>JAJSOF020000038.1:27191070-27721070 GCA_025594305.2 Periplaneta americana
ATGAACTTGGGGAGCTACGATAGGTAGCGAAATCCGGTTACACAAACCAGCTATAACGGCTAGGTGGCACATCTTGCTAACCACACGATACCTCCATTCTGGTTGGGTGATCGTCCACCTCTGCTTCGGCATGTGGCCGTGAGGCCAGCAGCCGGCTGGTCGGTCTTGGCCCTTCGTGGGCTGTAGCGCCACTTATTATTATTATTATTATTATTATTATTATTATTATTATTATTATTATTATTATTATTCAGTGCTTTTTTCTGGAAAAAGTTTACCGGAACTCTTATCACTCGATCACATTATACAACAAAAACGTAGGTTTAAAAATATTAGCCTACACACCTTATATTACAATAAGTTCCAAACGGAGCTCATCGATTTTAAGCATAACGGAAATTTTGCGATTTCGAGTCATAGTTTTAGGATCAATAACGGAAGATGGCAGCACTAGATTGCATGAGTTACTTTTGCCCCAACGATAATAATGAGAAAATGTAAACTCTTGGACTCGGCAGTGGCGGCAATTTTAATTTTCAGTTTTGCTTATAAAATATATCTCGTTGGAATTTGCAATGGCACAAAGTTTACCGGAACGCGTTCCGGACCGTTCCGGCTTAAAAAAGGCGCTGATGATGATGATGATTATTATTATTATTATTATTATTATTATTATTATTATTATTATTATTATTATTATTATATTATCCTCATTCGATACGGCTCAACGCTTGGTCGCACTGAGTTGCTTGTCTTGCATCTCGATCATAATAATAATAATTATATCCATGAGCAGGCTTAAAATAAGATGTGTAATTCCTAAGTTATTGATTGTTGTCAGCTTACCGGTGATGATAATACATCAATATTATTTTATTTGCTTATTTTGTACTTTATAAAGTACATATACTCATATTAAAAGAATATAATTTTGTGAGGGGGATAGAAGTTATCCCTGGCAGAAATCTTAATATGAATTTATGAGATGGGGATAACTTTATAAAAATGGAGGGGGAAAATCTCCCCCATCCCCCCGTTAATTCGCACCCTGCTGTCAGGATGTCTCCATGTCTTTCGATTTCTATTTAGAAATCCATCCCATCATTAGGTCTACTTTATTTATATTGTATATGGGTATATTCCAACATCCTAACCTCTTTACTTCAAAGTTGTTGTTAAATAAAATATGGATCTCTAATGAGCCCAAATTTGGACTTGTTTTGTCTCAAATTAAGCGGATAAACAGTCAGGTTTCTTAGAGTAAATATGACACTTGTTTAAAGTGCGTTACTTTTTTTTAGCTATTTTGTAGTAATGGTAATAAATTTGGTTTAGTAGTAGTAGTAGCAGCAGCAGCAGTAGTAGCAGTAGTAGTAGTAGTAGTAGTAACAGTAGTAGTAGCAGTAACAGTCGTAGTGGTAGAAGTGGTGGTGGTAGTAGTAGTAGTAGTAGTAGTAGTAGTAGTAGCAGTAGCAGCAGTAGTGGTAGTGGTGGTGGTGGTAGTAGTAGTAGCAGTAGTAGTAGCAAGAGTAGTATTAGTAGTAGCAGTAGTAGCAGCAGCAGTAGGGAGAGTTGGATAGTATCGGACATTGGGTAATATCGGACAGTGAGTCTCTTTCATCTGCTACCAGATGATAGTGCCTGAATGACATGGTTACGTTTCTGTGATGTCGCATACAGAAACGTAACCATGTTATTCAGGTACTACGATCTGGTGGTAGATGAAAGAAACGCCCTCTCCGATATTACCCGATGTCCGATACTACCCAACTCTCCCTAGTAGTAGTAGTAGTAGTAGTAGTAGTAGTAGTAGTAGTAGTAGTAGTAGTAGTAGTAGTAGTAGCAGCAGCAGCAGCAGTAGTAGTAGTAGTAAGTGGTAGTGGTGGTAGTAGCAATAGCAGTAGTAGTAGTAGCAGTAGTAGCAGCAGCAGTAGCAGCAGCAGCAGCAGTAGTAAGTGTAGCAGCAGCAGTGGCAGCAGTAAGCAGTAAGCAGTAATGGTAGCAGTAGCAGCAGTAGTAGTAGTGGCATTAGTAGTTAGTAGCAGCAGCAGCCAAACAGCAGCAGCAGCAGTAGCAGTAGCAGTAGTAGTAGCAGCAGCAGCAGCAGCAAGTAGTAGTAGTGGTAGTAGTGGTGATGGTGGTGGTAGTAGTAGTAGCAGTAGCAGTAGTAGTAGTAGTAGTAGTAGTAGTATCAGTATCAGCAGCAGCAGCAGCAGTAGTAGTAGTACTGATAACATTAAGCAGCAGTAGTAACAGTAGCAATAGTAATGCTAGTAGTAGTACAGGTACAGTTGGCTGCAAAAGAAATGCCGATACGAAATTATATCGTTTTTCGAAGACAGCAGCAACAGCAGCAAGCATTGCCATGAAGTAGTCAGTAAGAAATCAGTATCTATTTTCTGAGTTTAGTTTTTAAAAACATATAAATACGACTTTTATAACACGTTCACGTTATTATTTAATATTGATTGATTTTAAGTTATTCATATACAATAAAACCTCTTTAATCCGGACCCCAATAAACTGGACTTCGCTTAACCCGGTCAAGCAAAAAAAAAAAAAAAAAAGATGGGTTTATAAAAATTAAAGAACTTTTACAGGTCTAAATTAGAACTGTGGAATTACAATAATTATTACAATATTACACCGATAGTATTAGAAATAAAGGAAATCCATCAAGTTTGCATTAAAGTAATTAAACTATACCAATAAAAATTATTATTATCGATTACACAAACAAAAGTTAAAAGTATAAGATGCAAAACGAGAAAACAATGTTTTAAAATATGTGGCTAAAAGTCAACAATCGCATTCGTCACATAGCTCCGTAACGGCCAAGAATATTTTTCCATTGTTGTGGACACTCAATGCAAGCAGTTTCTATTAGAGTCCGCAACGCGGCAGTAGAAATCGCTTCTACTGTTTTAAGTATAGAGAAATAAAGTACAAATTTAAAAGAAACCTTTATGGAACACAATATTCTTCTAGTAACTATTAGTTACAGCTCAATACACTTTAATGTATTAGACCATACTTATATGGAATAGAGCAGAGTTCTTGTTACAGCAATCATGATGGTATATTATTATTATTATTATTATCATTATTATAATTATTATTATTACTATTATTACATTATTATTATTATTATAATCATTATTACTACTATTATCATCATCATCACTATCACTACTACTACTACTATTTTTTATTTTATTGGGTTATTTTACGACGCTGCATCAACATCTGAGGTTATTTAGCGTCTGAATAAATGAAGGTGATAATGCCGGTGAAATGAGTCCAGGGTCCAGCACCGAAAGTTACCCAGCATTTGCTTGTTTTGGGTTGAGGAAAACCCCGGAAAAAACCTCAACCAGCTAACTTGCCCCGACCGGGATTCGAACCCGGCCAGACGCGCTGACCGTTACTCCACAGGTGTTGATTATTATTATTATTATTATTATTATTATTATTATTATTATTATTATTATTATTATTATTGCAGTTGTAAGAAGTACGTGTATACAGAAGGAAGGGCTGATATTAATATAAATGGGAGAGTTATAATTTAATATGATTTCCTTTTTACTTGACAGCAAAATGTTAATACAAACCTTTGTCTTTTCGTGCCAAGTTAGAAGAATTATCATTGGGATTCAAAGTAAAAGGAAAATGTTGTCTTTCAACGATATAATTAAATGAACCAGGAAGAGAAGAAAAGGATGGAGAAACCATGTATGCAGAATGGCTGAAATGGCTGAAGACAGATTACCTGAAATCGCCATGACAAACACACCAAATACATCACGACCATTGTGGCGGCATCAAAGCGGTGGCAAGGAACCTGGTCACCAGACGCACAGCGAAGCAAAATGGAAAAATATAGGACACATTCCTAATATGTGAAGAAGAAGAAGAAGTCTTTCAACGGCGACACTTGTTCATTGGAACTGACCACCCTACCTCATTACCTCCTGACCTAGTTGCCTCATAAGTGATGCCTTATTGGTGTTACTTATGAGGTTCAAACTTGTCTTGGGACAGTTGACTAAACAACAAAATTGGTCTCGAACGTCCCTTCTAGAAATAATGCATAGCATACCACAAAAATGGATCTAGGTTGATGATGACTATGAATTTTGGTGGTGGTGGTGGTGGTGGTGTGGCGTCATAATGATAGATAAGGTAGGATAAGGTAAGGTAAGAGAATAAGATAGATAAATAGAGAAATAATAAAAAGCTCGAAAGCTAGAAAAACATACCAGATAGACAAAACAGACAGAAAAGACTGACCAGACAGACCAGAACAGACAAACAAGACATACCAGAATATACAGACCAGACAGACACCAGAACAGAACAGACAGACCAGAACAGACAAACCAAACAGACCAGGACAGACAAACCAGAACATACTGTACTCCAACCACGATAAAGTCTCTGGGGAATGAGACGAAGCGAGATAATACTGTGAATGAATGTTGATGTCATAAGGTCACACACGTGGGTACTCGTATCTCTATTGGCTAACTCTCACAGCACAAACGATAACACTGATACACACATACTTATACTACCCTAGTTACAAAATTAGATCACTGTTAATCTCCTGGTATTTTAATGCCTCCATACAGGAAATAACATATGCAGGAGAGCGCATGTTTTTTTTAAACTGACGTTATAACGGTAATATTATCCATCTACTTCGTTCCAATAGATGACGCAATAGTAAGCACATTACTTTCACGGTTGATCTCCTGGTTGGAGAACAGTATAGACCAGACAGACAAACCAGATAGACCAGACAGACAAACTAGACAGATAGACCAGACAGTCTGGAACAGACAAACTAGACACCAGAACAGACAGACCAGAGAAACAAACCAGAACAGATAGATAGACCAGACCAGACAGACCAGAATAGACAGAACAGAGAAAAATCCTTACATAAGAACAGACAGACAGACCAGACCAGAACAAAAGACAGACAAACCAGAACAGACAGACCGGAACACACAGACCATGACAGATAGACCAGAACAAACAGATAGACCAGAACAGACAGATCAGAAAGACAGACCTAAATAGACAGGCAGAGAGATAGATATTTTTGTTCACCAAACAATTTTATTCCACTCGGACTCTTTGCGATTTGAACCGGGTCTCCAATGTAGAAAGCCGCTAACCTAGCAGTTCGGCAAATAATGCTTCCACGCCATACGCAATATATGGTAAGAGATGTGCCCTTTCCTTACTGTACGTTGATCAGCAAGTACTTTATGAAGCATAAATGGTCTTGCTGAATCCCACGCCGATGTTCCCTTTCCCAGCAACGCGTTGGTGTGAACGCCGCTTCACCTAGACCTCGCAGCTTTCAAACACATGCGCCGCAGCAACTGCATTCGTTTTTTCTTTCCTTCCTAATAATATTATTTCCCGGAAACTTCTTTCAAGTCGGAGCAAAATAAAAGACACTATTTAATGTACACAATAGAATAGATATAGCAGCATCAAAGAAAAAATATATAAATCACTGCAAAAAGAAAATAATTCTGAAGTGAATGTAAATATCCATTAGCAGTTTTACATTCTTCTATGGTTGACACACGTGAAGATGTGAATTCGTATCTCATTCAACTGCTTATAGGCATGCTGAAAGCTGTGCTCTCACTTCAATCAACAGCGGGAAAAACCAGCTTCATATGCTTTGCACTGGGTGGGAGTTAAAGTCATAACGCAGTCCCAAAAATATGCAATGGCAATTAGAGTTCAAACAAGAAAATAGCTTCATGATATTTCACATTTATGGCTACATAAAATGGAGAACTATCAATTCGATGCCAACATTGAACTCTGTAATGTACAGTACAATGAAACACAAACACGAGATCCATTTCGTAAATTTCGTAACGTCCAAAATGTAGTGTCCATTTTCTTATGGCAATTACATAAAATGTCCATTAAATTATGACTAGAGCCGGATTTTATATAATTACACATTCTGTTTCTACAGGGACATCATTTTATTTTTACTAAAATTTTTAATATTAACCTTTGGATCAAGATTGAGAACCACAAACACCGTTTGCTACCCCCTTCCACGACTTGAGTTCGATGATACTGGCGTATTATACAAATAAATCACTTTACTAGGTATAGGAGGGAAGAAAAGTAGTTCATCCATTTACGTAAACTAGGAAATATCACGTTGACTTTGATAATTTTCATTAAATATTTTGTTTAATCAAAATTACAGTATTAACAATGAGTGTTTTTACTCACGAACTGAGCTGTCCATGTGGACGTATTCATTATGCAGTGTATATTATACTGTCTACAGCAAATTAGCGTACAATATAGAGATTGAAGTTAAGTTGAAAAATAATCATAATATGGATATTTAAACACATTTTTGAAAATGGTGGCCGTTCATTTCGATACAGGCTTCAGTTCTAATGTACATATTATCGCACTATAGACTATTGTACGTAATTCCAATTACCAGTTTCGTACTTCGTATCTGTAACTCATGTTGAAATAATTCTGACCTACTCTATAAAAAGAGTACCTTACGTACTGTAAACTCAATCTTAATTTCTGCCCGATCCGAAAAGATAAAATTACTCAGACATGCTATGTACTGGGGTTATATCGCAGGGTCGTACAAAGGGAGAAATCACGTGACAGTTAATTACTTAACGAGGCCCTTTTATTTAAGTTATTTTAAACAATTGTATGGGTATAATATTGTAGACGTCCAATTCATAACAGAAATTAATGTTCTCAGAAATGAGCTAAGTTTTAGTGTGTCTGCCTTTACAGAAAGGCGAATAGAAGCACGTGGGGAAACCGGGATGCGACGTAGGTAAATGGACGACAGTACCTGTTTGAAAATGATTCAATATTGAAAGCTCTTTCGTCACTGGAAAACGGAACATATTTTGGAACGTACTGTTTACTCTGAACGTAAAGCTACTATGACTTATATGCGGTCTTGGATCTGTGTTGAACTTCATTAGTAGATGGGTGGGAGATGTACATTCAAAAACTGTACAATAAAAATTGAAGTAAAAATAAAATGATGTCCCTGTATATACGAGTATGTAGCTATAAGAAAAGCTAAAATATCGGCGAATCACACCAAAGGAATCATTATTTCGAAGTTTTAAGTTACATATTTTTACATATTTTGGTGCATAATAAATATTTTGGCATACATTACACGTTTTATAAATTTCAAAGGACATTGCATACAGTAGAACCTCTATTATCCGTGGTAATGAATTTATTGGGCTTGTTAATCGAAAAAATCTGATAATCCGTACCATAAAATATTTTCATAAATTAAGTGTATAATATTTTGGCCCACAATTTCGTAATTTCCTCCGTGGTCTTGTGTTTAACGTGCTATGTAATGGATCAGGAGTTCGCTAAAAGTTCGGTTGTCAACGACGGGTTTTTAAGGGCCAAGGGTTGATGGTTGATGATTGTCTGCGGAAAGATAAGAATAGTAGAAGTCTGATGTTGCAGATTTACAAACTTTATGCACTTTATCCTTATTTTCTTTATTAAATCGCGTACAGTTTCTCCTTTCCCAAGCCTCTCAATTTGTAATTTTTTCGGTAATTAACACAATACGTTTTCTTTTAGCTATTGTGGAAGGCATTTTGCATAGAAGTTATACGGCCACTGGAATAGTAAGGATAAGAAGAGAATAGAAGACAGGTTAGTAGAAGTTCTTGGAGTAATTTATTTGAAAGCAGATAGTGATTATTTTATTGTAGTTGACTATTTCTGTTGTAGTGCATTCCTACTACATACTGTGATATGTAAGAGGAAAGGCTTGTAATAACCATTGTCCTGAAATATGTACAATAGCATCCATTTTTTTTGCAGTAAAGAAAAAGAAAAGGAGCTAGAAGAAAAAGGCGGATAATCCGACAATCGGTTAATAAGGTGACGGATAATCGGGGTTCTACTGTATTTTAAAAAAATACACTTCTTTTTTCACCAATTTTCCCTCGACTTAGCTCTTAAGTTATACGTTTAAAAATTGTTTATAAAGCTTGTATCTTCATCTCTAGTGCATAAAAATAATTTAATAATTAAAAATAAAAACATATTCTGTCAAAAATGGACATCCTTTGCCATGTTAACGTTTTGTGTATCCCTCAAGAAGTAATGGTAAAGTAGGAACAAATAATGGAAAGTGGGTCATTGTACTGCTACCGCGGGTATGATTGTTTGACACAAACACCGCCAATTAGTTGTTCTGAAAGAAAACAGGTATTTCAGTTTTCTTGAGAAACTTATTCTAAGATCATAACAACTAGCTAGTCTACTGCTATGGCGCCAGTAGCATCCAAGTTAAAAGATTGGATTTAAATTGACGATGCCTTTACTAGTAACGGCAAAATCGTGCTGTACGGAAACTTCATGTTACAAATGAAAAGGCTGTTCAGTCGAAAAAACAAGTTCTTCTTACATAAGTGGTGCTTTAAACCTTCGTTGTCTTTTACCAGTATATGTTTGGAGTGCCAAAGTTTCACGCATTCCTATGCAAATACTGAAACTTCAATATTCCGGATGAATAAACACTACGGAAAAATTATTTGAAATACATTGACACAATGGAAGCGATTAGAGCTAAACTTGGCGATTCCTACGTAATGGGTTGCAGTTGACGAGACAATCAATGACCGCAGAAAATATGGAAAAAATATTTAATTGTTAATTGCGTCTCTAAATAATAATTAAATGAGTTTCAATCACATGTGTACCTGTAATTTTTTGTAAAATTTTTCTTGAAGCAAATAAAACGACAGGGTGAAAAATATATCTAATAAAGTCTCTAGATTTTAAGAAATTACATATTTTTTTATTTATTGGAGGAACATATTTAAATGACACTGGGGAGGAAATTAAATGCAGAATAAATATGGGAAATGCCTGTTATTATTTGGTTGAGAAGCTTTTGTCATCTAGTCTCTGTCAAAAAATCTGAAACTTAGAATTTCTAAAACAGTTATATCACCGGTTGTTCTGTATGGTTGTGAAAACTAAACTCTCACTTTGAAAGAGGAACAGAGATTAAGGGTGTTTGAGAATAAAGTGCTTAGGAAAATATTTGGAGCTAAGAGGGATGAAGTTACAGGAGAATGGAGAAAGTTACACAACGCAGAACTGCACGCATTTTATTCTTCACCTGACATAATTAAGAACATTAAATCCAGACGTTTAAGTTGGGCAGAGCATGTAGCACGTATGGGCGAATACAGAAATGCATATAGAGTGTTAGTTGGAGGCCGGAGGAAAAAAAAATATTTGGGGAGGCCGAGGCGTAGATGGGAGGATAATATTAAATGGATTTGAGGGAGGTGGGATATGATAGAGACTGGATTAAACTTGCATAGGATAGGGACCGATGGCGGGTGTATGTGAGAGCGGCAATGAACCTGCGAGTTCCTTAAAAGTCATTTGTAAGTAAGCAAGCACATATTTTGCCATTTTTGGCTACATATGTCGTATTTTTATATTGCATAAAGTCCGGGCTCTAATTATGGCCATAAATATATGTCCAACTAAGTACATGTTCACTTTATTTTTGTCCAAAACACAAATTTTGTGTCCAGGAATCTTCTCTGCCACATCAATAAATTTAAGAATGCAGTTATATTGTCAGACTCCAAAGCAGCTATTCTATCAATAGTCTCTAGCAGAAATAAATAAAATGCTCTCTCAACTAATAACACTCAATAAAAGAATTGTATTCCAATGGATACCATCCCATTGTGGAATCCTGGGAAACGAGAATGCGGATGCTTTAGCAAAGAAGGGCAGCACTGCTACTTACAAACCTGTTATAAATCTACGTATTACTCTGTGAAAAGATTTATTAAATCTACATACTCAAACAAAATTTGATAATACAATCTCAAGGGAAAAATGGAACTCTCTGAATCTTAATCCACAGTTGATTCCTGAATTACCATGCAAATCGTCTGCAGCTGCATTTAGATTGGTAACAGGTCATGACTGTTTGGTCAAGCATCTGCACAGAATTGGAATATATCAGTCCCCTAACTGCCCATTGTGCAACTCAAATCAAGAAATGGATTCAGAACATCTCAAAATCTGTGCGTCAGTGGCTAACCATGACAATATCTTTGAAAAATATTGGAGTGCAAGAGATCAAATGACTTTATTGTCAAATGCCTGGCATTAGAAAAAAACAACAACAACATTTGTATGTCCACTGCACGAATGTCAAATTAATTAGGTCCATCTATAAAATTTTATGTCCACTTAATGAATTACGTACTCTTCGTCTTCTGTTTCTTCATTTTCATATCTTCAAAGACTACTAATAGCTTTAAGAATAGTTCGGATGTTCCTGTACAAATTGCATTACAAGTATCTCTCTTTTCACATTTCCACTCTTTTGCTTATTCCTGCTATATAAATTTGTACAATAACAAAGTTTTTACTTTCTTCGACTGGATAAATTTAGCTTCATCCATGACTGACACAAGAGATAGGTATAAGTTAGTCGTTCCCATAGTCACTGTAAACAATGAAACAGAACATTGAGCGTAATAAAATTGCAACAATGATGGGAACACTGTATTAATTTGTACAAATTTTCCCGGTGGAGTGTCCTATGGCCGTAACTATAAATAATACGCATATGCATTTCTTATTCTGCGCTACCATGACTACAGTAAGGAAGGGCCGGATTTAGGTGTAGTGCCGCCCATAGGCAGTGCTAAAATTTACCGCCTTACAACTCTCACAAACAGTTTATGAGCAGCTATTATACGGGTCATGTTTAGTTTAAATTACTTTTAAACGAAATGTTACAATTCAGAAAACAATAAATTACTGGAATCAAAATACATGCTTCTAACTCAGGGTTGCCAGATTTTAGATCCACCAAGGAGGGACATCCTTTTTCACCATATGTAGTACTTACGTTTTGTCTTAAAGAAAGAGTGATATGAATTTGGGCAGAGTTGACATTTTCATTACTATACAAAATAAATAAAAAAATTAATAAAAATTATCCCGCAGCTGAAACAAGTAATATGAATCTCAAAATTGCAATTTGAATAAAAGACATATTATACAGTAGATACAGCTATCCAGTACAAACAACATTTATCTGGCTGTAAGTTACATCACATTTCTCTGGCGTCTTTCTGAAGGGCTTGTGGCAATAATATGTTCTGCCAAATAATTAACTTAAATTACTTAATAATAGCTCTGTCTGGCATCACATGTGACAAAATATTTAAATTCCATTTTTTTATTAATTGATAACAATGACAAAATTTCTTTATACCTAAATTCATGTTTAATTTGTGCCTTAGCATATTACTGCTCCAAACCCATAAGTTAGCATACAGTATACATTTTTAGAGCTTCCTACATATTTATCACTGAACTTTAGCATTTTCAACAAGCTTCTGTCCATTCTCTGTGCCATGCATTTCTGATGAACATCTCTTTTTAAACGTTTAGAAATATCATATTCACCACTGAATTCGCTGTTACAAACTTTACACTTGCCAAAATATTAGTGTTTTCCAATGTTCAAACCTACATTGTTAAGAAAATTAATTGAAATTTAATGTAATTATTTAGGCCTAGAAGTAAATAGTTACTAGGTAACGATAAAATTATTCAAGTGATGTTAATTCTCTAAAAGAGGGACTTTTTGCGTCCCGCCTCGAATCGAAACGGGACCCGGGACTTTTATATGAAAATCAGACATGTCCCGCCAAATCGGGACATCTGGCAACCCTGTTCTAACCTTGTCTCATTTTCTTCCCGGAGAAACCATTCATGTCATCAAAGTAGATCTGACGCAGCATTTCAGACTCGACGCAAAGAAATACGAATATATTCAAACCTAATCATTGTTGAAATAAAATTGATTTGTGAAAGGCAAGCTGTGCTTAATTTTTAAGCATTGCTTTTGTTGGTGGTATAATAATAATTATTACGAATATTTCTTACTTCGATAGGAAAGTATAAATTAAACTGAAAAATAAACTCCAACTTTTTGCGGAATAAACCTTTCATATCGAATTATATTGTGCACATAAGCTGCTGACTCTCTCGACCGGCCTCCGTGGAATGTAGTTAAGCGACGTTGGATGGCTTCTGCAATGGCACCCGAGGCGGACCTACTCGGGGGAGGAGTTTCGCCTCGGACCGACAGGGGGCCTTGGGGGAATTTGCCGAAGCAGGAATGATATATGGATTCTGTCGGCTGTAGGGACCGGTCATTAAGAGAGTCATGTGGTTAGGGCGGTGAGCGTAGGGGATCTGTGGCACGCAACTCATTCCATATCGAAGGTTAGCGCAATAGATCTCAACATGTCGAAGTGCTGGACCATCCTCAGTTAAATTCCATTCCATTCCATTCCATATAGTGCACATGTTGGAAAGTAGTTAAATAACATTGTTGAAGATATATTATTATTGGAAATGTAACTGAGAGTTCTGGTTATTATTCATAGCGATAATAAACACACATCCAATTTGATTTTCAACAATGCATTCTTGTTTATGCAAGCAGTTAAATTTAAGCAGTTTCATAGTAGTATAATAACGTGATACCGGCATTACAATATAATTATGTAGCTGCATACTTTGCTTTTACTCTCGCCACGACCACGACAATGCGATAACAAAACAATATCCGATTTACACAAGGTGTTCAAGAACAAACTTCAGAAAAGATTTACCAACAAGGATTTTAAAAACAAATTTCACTCTAAAATGAAAATGAAAAAGAGAGAGAGAGACAGGCAGAAAGAAAGAGAAAGAGGGAGAGAAAATGCCGTCACCCTGAAAATATAATATAAAAGTGGACATAAATAAAAATGGACATAAATGTGTAAGGACACAGTTCATATGAACCTCGCAAAGTTTACATGGACATAGTATCAATGGACGTATCGTCCTGGAAGCAGTACTTTCAGTTGTTCGTCGCCAGTCCGCAGCGAATAGTGATAGGAAATCGTTTCGGCAGAACTCCTGACTTCAGGTATAAATAAATAATGTAGCATAAGCAGAAATTCCGTAGGTAAATATTTCTAATTAAATATGTTGCTGTTCCTGTTGTTGTTTCAATGCCTTACTTCTAAGAATGAAGCCATTAGCATTTGTGCTCTCCAATACTTCTGGGCTACAGTGTTTTTTGCAGATAGTGTATTGCAGGTCTTTATTTCTTTATCTTATTGATTTGTTGCACAGTTTACACAATGATGAATTTAGAATTTTTAGTTTATATAATGTCTTTAGCAATTGTCCTGCAGTTTTTCATTCATTTGGGATTAATTCTGGGTTCAAGTTTAGGGTGTTCCATTTTGTTTTCGGCATGTTTCCCCCCCCCCTCAATATGAAGGTGTGAGAATTCAGAATTGATCAGGCCCTTTACTGAAGTCATTGGCAGATATGTCGTTTTCATTTGATGTAGCCTATTGTTGTGCCTTTCTTGGCAAGTGTATCTGCCAGTTCGTTGCCCTCGATCCCACAGTGTGCCGGGACCCACTGTATGTGAATTGTTTTGTTAAGATTTTCAAGATGAACTAACATGCTGTAGCAATCCTTTATTCATTTTTAAATATAAGGTCATAATATTAGCAGTACATTTGCAAATATGTTTAAAAAATTCAGGAAAAAGAAAAAGATGTGGAATGAGAAAAGTAAAGGCTTTTGTCAGTCAGATTTTGCAAGGCTTAGTTATTTTATTCATTTCATTTATTTATTTATACATTATTTATTTATTTATTTATTCATTCTGGTGGAGTTAAGGCCATCAGGCCTTCTCTTCCACACCACCAGAAACTTATTAAACTGCTTCACGTAAAATAAACATATGAGAGAAGTGAAAAGCCTTGAAATACAATTAGGTATCAGATATTAAGCCGACTGAATTGACAGAGGACACAAGTACACGTACATCTAAAATTCCTTATGGCAATAGTAGAAAACAAGGTGTATCGTGTAATAGTTATGTAATTTCAAAAATGCTACATTTGCGGCTGTAAGCCCAAAGAAATTAATAATATTGTGAAAGAGGGGTCATTTTTATCTGGCATTACAGCTTCTTTATCTTAGACACATGTGCAAAGACTTCTTACACATTTAGCTACAGTTGATATACGGAAGTAGTAAGTCAAGATAAAATGGAAAGAATGTGTGTCATAATTACTAAGATTATTCACTAGTAAACTATGATTAAGTACATTTATTCACAAAGAGCTAAATAATTATATACCTGTCCTAAATAAATGAATTCGTAAACAAGTAATATGGATTTAAATTTGTATTTGCAGGAACGAAACCACACTTCAAATTTTAACTGTTTTCGAGCAAGACAGAGAGCCTGAACAATGAACGAATAAAGTTAATGTGTGCGACATATTCAATACTTAAATAACATTGTTGTAAAACCGGTACACGAACATTGATAATCTACAACACATTTCAATACCAAAAAATATAAAAAATATACTCGTAAACATTAAAAAGTGGCGCGGAAGACCTCATGTAAGTTACTAATTGATTATGTATTTTCTAAGGAAACAATTTTACTTTTACTTTTAACAACTGAAATATGAATACATCAAGCAACTCTAACACATTTAAAATATAATTTATATAAGAATCATTTCCAAACGTATTAAGTCCACCAGTGGAAGAAATTAAATTTGTTGCTTTCCATTCCTTTATCTTTCATGCTGTGAAATTTGATGGTTCCAAGTCGTCATATTTGTAAACTGTGAAACAAGTACTTAAAAATGGTTTTATGTAGTGTATTGAAAACTTGTCCGGTTTACGAGTAATTCAGTTTTTCGTCATTCGTGTAAAAAATTGTATGTTGGACGTCATAGGATTTGAAATGATGCACCTCGTTTAACAGCTAAGTACTCGCGAACTATTTTGTGACATTAGTACTCGCATGTTGGTCGATGTGACCCCCAAGCAAAAATAAGAATTAAAATATAACATTCATTGTTCCACATAAACATTCTAGCTCATATGGGTCATTACTTGCCAAAATGTTTTAAGTAATAATTTTCAAGTATCTACACCACAAAAGTAACACTGTAATAACTTGTGGACTGATTTGTAACATTAGTAGTCGCGTGGGGGTTGGAGTGACCCCCAATTAAAAACACGAATTAAAACATGAAATATCCTGGTTCTATGTAAGTCTTCTAGCTCATATGCATCATTACTTGCCATAATCTTCTAGAGTAAGAGATTTCACGTATAGACTCACAAAATAACACTATACTACTTGTGGACTAATTTATGACATTAGTAGTCGCGTGGGGTCAACAGAACCCAAGCCTAGAAAATTTAAATTAACGCAACAAATGACAGTGATGAACTGGAAGTTATCATGTAGTCGTATTGCCGACACCCTTTCAGGAAGGTACTGATAAGCTGGGCAATGTAGGCAACAGCGTAAAAATAATACAAACCAACATATAACACTGGGGGTCAACACGCGAATACGTAAATGTTACTGTGTGACTGGGGTGTCAAAACACTCCACCCCGTCCACAGGATGTTAACAATAATAATGATTTAATTACTCACATTTATGCTAAGGCGCCTGCACCAAGTGATGAGTCCGTGGTCTCTCCTTCATCTTCAGAGCTGGAATCCCGGAATTGGGGGAGTGAATTACTTCCTCGATACATTCATCCAATATTCCCTCTTTCGCCCATGCCTCTTCTTTTGACGTCAGTCACTACTCCTGCCCAGTCTGCTGCAGTGACTTCCTGACAAAGAAGCACATAATATTAATGGAGTAACACTCAACATATGGCAACATCTCTTAAATGGAAGAAGTGTTGTGAAACGCCAAAAAGATTTTTTAATATCATAAAAGAATCTAATATCAATGTGAAATATATTTTTGTAGATAAAAACTACATTAAGCTGACTGAAGACAGAAAGTTCTTCCAAAAGGTTGTACCAGTTATTGGGCATCTTGTTTTAGTGTCTTTAGAAACACTTAGAGTTCTTTCACCACAGCATGTTTTATCACTCATTGAAACAAATCAGTCCACAGCAAGGAATGTAGCACGTTGCAGTATGCGAAAGGTCAATGAAAGGTTTGGAGATTGGTGTATTGTAACCTATGTTGACATCAAATGAGCCGTTTAGAGCAGAAGTGGTGTAAGTCAAAATTGGGTAATGAGGTTTAAAGTAAACATTCTGTAAAATACAGCGCAAAGTAGCAAAATAATATGTCCTTCGTGCTATCCACTGACTACTAATAGTTTAAATAAATTGAATATTAATTGCTACTTTGCGCTGTATTTTACAGAATGTTTACTTTAACCCTCATTACCCATTTTTGACTTACACCACTTCTGCTCTCAACGGCTCAAATAATGCTATCTGCGCGGCTCAGTCGGCTAAGGACTCTTGACTGCCAATTCAGAGTTGCGCTCGGTGCGGGATCGATTCCCGCTTGGGCTGATTACCTGGTTGGGTTTTTTTCCGAGATTTTCCCAACCATAAGGCAAATGTCAGGTAATCAATGGCGAATCCTCGGTCTCATCTCGCCAAATAGCATTTCGCTATCACCAAT
Organism: Periplaneta americana; assembly: GCA_025594305.2. Lineage (NCBI taxonomy): Eukaryota > Metazoa > Arthropoda > Insecta > Blattodea > Blattidae > Periplaneta > Periplaneta americana. Next base: position 27,207,695 of record JAJSOF020000038.1, read on the forward strand.
CCCATCGACGCTAAATAACATAGTAGTTGATACAGCGTCGTTAAATAATCAAGTAAGGAAAAATGAAAAGACATGAAATATCCAGAAGGAGTTACAAAAGCTTGTGCTGGCAAAGAATTTAAAGTGTCTGTGAAGTTCAAGAAGGGAAAGTACTACAAATGGACATATTGTTGTATTCGTCACATTATATTATACAAGAGATATCACCGAAATAATATGGTTGTAAACAACCGTGGATATTTTAAATCTGAAAGTGCATTTTAGTGTAATCAAGTGCTGTTTTGTATAAAAGAACTGTAGGCACAGTGTATAAGTCTTTCAAAAGAAGTGATGTATTATAGTGCATTTAAAACAATTAGAAGTTTTATATAATATTCTTATAGAATTCGGTATTCCGAAGAAACTACTTCGATTAATTAAAATGTGTCTCAGTGAAACTTTCAGCAGAGTCCATATGAGCCAGTCTCTTTCGGATGCTTTTGCAATTCAATGCAGAGCAAGGAGATGCACTATCACATTTACTTTGTAACTTTGTCCTAGAATATGCCATTACGAAAGTTCAGTTTAACACAGAGGGTTTGGAATTGAATGGGTTACATCAGCTGCTTGTCTATGCGGATTACGTGAATATGTTAGGAGAAAATCCACACAAACTATTAGGGAAAAAAACTGAAATGTTACTTGAAGCAAGTAAAGAGAGAGGTTTGGAAGTAAATCCCAAAAAGACAAAGTATATGATTGTGTCTCGTGATCAGAATATTGTACGAAATGGAAATATAAAAATTGGAAATTTATCCTTCGAAGAGGTGGAAAAATTCAAATATCAACAGTAACAAATATAACTGACACTCGAGAGGAATTAAACGCAGAATAAATATGAGAAGTGCCTGTTATTATTTGGTTGAGAAGCTTTTGTCATCCAGTCTGCTCTTAAAAAAGCTGAAAGTTAGAATTCATAAAAACAATTATATTACCGGTTGTTCTGTATAGTTGTGAAACTTGGCCTCTCACTTTGAGAGAGGAGCAGAGATTAATGGTGTTTGAGAATAATGTCTTAAGAAAATATTTGGGGCTGAAGAGGGATGAAGTTACAGGAGAATGGAGAAAGTTACACAACACAGAACTGCAAGCATTGTATTCTTCACCTGACATAATTATGAACATTAAATCCGGACGTTTGAGATGGGCAGGGCATGTAGCACGTATGGGCGAATCCAGAAATGGATATAGAGTGTTAGCTAGGAGGCCGGAGGGGAAAAAGGTCTTTGGGGAGGCCGAGACGTAGATGGGAGGATAATATTAAAATGGATTTGAGGGAGGTCGGATATGATGAAACTTCGAAAGCCTCCCATACCACACATGGGACTGTTATCTGATTTGCGTTCCGTTAATTCATGATCAAATGAAAGTGAGAAATGTATTAATATTACAAATGTAAAGCACACTTCAGAAAGGACCTAAGTTCAAATTTATACTTTTCAGGACAGCAAAGAAACTTATTTTCATGAATAGGCTAAATACGAGTGTACCAGTTCCATACTATAAAATATCAACTTGACGTTAGAGATACAGGGAAAGGTTTGACCACAGTCTAGTATATACAGTCACGAAGGTCAATACGTAGTAAATATGCATCCATAGATAGTTGCTAACCACTAGGATCGCAGCTATCGCCTCATTACAGACAATGCGAAATAGTACCTGCACAGTCATTGTTCCTAGTACCCTCATAAACTCGAACTTCGTGACTGTATATACTAGACTAGACTGTGGTTTGACTAAGTTCCTTTCTTTGAAAATCAGTACTTCATGGAAGTATTAATCATTTCATCACAAAAAAAATTGCAAATTTTGATTTAGTTCCTTCCTAAAAAGTGCGATTAAAATATACAAGTGACACATAATAATTATAGGGTAAGGTACACTTATTTTATCATATAATTATATATTTGGGTGAGAAGTTACATTATTATTATTATTATTATTATTATTATTATTATTATTATTATTATTATTAATTATTATAACACATTTATTGAAGTTGGTAAATCTGTAGAATTGAAACTATGCTAATAATATTTAATTTAGTTTAAAGTGTACATTCGCTATAATCACTAGGGCTGCTATGAACTTTGTAAGATCTTTGAAATAATGATAAAAAAAAACAAAATAATCCTCACTATACAAATGTTAATATAATTTGATAATATTTAATCATTCACACACGTTATTGTATAAAATCTAGTACTTAATTGAGAACTGAATATTAGAAACGACGAAGTGACACAAATCTCAATTTCCGCTTCTTTGCTTGGAACGATAGTACGTGCCGTGCTTTGTAACCTGGTAAACGGGGAAAATGCTCTAGATCCATCTGGTTTAGTCTAATTTTTGTCGTAAAATTTAGCTAAAAATGATGAGGTACAAATTGTGGGAAATTGGCAAGATTCTCAAACTCTTCCTTCGTGGCACTTTCATCGGTTACATATTCAGTCCTCAATTGTTCTGTTGGGTGGGCTGAATAATTATGTTCCTTTTTAAAGGGTAGGCCTACACATTTTTTGTACAATTATCTGCTTTTAGGGCTGAGAGCTGTAGCCTCATTTCTACTTCTGCATTTGCTTATTTCGTTAATCTATTTTCATGGATAAATACACAGAAAATCCAGATATGAAACTGATAAATATTGTTATTTTTTAGATATTTAATAGTATTAATGATATTAATAATAATAAAATACAATTATTAATATTTATTTTGTAATATTACTATTATATCATAATAATAATTATAGATTATGTTTCATGCTTTTTAGATCTTTAATAGTATTAATGATATTAATAATAATTAAATGTAATAATTATTATTTATTTTGTAACATTACGATTATATCATAATTATTGGTGATGTTTCAAGTTTTTATTGATTAGTATGTTCGTGACTTTGTATATACATTTTGCAGTATTCTCCAAATTTAAGATAGTATTTAAATACAATTTACCATTCACAGAATTCCAAACTTTCATAAGCATAGCATTATATGATTTATTTTGTTTGTATTTATTGAGCAGAAAGGATGGTCATAAAACAATGTAATGTATTAAAACCATAACACCTCATTGTCCTCAGTAATTGAAGAGTCCACTGCAAGAATGATGGATGTCGTTTAGAATACATTTTTCAGGAGAAGCAATTGAAAGTTTGAAATGCTTAGCACTCAAAGCTTAACTGTGATTTTCCGATCATTACTGGACAATGACTATCAGTGTTAATGCAATATAATTCTTTATGTACATTCTATATGTCTTAAGCTATGCATTGACAGTCTTGGTTCATTTTCGACAAAAAAGTGACATCCATCATTCTTGCAGTGGACTCTTCAATTTTTAAATTGCGTCGCGCGTTCGGTAGTGTTTTAAATGTACCTGTCTAGTCGAATCTTAACTCTAAGCCCCCAATACACACATTAAATTTATTCTAGAATTGTCACAGACGCTACAAAACGTAAATGTTTTGTTCCCCACTTATTGTTGCAGTTTTCAAACAGAAATCTTACTATAACTAAGAAATCTTACCTCAGTGGGAAGTGGTTCATCCTAGTTGTCCCATGAGAATCGAACCGAGCTCCACAATACACATATTCTTCATAAAACACTATCTTTGCTTGCTTTAATTGAAACGAAAAATCATAATGGCGGCCCAATATGTTATTTATATTGTTGAAGACAGCATTGTGACGCGTTGAGCGATGAACGCGAATTCCATAGAGAATGAAAAAATGGATTTAGCGTCAGTGAATAGAAGTTGTAGATATGGAAACTGGTAGGACTTGGGTTGAGAACTTTCGACCTGATTTTAAAATGTAGTCAACCGGCCGCAAGGAAATTTAAATACTGTCGTTTTCATATTTTATATTTCAAACGTATTTTTAAGTTATCTGAAGATTGATCTAACGTCCATTTCATGATGCAATTACGTACTGCATTCTTGTTACTTATCAGTATAAAAATCACAAATCTTTACTTCTTCCGAGAATATTAATTTCAAAAACTCTTTAGCTTAGAGATCTTCTTCCTGTTCGTTTATTAATTTTGTATCTGAAACTTCATTCTATACTATATTGGCTGCGTTTTCATAACAGTTAGGAGATGAAGCTTAATGTTGCGACGGTGCAGTTAATAAAACACATTTCTTCTCACAGTTCGACTGTGTATTTGGTTTCTAAAAATTGCATTTATTTTCTTTGCATGTGTCCCCATTTTATCCGGAACAAGTGAAAGTAGGCAGTTGAAATTTCACATTTTTTTTTATCATACTACATTTTAAGCTACGGTTTGTCTACTGCGATCTTCGCCGGGATTCTGTCCCGTTGATTTGAATGTGCATGGTTTCTTTACAGCGATGAACGTCAACGAACATCGCTGGGCCTCGACGAACATCGTCGGAGTTTGCCTTCGAGGCAAAAACCTGACGATCATCGCCGAGAAACCAATTGTAAAATTACAGTAGGTCATGAACTAAATCATTTAATAACATGTGATCTACACATTATACATACCATAATGGCGGTAAAACAGGAATCTTTCTGCAATTTTTCCAATAATGAAGATGAGATATTAATTGATTATGTCTCTATCCTGTTATTATTCGGTTAACAAATCTATTTATCATCCAGTCTGTTGTAAAAATCTGTAAAAGTTAGAATTTATAAAACAGTTATATTACCGGTTGTTCTTTATTTATAAAACTTGGGCTCTCACTTAAAAATAAAGAGTTTAGAAACATAAGTAAGGGTGTTTGAGAATAAAGGTGTAATGTTAGGAAAATATTCAGTTAAACTAAAAGAGGGATGAAGTTACAGGAGAATGGAGAAAGTTACACAACACAGAACTGCAGTCCTTGTATTCTTCACCTGACATAATTAGGAACATTAAATCCAGACGTTTGAGATGCAAAAGGGCATGTAAAGAAGATACCGGATCGAATCCAGAAATGCATATAGTGTGTTAGTTGGGAGGCCGGAGGGAAAAAGACCTTTAGGGAGGCCGAGACTTGTAGATGGGAAGACAATATTAGGGAGGGGGATATGATGATAGAAAATGGATTAATCTTGCTCAGGATATGGACCAATGGCGGGCTTATGTGAGGGCGGCAATGAACCTCCGGGTTCCTTAAAAGCCAGTAAGTATGTCTCTAAACACAAATACTTGTTCGACATGAGCCAAAAAGAAGAACCAACATAAACAATAACAAATCTATATTTTGCAACAACCAGAACTGTTAATACAATAGAGTAAAATGATTCATAATTGAAGGACACACACGATGTGGCATATTTAGCTACTGAAGCAAAAGTTAGAGTGTAAAATAGTAAGTGAAGAGGAATGCCGAGCAAATGACAGAAGTGCAACAACCTCCTCTTATATTGTTTTTTATTTGTAACATTATGTCCTAAATGAATGCTCCTAAATTTAAAAAATAGCATTGTACAAAGTAAAAATAAAGTGTTTATGTCATTGATTTTTACCTTCAAGTTACAGCTTATCTTCCAGCTGGACTTACTGGTTGATGAATAAATTTGTGGGTAATGTTACAATATCATTTTCAATTAAACTTAAAACAAAATGAAATTGTTCGGGAGAAAGTCTGAAATATTCCTTAAAATTGGTGGGATCATTTTCAAGATGTTTCAATATCAATGAATTAAAAGAGCACTCTGTACATGACATTAGCTACTTTAAAGGTTCATATTTGTTTTTCGAGGGAAAACTTGTAAGTAAAGAAGATACCGGATTGAATTTCTGTACAGATTACTGTGAATATTACTGTGGAATCCCGGACCAAGTCAGTCAAATAAAGTGATGTTCCTGTATAATGGCAGTTGACTTAATATAAAAATGTCAACATACGTGCCCACCTTGGAGGCAGGCCACAAAAGGGAAAACACTGGAGGAGAAGAGTTTGATCTGGTGCTGTGGATTGGACTTCGGCGTAGCTCAATGGTGAACGTAGAACCAAGGACCCGGGTTCGATCCCCGGCGCCGGAGCAAATTTTTCTCCTCTAATATTGTTACCATAACAGATATATTCTGTAGGACCAAAAATAATAATCTTTACTTACTAATAAGTTTAATGTTTGACTCGAATGCGGTCCGCATCAATGAATCAGACCGGAACATAAACGCTTCGACGCCGTCCAAGCCTATACAAATGTCTATGGTTACTTACTTGGAGGGACGTTCTTCGTAGAATCTCACGAAGTTGTCTCGTAGGAATTTGGTATTATTCAGTAGTTCCAAGCTGCTATCAGTACTGGTGATCTTGTATAGAAATGGTGCAGGAAAACCATTGATACCACAAAAACCTGTCACAATCGCGGAAGGAGTAAGTATATTCTTACTCATAATACTGGTTTCATCTAACATAAACTTCACTTAAATTCGCCTTATTTGAAGTGTATCCAACGCAGAAAATTGATTTTGTACGTTCGGCTAACGTTATGGTTATAACTCAACAACGGAAAACCTGAAATACCGACAGATTATAATTAAATAAACAGACTGTTTATAAACGTTAGAATTAACACACCATAATTAATTTTGAGATTCGACAAACTTCTTGCCTAAATTATTATTAACGTTACGTTCACATTCAACTCAGATTATTTTTTGTGCGTATAAATACAGAAAATAAAATTACAGCATACGAAAAGTACCAGATAACAAGATGGCGGTCACTCGACAGACAATGCTTGGTAATTTTTTACTTGCACTTCAACATAGAAACTTCTTATGTGAAAAATAGCTTCCGATGAGGATTGTGGTGGTGGTGGTGGTGATGGTGATGGTGATGATGATGATGATGATGATGATGACCATAACGACACTGAAGTTAGAACTTAAAGAATTCAGCAGTAGCCTACTTTAGTTTATTTAAAGGAATCGGTTCAGGATGATGATGATGATGATGATGATGATGATGATGATGATGATGACGACGACAACGACGACGGTAGTGATAATTGAGTTAATGGAAATTGGATTCGGGAAACTGTCCGGGAATCATGTCAGCACGTAGTAAAAAGTTAGGCGACTTTTCTGGATCTAAATGATACTAACATAAATAAGGAATCAAGCAGTCCCTAACCTGAATACAAAAGAATTCCTACATTAGGTTTAAAAATTAGATAGTTCTCAGTAGGCCTACGTATACTTACAACTTACTTACTTACAAATGGCTTTTAAGGAACCTGCAGGTTCATTGCCGCCCTCAGGTAAGCCCGCCATAGGTCCCTATCCTGTGCAAGATTAATTCACTCTCTATCATCATATCCCACTTCCCTCAAATCCATTTTAATATTATCCTTCCATCTACGTCTCGGCCTCCCCAAAGATCTTTTTCTCTCCAGTCTTCCAACTAACACTCTATATGCATTTCTGGATTCGTCCATGCGTGCTACATGCCCTGCCCATCTCAAACGTCTTGATTTAATGTTCCTAATTATGTCAGGTGAAGAATACAATGTCTCGGTACGTATAGCTGGCATTAAATTAACGCTTCGTCCAGTTTTAGCCGGAATACCACAAGGATCTATACTGACACCACTTTTTCAATCTCTTCACATATGACATTCCATATTTACGACCGTCACAAATAGCTATGTATGCTGCTGATACAGTTCTGTTTTATTCTCACTGTAACCTAAATACTGCAATCAGTACTCTTCAGACATCCTTATAGGAGCTATCTAAATGGTTCTCTGACTGGAGATTACTACTCAATATTACCAAGATAGAAGCTAAAATCTTATCTTTAAGGCCTATTCATAATCCGCCTTCTTTGGTTCTTCTAAATGAACAAATTACATGGCTGTCTAGTCAAGAAGCTGTCAAATATCTGGGAATATTATTAGACACGAAACTTACATGGAATGCCCATATAACTCGCATTGTTACGCTAGCCTCTTCCAGAATTCGAAAATTATACCGTTTGGTTAATAAACGTTCACAAATTGGATTGTATTGTTTAATGTTAATCTACACCTCGCTTGTACGACCTCTTTTAACTTATGCAGCGCCAGTGTGGGGGACAGCAAATAAGACTCACATGCATCGTCTACAAGTTCTTCAGAACAAGTTCCTGTGCACAGCAACAAATGCCCCGTGGTTTGTAAGAAATCAGCAGCTGCGTCAAGAATTGGGAATTATTCCACTAGAACAGTACATCCATTCAATGTCAAAATCTTTCTTCAACAAAGTTCCTGGCGTTCCTGGAGCTGTGACATATAACATTGGAACAAGATCTTGTCAGCCATCTAGACTTAGGAAACTATCTCAGGACATCTTTCTTAGCGATACTGACGACTCTTCATAAATTTATTCATAATAACATAGAAAATCATCATCATATTTTACCATGTATACAGAGTGATTCAAAACCTCTGCGACAAACTCTGAGGGGTGATAGATCTAACAATAAGAAACTCTTTTTGTTAAACAGCTTATGTCTTTTGACTCGTCGGTTCGAAGTTACGGTTCAAAATGTTTTTGCGTGGGCGTATGTTAATGTATGCGAATGTGTGCACCCCTGTTTGTAAGAGACGAGAAGGGTTGTTCTTGCAAATCTAATCTTTCAGGTAAAGCTTCCTGTAAAGCAGATTTGAATAATTTCAAGGGAAAAATTGTTCCGGGGCCGGGTATCGATCCGGGACCTCTGGTTGAACGTACCAGCGCTCTGCCACTGAGCTACCCGGGAACTCTACCCGACACCGTCTCAACTTTCCCGTTTTGTCAGCCCACGCGAGTTGTGTGGATATAAAGGGGAAAGTTGAGACGGTGTCGGGTAGAGTTCCCGGTTAGCTCAGTGGCAGAGCGCTGGTACGTTCAACCAGAGGTCCCGGGATCGATACCCGGCCCCGGAACAATTTTTCCCTTGAAATTATTCAGGGTTGTTGTTGTTTGTTTACGTTTAATCTTCAATACCTTTCTCTTTCAGTTCAGACTAATTATCAATTGCGAATGGATGTCTACACTTTTTCCTAGATAGCCGACATGGCAATGTGTTATGGGGAGGCTCGCGGAAACGGAAGAAGAGCTCTCCACTTGTACCAACAAGAGTTTCAAAACGGAAATCACCCCCACCACACAGTGTTTGCTCGGCTTTATCAGCGCCTTCGAGACGATGGGTCCCTTGGTCCCCGGCGCATTGGTGGAAGACCGCGTAGACAACAATTCTCAATTGATGATTACACTGAACTGAAAGGAAAAGGCATTGAACATTAAACGTAAACAAACAACAACCACCCTTCTCGTCTCTTATAAACATCTCAACAAAGAAACAAACAAACAAACAGGGGTGCACACATTCGCATATATTGACGTACGCCCGCGCAAACACATTTTCAATGGTAACTTCGAAATGACGCGTCAAAAGACATAGGTTGTTTAACAAAAAGAGTTCCTTATTGTTAAATCTATCACCCCTCAGAGTTTGTCGCAGAGGTTTTGAATCACTCTGTATATTCTAATAGTTCACAGAAGTGATTAATTAATTAATTTAAAAATAAATTTAATTAGAGGAGCCTTTACAGCCAACCTCATCATGATATTCTGTATGTGATATTCCATCATTTAACAGTGGTTTGTATAGCAAGTTTGCTGGTCGACCAATAAATAAATTAAAAAAATTAGATAATGTATCCTTTACAATGCAATCACCTTGAAACTCTAAAATGTCGTTGAAATTTAAAAGGCTATATTTATGCTATGAGTTCCACTAACAGCACGCAACTCACTTCTTACTTGATTACGGTTTTAATGTGAATGTAATCAGCTTTCTCCACTGTATAAAAACGCATGAAATAAGACACTGCGTATTCGTTGTACAAGTCATGCAACATTAGTGTTGCGTAACAAAACACGAAATTGCTACACACTTCTTTGCCACATTAAAACAAACTTTTGGTTTCAATGTTTGAGCTTAATAAGATATTATGCAATATCCATTTAATAATAAATCATGTTACAGCCAGTAATATTGAAAAGACCTGGAAAAAAATACTGTATTTCTTGTTTGATATCGTTTAATGAGCTGTGAAGATCGCAAGGTGATTTACTAAATAAAACAAAACAAAAATAGCTTATTGTGTTGTTTTCTAATGCCAGGCGTTTGACAATAAAGTCATTTGAGCTCTTGCACTCCAATAATTTTCAAATATATTATCATGGCCAGCCACTGAAGCACAGATTTTGAGGTGTTCCGAATCCATTTCTTGGCTTGAGTTGCACAATGGGCAGTTAGGGGACTGATATATTCCAATTCTATGCAGGTGTTCGGCCAAACAATCATGGCCCGTTCCCAATCTAAATGCAGCTACAGACGATTTTCGTGGTAAATTGGGAATTAACTGTGGATTATGGTGCACAGGGTTCCATTTTTTCCCTTGAGCTTATTGTGTACTATAAGCAATAACACGAGTTGCTGCCAGGAAGTTAAAAGGAGGATAACAATGACCAAGGAAGCTTTTAATAGAAAAAGGAGCATCTTCTGCGGACCTCTGGAAAAAGAACTAAGGAAGAGACTAGTGAAGTGTTTTGTATGAAGTGTGGCATTGTATGGGGAAGAAACATGGACATTACGACGAAGTGAAGAGAAGCGAATAGAAGCATTTGAAATCTGGATATGGATAAAAATAGAACATGTGAAGTGAACAGACAGAATAACGAATGAAACTGTGTTGGAAAGAGTGAGTGAAGAAAGAATGATGCTGAAACTGATTAGGAAGAGCAAAAGGAATTGGTTGAGTCACTGGCTGAGAAGAAACTGCCTACTGAAGGATACTCTGGAAGGAATGGTGAACAGGAGTAGAGTTCGAAGTAGAAGAAGATATAAGATGATAGACGACATTAAGATATATAGGTCATATGAAGAAACAGAGAGGGAGGCAGAAAATAGGAAAGATTGGAGAAAGCTGGGTTTGTAGTGAAAGATCTGCCCTTAGGCAGAACACTAAATGAACTAAATGAAATGAACATATATAGAGTGATTCAAAACCTCTGCGACAAACTCTGACGGATGATAGATCTAACAATAAGAAACCCTTTTTGTTAAACAACGTATGTCTTTTGACGCGTCGTTTCGAAGTTACCGTTGAAAATGTTTTTGCGCAGATGTACGTCAATGTATGCAAATGTGTGCACCCCTGTTTGTTTGTTCGTTGAAATGTTTGTAAGAGACGAGAAGGGTTGTTGTTGTTTGTTTATGTTTAATGTTCAATACCTTTTCCTTTCAGTTCAGTGTAATCATCAATTGAGAATGGATGTCTACGCTGTCTTCCACCAATGCGCCGGGGACGAAAGGACCCATCGTCTCGAAGGCGCTGATAAAGTCGAGCAAACATTGTGTGGTGAGGGTGATTTCTGTTTTCAAACTGTTGTGGGTACATCTGGAGAGATCTTCCGTTTGAAACTGTAAAAAAATTACAAAATTGTAAAAATTGTAGAAAATTACTAAATTGCAAAACATTGTAATATTGTAAAATGTTGACATGTTCCACATTTTAAAGCTTCATTGCTCATGTAAGATCTATGGAATAAAATGAATGAATGAATGAATGAATGAATGAATGAATGAATGAATGAATGAATGAATGAATGAATGAATGATTGATTTATTGATATAGTTCACAAGTACAAAACTTAATAATATAACAAAAGATCTATAAACAAATGTAGTTCTACATACTAAATATACAATTTCCTAGACTTATTATTTTAACGCAAATCTCAATAATTTATTGGTTCAAACTTGCACTTACGTCTGGTTTTAGTGCATGTTTAAACCAATAACCACTAAGACATTAAACCTTATTTATCTGCCCTTTTCACAATTTAATTGTAATTATTTAGGTCTTACTTTACATAATAACTTATTATTCCAAAAAAATGTGATCAGATGTCGACATAATGTAAGTCATGAACCTGAATTCTGACTTGATACATTTAGAGGTTAATCTTTATTTCTTACAATAAGCAGAAAGTTTGCGTAACTTCAATGAAGACTATTACCCGCTTAAACACAAACTTGTAAACAAATCAACCTCAATTTAGTTTCATAATTGTGTCTCATGTACTCATTATCAATTCGAATGAATGAATGAATGAATGAATGAATGAACACATTACCATGTCGGCTAACTCGGGAAAAGTGTAGACATCCATTCTCAATTGATGATTACACTGAACTGAAAGGAAAAGATATTTAACATTAAACGTAAACAAACAACAACAAACCTTCTCGTCTCTTACAAACGAGTGCACACATTCGCATACATTGACGTACGCCCGCGCAAAAACATTTTCAACGGTAACTTCGAAACGACGCGTCAAAAGACATAGGTTGTTTAACAAAAAAGTTTCCTTATTGTTAGATGTATCACCCCTCAGAGTTTGTCGCAGAGGTTTTGAATCACCCTGTATTGGTTTTGATTAGAAACAAAAATATAAATAACGGGAACTCTATGCATCATAATCCACAGTTAATTCCCGACTTACCACGAAAATCGTCTGTAGCTGCATTTAGATTGGCAACAGGCCATGATTGTTTGGCCAAACACCTGCAGAGAATTGGAATATATCAGTCCCCTAACTGCCCATTGTGCAACTCAAACCAAGAAATGGATTCGGAACACCTCAAAATCTGTGCTTCAGTGGCTGACCATGATAATATTTAAAAAAAAAATATTGGAGCGCAAGAGGTCAAATGACTTTATTGTCAAATGCCTGGCATTAGAAAAACAACAACAAATATAAATAACGTTGAACATGAAATTTATAAAAAATATTCAGTAATTATAATGCAAAAAAATAATTAATGCTATAAATGTGCCTGTATTTAAAAAAGTAGCCTCTCAAACACGGACTCTATATTCGATAAATGCAGTAATATTTTCAATTTCAAGGGGATTTCTCGCTTTTGTTTTAATGACAATCATAGACGAGAGGCTTGTTTTATAAGAATACAAGTTTACAAACATTATAAAAAATCTGAGATCTTATTTTGCAAACTCGAGGTGTACACTTAGATCGCGTCTATCGTGGAAACATCACATCAACAACAAACTTAAATTGGCCTACTCAAGACTCGCTCAATTATGTCCGCTCCTCAACAAGAAATCATCTCTAAAGCTACAAAATTGCATGCTACTTTACACATCTCTATTACGACCTCTACTGCTTTATGCCTGTCCTGTCTGGGGAGGAGCTGCAATAAGTGAAATTAAACGCATCCATCCAGTCATTTCAAAATAAAGTTCTACGAATTTCACTAAATTCTCCTTGGTTTGTCCGTAACAGCCAACGACACAGAGAAACTGGTATTGACACAATCCAACAGTTTATTCATTCACAAGCTAAGAAATTCTATAACAACCTAGAAAATGTTCCAGGCGCCATCCATTACTCTCTCGGAAGGGTCACATTTCCCACCAGAATCAAGAGCCGACTTCCAATGGACCTCATATTATAATCAAAATTTATCATCACACCAACCTATGTAAATAATTATTTATTAACAATTATTTTTGTTCATTGAGGAGCCCAATCCAGGCTGCCCTCAATTCAATGTCATATATTGTATTTATATTTTTTTAGAAATGATCTGTATAGCGCTAAATGCGCTGATCGATCAATAAATTGTTAAAAAAAAAAACCTCGAGGTATTTGATACTCTTGCATTCATTTCATCCAAATCTGGTCTACGCTTTGCGAAGAAAACGTCCAGTTTCAACATTCATATAGATGCATAAATCAACATAGGTAGACCTACATAGTTCAACGAATTTAGTCTTATTTTTTTATTATTTCAGCCAGTTGAAGGAAACTGTCTAAAAACGGATTCAGTATCCATTTGTGACTGCCGCAATTCTTTCGAGTTTTTTTTTTTCCGGAAACAGTCAATAGCTGTTGTTGTGTAAATTTAATTTATTGCGTGTCCCCAAAAACAATCTCGGTATTTCTCGTAGGTTTATACAGTGCGATCGAGAAGTCTCTCCGCAGTGCTTGTGTAGCCGAGAATCCACTAGGCAGAGAATTCAAGTGTATTTGGTAGAGAATTCAATTGGCATCACTGGCCCCTAAGCATAGGATGAACTGGGGGTGTGAGATTGTGAAACCGGAATGAATGGAGGAGTGCCAACTTTCTACAGAGTTGTATTCTAGGGTTACTAGAACTGATAGCGCTGCGGAGGGACTTTTCGATCGCACTGTATATCTACGTAGCTGAATTTTCCGCGAGTTCTTTAATCCTATATCCAGTTTCCTCCAGAATTACGTAGTCCCTGTTTGGAGTCGTTTATGACCTCGACTTATTTATGCATTTTTATGTATTATGCATGCAAATAATAGATGAAATACAAAAAATACGTAATTTTGTATAATGTTTGTTATCTTTTTTAGGATTTTCATTTCTTTATTTTATTTACTTACATTTTTTCAAGACGCAAAAGTAGCTAGCATAAATCTGACGGAACAAGAACAGTTTTTGTCCCTTAGTATTTCTTATTTCTCTTGATCACAGTCTTATCTCACTCAGTTGTCAATAAAATTATTACTTATTTCTTTCTTTTTTGATGTTGTGATATTACACGTAAAATTACCATAGTATTTAAAGGTTAAAATGGAAAAAAACGTAACTGACCTATATTACAGGATATGTGAATAATATTTGTCACTCAGTATTATTCATTTCACAGCACAGAAATTGCAGGAATGTGATAACAAACGAACTGACAAACAACTTCGAGAAAAAATTAAATATTATGAATATCACAGGAGACAGGATAATATTATTATTAAACTCTACTGTTCCTCATAGTCTTGTTTCAAAAGAATTAGGTAACACATTTATTGCAATATACTAATATAGTAGTCTATTCTTTTGTTCATATGATCATCACTTTCATCACTGTCTAAATTGCACATCATCATTTTCTAAGTCGTCTCAAAATTGTGTTTCACTATAAAACGTGCACCATATAAAACATCCATTTCTATAACAACAATGCAATGACCTCCTCTGTGGTGTAGGGGCCAGCATGCTGGTCTCATACACAGAGGGCCCTGGTTCGATTTCCAGTCGGGTTGAATTTCCTGGTTGAAGTTTTTTAGGGTTTTCCCTCAACCGTAAGGCAAATGCCAGGAAATTCGGGCCACAACATCACTGAATATCACCGACCTCATTTTTCACCGAAATCATATTCATAACAAATCAGTAATTCATAATACAGTCGCCATCTAGTTCACAACAATAGAACCATTCTCATTAATAGTACATAGGCCTTCGGATTTCACACAGAAGATTTAAGTCGGGACGTGACCAAAGATGTTAAAGCGAGTATAAATTAACAGCGAAAAAAAAATGTAACGATGCTGTCTCTACTTTTGAAATGTAAACACAACATTGTTACCAATTGGAGACTTACATTAATAGCTAAACCTGTAACACGAAAGATGATTAAATGGAAATTTCATAAATCTTTAAAGAAGTCTTTTCTGACCACATGTCGTAAATTCTGCGCTTACTATGCACATATCTCTATTTAAAATGAGTTTATTCATTTATGGGTTATAAAAGAGTCAGAAAGGCATATCTATAAATTCAAAGTTCTGGAATAAAAATTGTGCCTACTAATTAACTTTATACAAGGACAGATGCATTATAGGACCCACCCCGAGTATTCCACAGTATCGATTATATATTATATATTTTCGATTATTAGATCAAATATGCCATCTTAACAAAACTAAAAACATACTACAAACATGTATCATTAATAAAACCAACAACAATGAAATAAGCTCATATTAGTCATTTTTGTTATACAAATATTATATGTTATTCAAAATAAAATTAAAGAAACAAACCAAATATATATTTTTCTAAATTATAGACATCAGCTCAAAGAATTTGAGTGACTATAAGGGTCCTGAATACAATAAACATGCATAATATAATGTAATGTGATACATTAAAGAAAAAAGAAAGTTAATTTTGAAGGCAAATATAAGTTGATTAACTGAAATAGAGATGATGATGTAATATTTGAAGAGAATCCTTGATAATATTTATAAGAATAGACATTACATAATCAAAAGGAATATGAAGTTCCTTAAGATAATTCCATGTGAATTTTGTAATAGAACCTCTACTGCCAAACAGCAAACCAATGACAGACCATTCTTTAAGAGAGACGTTCTACGTTTGTGAAAGATACGCCAGACAAGGTTCATATATAGACTTCTTCTCAGTATCAACTTCGGTGGCCTGATTTAGGTTTCTTTCGAAACGGATAGTAGGGTCAAGAACAAGAGCCCGTTTTAAGCATCTGTTAATAGCAATAATGTCTGCCCGTCTAAAATAACCATCTGATGATACACAATGTACTTCCTCATGAATCTCCCAATTTAAAGTTTTTGTGCGAGATCGTGCTTATTTGCTTGTTTTCCGCACAGAACCAATACGCGGTAAGTGTGAAATACCACATTCAGTATTCCCAACGTAACACACATAACAATTTCCCTCTTCTTACCGTTTAACAGCGACATTCATTTTACTGCTTTAGGCTTTTAACATATTATTTTTAGAGACGTTAAACATAGTAATAATTATAAATTGGAAACTTACCACTGCAATTTCACCTAAATTGCAATGTTAATTATTGTTTTTAAATATTTGCAAAATTTAAGTAAAGTCTACTACTCCACGGAACTTATTGCATTCCTGATACAAGTAACATTAAGGAAGCCGTGAAAAAATCAACAAGATTCCACATGCCGATGTTATTACTGCAATATGTTATATAAATAATATTGTTAAAATATTAAAATGAAAAATAAATCATTACATAACCTTACCGTTTGTTATAAGTTCGCATTTATGGACTGGGGGGAAAAAAAAGACAGACGTATATCACGGCCTGCTGCAGTATAGTAAATACAGAAAACATTTTATAGCAACAATGTTGAAGAAAGATATTTTGGTTTTCCGAAGTTGCCGTCATTAAACAGAAACCAACATGGAGATTTCATTGCAACTAATTAGAAATTCGTCTTTCAGGTATGTAATAAACGATCTTCGCACAAAATAAATGTACGATACACGAGCGGTATGTTTGTTTTCATGTTCTCGGAAATTAAAAAAGCTCAACTACGTTTCGCTTTTTCAATCTTTTCCTCGACCATGAAAACGTCAACATACCGCTCTTGTAACGTATATTACTATAACGATGTCGCCAAAGCATGTCGTACACGATCAGCAGCTCGCCTTTAGGGCATTGTCCAAGCACGTGTCCAAGTGTTTCAAGCTCATTAGGCCTACAGTCTGGATGACGGCAGCGGGTTGTGCTTAGAGTAACATTAAACTTTCAACATAAACATAAATAATACTAATAATAATAATAATAATAATAATAATAATAATAATAATAATAATATCCGCCTGTCATAACAGGTGACCATATAGGGTTTTTTTAAGATGTTTTTATTAAAAGTACCAGGACTCTTGAACCCTTTCCTTTTACAAAAATATGATTATACAAATTGAAATATGAAATAGGTTATATTAAAGAAAACTGATTAATAAGACCTTCAAAGACGGAAGTATTTGACCATATAGGTAGGGAAAACAATTTAAAAATGCATATATGGAATAGAGAGAAAAGCAATACAGTAGGTCGCAATCATAGTACAATATACAATTTAGAAAGTTTAAAAGATTAAACATTATATAAATGATTATGTAAAATGCCTATGGATTTATTTAAGATATTTAAACAAATATTTTTAATATCTTGGAATGTCATATATAGTTTTGAAATGTCAGTAGTATATTTATACGCCGATTCGCGGGTACCAAAAAGCAAACCTCTCACCTCCCATGTGTAATCAATCTCAAGTGAGGAACACATGGGCGGTAAATGACGTTTTTCTTGATCAACCGCTACAGTTTTCACAGTTTTAATTTTACGCACATAAGTCTGTACATTATTATATATATATTAATTTTTAAACAGTTCATTTCATTAAATTAATTATCATTGTATTTAACTACAGGGACTAATAATGAGATATTATACACAGAGTCTGATGATGTCCGAAGGGCGAAAACGTTCGTAATCTGCATTGTACAGAACATAATGACTACATATATGAATAAGTGTCATTAGTTTGAGTAATATTCAGTCATATGACTGAATAAACAAACAATTTTATATTGTATTATAACATTGACAGTCTGAATCATCACAATATGCTTTCTAAGTTAAAAAAAAGTATGTTGATCCTTAATGGGTTAATAACAGGTACGATAATGGGGGGCTGCAAACAAAAGTCTCGCTCAAAAGTGGGTCGCGGCTTCAAAAGTTTGGGAACCACTGCCCCAAATTAATCTCCTCTGAGTGGGAGGGCGAATAAATCCTCGGAAACCTGACGTTGATTTGCACATGGGCGTGCTCACATATTTCGTGGGTACTCGTTATACAACACGCAAGCCGCAGCACTTCCTGAAGGGGTGGTTAAGTGCTCCCAGGTGGAGGTCTTCACACAGTGGACCGCGCGCTTTGTGGCTCACCGAAGCGTGTCGCTTGTTCCGGGTGGCGTCAGTTGTACAGACAGATAATTAGCGGCATCGCCACATGTGTGGACTGAACAACGAGACGGTGCGGTGACAGCAACCGTCTTAATGGATTCACAGAAATTTATAGGCTGTTTGGACGGCACCGAGACAACAATCGTGTTGATCGTTTCCAATCTAGATACTTTTTAAGAAATATCGTAAATTTCAAGCACGAAAAATTAATGTCTTGCCTCTATTCCTTCTACGAGCTGAAATTAAATTCATTTGTTTTTTTATATTTAAAAAATGTGAAGTTACTCCATTTGAACTCAACTAATTATATTTAAAAGGTTCTGATAAATCCAAAGAGATTGCATATAAATCACTAGTACGTCCAGTAATGGAATATGGCGTGCATGTTGGGACCCTTACAGAATAGAACATATTAAGACACTGGAAAAGATTCAAAAACGGACTCTCAAGTGTTGTCGGAAAAATTCACCATTAAAATGGGACACAATCAAGGACAAGAGAACGCGAAATCGATTATGCGCACTGTTCAAAACATACAGAGGTGAGCCTGCCTGGACAGAAATAAAAAATAGGTTGCAGCCGCCAAATTACTCTTCAAGGAACGACCACTCATATAAATTGAGGGAAAAAAGGCAGAGGACGGACACTGGAAAGTTTTCTTTTCTCAATCGTACTATCAGGGACTGGAATGCTTTACCTGCAGACTTACTAAAGGCTTTACCAACAACCAAAAATGTATTTAAAAATAGGCTTAAGGACCTTACTAATAGACGGCAATTATACACAGTAGTTAAAGGGTGTAAATGATATGTTGTTATTGAAGTGTTGTATCAGTGAAGAATTATGTTGTCAGTGAAGTGTGTTGTATCAGTGAAGAAGGATGTCGTGTCAGTGAAGTGTGCTGTGTAAGTGAAACGTGTTCCTGTCAGTGAAGCTTTATAGTTTCTATAGTGGCAGTGCAAAGTATTTGAACAGTGAAATGTTTTTGAAGTGTTAGTGAAATCAGGATAGAATCAGTGAAATGTGTCGTAGTTCCAGTGCAGTGAGTGAGTTGACAGCGAAATGAGTGTAATGTTGAAAGGTACTTGTGCAGGTATGAACATATCATACTCGTGGGTTTTAGTTCGATCTCAGTTTTAAGATACAAATTAGATTTATTTCAAATGTTATTTTAAGTGATCGTTTCATTTAATTTAGGAAATTCCCTGTTGTTGTTGTTGTTTTTGTTATTGTTGTTATTGTTATTTAATTATTATTATTATTATTATTATTAAGGCCTATTATTATTTATTATTAATTATTGTTAGTATTAATCATTAGTATTATTATTAATTGTATTTTTAATTAATAAGTTTATTATTGTCATTACTGAGTGTAATTAGTTACCCATTGCAGTGTCAATAAATACATACATACATATTTGATCCTTTAATGTACTCGATTGAAAACACCTTCACAACAGCACTAATCAGCCATTTTAGTTGTCATGGATGTTACATTTGTACTATTTTCAAACTCTTGGGTCGATTTATAAAACGAGGTCTTTTTCATTGTTCTGAGCCATGGCTCGAAACCATGGTCTGAAGCAGAGACCACGGCTGGGGTAGGTTTAAAATCACGGCTTCATGTAGCTATACAAGATGGAGATAGTAGATCAGCTGAATAATTATTATCAAAAGAAAATTTTTCTGTACGGGTATTAAATCCCCTGATTAGAGTGATGAGAGACAGGAATAATCCTTTGTAACTATATAACGACGATAACTTCAGATGAATATTTCGATTTTCGAAGGAATCGACGCAAAATTTAACAAGAACGCTAAATAATACGCAACGAAATGCAAGAGGCGGCAGGTTGATAATTTTGTACACCTTCTTGTTGCTTTGAGGGAAGTAACATATATTTATATTAATTATACTTTTATGCCTATAAGACAATATAATTTAATTCTTAGTCTTTACAGTAGTTTTGGATATTTTATTTAATATTCGAATTGATGTGGGCCTATAAGAATATGAAGTGAACGTGATTTTTTCTTATTTTAAGTTTTATGCTACTGGAGCTTTAAGCGCAATACTAGCCTATTATATATATGAAAATAGAACCATAGTACGTTTTAGTTTCAATTGAAATTTTAATCCAGTTAATATTTAGGTTATTAATCCCTTAGAACCAGGTTTTCAGGTAGTTAATGTTGGTAGTAGTTATGAACAAATGATAAACTACAATATTATCTCTCGATTTGTGCTAATTATTTGGGCAATATAATTCTGGTACCTAAAAATCCGTTCCCTATTAAATGCTAAGCACTGCTAGTATTTTAAACGAACATAATTTTATTCTGTAAATTAGTAAATATAACAATACCTTAGCTGAGAAGAAAAGAATGTGATTTACTGCAATTCAATAAAAATATTAATCCCGATGTTCATTTCTTTCTAATATCGACTGTTTACAGGAATAAAAATCGATTCTTAGCTGCGTTGCCATATATATAAAACCCACGAACCTCGGTTTCTTCTCAAGCCGCGTCCCGACTTCGTTTTAGAAATCGCATAAGGATTCAGACCTCGATCGCGGTATAAAAGCAGAGGTTTGGAACCACGATTTCTAAAACGAGGTCTAGACCACGGCCATAACTTTAAACCGCGTTTGAATTTACAAAGCGATTTTTTTTTCTGAGCCATGGCTCGAAACCATGGTCTGAAGCAGAGACCATGGTTTAGATTTAAAACCAGGCTTCAGGTATACAAGATGGAGGCAGTAGATCAGCTGGATGATTACCAGAAGAAAATTTGTGTCTATAAGTATTAAATCCCCGGATTAGAGTGATGAAGACAGGAATAATCCTTTGTAACTACATATGTAACGACGATAATTTGAGCCGAATATTTCGATTTTCGAAGGAATCAACGCAAAATTTAGCAAGAATACTAAAAAATAATCTGCAACGAAATGCAAAAGACGGCGGGTTGACAATTTTTTACACCTTTTTGTTGCTTTGAGAGAAGCAAGATATAGTATTTTAGATTGGTTATACTTTTATGCCTATAAGACAATATAACTTAATTCTTCATTTTTGCAGCAGTTCTGGACATTTTATTTAATACTCAAAATGATGTGGGTCTTCAAGAATATAAAGCAAACGTGATTTTGTCTTCTTATTTTAAGTTTTATGCTACTAGGCCTTTCCACGTATTAGGCCTATTGAAATTTTAATTCAGTTCATATTTATGTTATTAATTCCTTAGAACCTGGTTTTCAGATAGTTAATGTTGGTAGTAGTTATGAACAAAGGATAAACTACAACATAAACGCTCGATTTGTGCTAATTATTTGGGCAATATCATTCTGGTACCTAAAAATCCGTTCCCTATTAAATACTAAGTAATGCTAGTATTTTAAATGCACATATAATATTCTGTATTTTTTTTTTAATTTTAGTAGGTTATTTTACGACGCTTTATCAACAGCTTAGGTTATTTAGCGTGTCTGAATGAGATGAAGGTGATAATGCCGGTGAAATGAGTCCTGGGTCCAGCATCGATAGTTACCCAGCATTTGCTCGTAATGGGTTAAGGAAAACCCCGGAAAAAACCTCAACCAGGTATCTTGCCCCGACCGGGAATCGAATCCGGGCCACCTGGTTTCGCGGCCAGACATGCTAACCGTTACTTCACAAGTGTGGACTATTCTCTAATCAGTAAATATAACAATACCATAGTCTAGTATATACAGTCACGAAGCTTGAGTTGTTGAGGGTACTAGGAACAATACACAGTGCAGGTACTATTTCGCATTGTCTGTAATGAGGCGATAGTAGCGATCCTAGTGGTTAGCAACTATCTATGGATGCATATTCGCTACGTATTGAGCTTCGTGACTGCATATACTAGACTGTGACAATACCTTAGCTGACAACAAAAGAATGTGACTTACTGCAATTCAATAAAAAT
This sequence comes from Periplaneta americana, assembly GCA_025594305.2. Taxonomy (NCBI): domain Eukaryota; kingdom Metazoa; phylum Arthropoda; class Insecta; order Blattodea; family Blattidae; genus Periplaneta; species Periplaneta americana. Next base: position 27,230,294 of record JAJSOF020000038.1, read on the forward strand.
ATTAATCCCGATGTTCATTTCTTTCTAAAATCGACTGTTTACACGAATAAAAATCGATTCTAAGCTGCGTTCCCATATATTAAACCGACGAACTTCGGTTTCTTCTCAAGCCGCGTCTCGACTTCGTTTTAGAAATGAGGGGCTTAGAACAAAAAGCAGGTAAGTGACGGAAACCTTGTTTTGAGGAAATTACAGTTAAAGTTCTACATGCAATGGAATATTATACACAAGTCTGGTGAAATGATGCCCATATAGCAGCACTGCACAGTGTGATTTCTTACCTGATTTTATCCCAAAAAAACATCATTTTGGGCTATCACAACACGCACTTACATCATTTTTTTTTTAATAATGTCACTTGCCTGCTTTTTGTTCCAAGCCCCTCAAATCGCATGAGGATTCAGACCTCGATCGCGGTTTAAAAGCCGAGATTTGGAACCACGATTTCGTCCGTGTTTTAGAAGTCGACCCTATATATTGAAAATGAAAGGACTTTGTCAGCTTTTATTATTAGAATCAATTTAGATGAGTATCATTTTACAGTTGTTGAATAAAATTCATTATTATTGCAAAAAAATAAAGAAAAAGTTCCGTCACGGATGTTACAGATTTTGTGAACTCACTTCACACCTTATTAACAAAAAGTGTAAAACTTAGGTCTCTACCTCAACCAAAAAGAGATTCATTCACATAGCGAGTAAATGACGCTATAGATAAATTGAACGAAGACATTGACTCGATTGTGACATGGACAAAGAAACTCCGTCTTAAAATCAATCCTGGAAGGACACAAGCAATTATATTAGGACACAAACGGCAAACCGACTCTGTAAAACACCTCGACATTTCCCTCGTTAAAGTAAGTACAGTGCATATCCCTTTCAGTTCTTCAGTAAAAAATCTTGGCATTCACATGGATAATAATCTCAACTGGGACATGCGAATCACAGAAACCTGCAGAAAAGTATATTCTATTATCCATGTGCTAAAAAGGATAAATGTTCATCTCCCCCCTTGCTTAAAAAAGTCCCTTGTGCAGACACTTGCATTTCCCTATTTCGACTATGAAGACATTTTACTGACTGACCTCTCCAGCGACAACAAAATGAAACTTCAACGTGCTCATAATTTGTGTGTACGTTTTGTAAGCAATGTTCGTAAATATGATCATATTACCCCATCCCTGGAAGCAATATGTTTTAAACTAGATAAGAAAAGAAATTTACATTCACTTCTCTTTCTCTTCAAAATCTTGAACTCTTCTATTCCTTTCGTACCTGTCGTCTCGCTTCGTTTTACCTTTCTTCCCATCATAATCTGAACACACGCTCTTCGTCATGAAACAATACTAACAATACCATCCCATCGCACCTCCTCATACTCATCTTCTTTCACAATAGCCCTGCCAAGACTTTGGAATTCGCTACCTGCTAGCATGAGGGACTGTCGAAATAAAATTGAATTCAAACGAAAACTTACTAGGCACTTGGTCAGTAATTGATTACTTGTAAATAGTTTCTTTAATCTATCACAAAATATTTCAATATTCAGTAATTTCATCACTATAAAATTTTGTTATTCTAGATTTAATTTGTAATTCAGTAAATATAAAATATTCGTTGAAAATGATAAATTATCTAGCTTTAATTATTCAGGTAATCTTTTCGTACTTTGATTTTATTCTAATTGTAAATTTAATACTAATTGTAATGTTATTTGTAATTGTAATTGTAAATCGAATACTAATTGTAATTTTATTGTTGATATTGTAGTTGGAATCTCCTGGTAGAGGGGCAGAGAAGGCCTGACGGCCTTATCTCTACCAGGTTAAATAAATAAATACTACTACTAAGTGTCCATATGAAAAGGTACGCAAATCTCATGGCATCCAATTAGTTCACAAAAACATACTCGGTAAGTATTTTATAGCTGTTCCTTTCATGTCACGGATGCTACATTTTGTCACGGCTGTTACACATGAGTTAATGTCTTCCATTTTTTCGATTTCAAAATAACTGTGACATTACTAAGTCAAGATATTCATTTGAACTGTCAGATTAATTGTTATTAACCCAAAGTACTGAAAATCAATGGCAGGAAGAATATAGTACAGAGTAAAAAGTTCCTTGATCCTTACGCGCAAGCCCTTTACCTTTACAATAGATATTTCCATAATATGTCTCCGCATAAATTTATTATCAAGCTGCAATATACATGTTAACGTCATCTGTGATAAAGAAAGTAACGTCGTGAACCATGGAAAATAGAGGAAACAAATACTTTTTATGCAAATAATAGCCTACGTTTAAGAATTAATGGTGGAATGTTGTGCCAACTGAAATCAGAACTGTGAAATTACAGTCAACGACTCAACGATATCGAGTGATGCCATGTTACTTACAGTCTCCTTCTCTCTCCACTCAGATATCACAGCTATAAAGATGCGAGTATGATGCTTGCAAGCACGCAAAAAACCCGTAAGTAGCGATACGTCCTCCTCTACTATGTCGTATTATATCCGCCTATAAAGCAAGCTGTCCGTCCGTTTCCCAAAAACGAATTTGAGATATAGGGTCTATTTCTTCCCACAGAATGGACTAGTCCATTGTTTCCCAATTGGTAGTCCGCGGACCACTGGGAGTCCGTGGTACAAATTTACATTATTTACATCTCATAATTTATAACTCACTCAATTTTGCAATGAATCACTGCAAAATTTTTCCTCTGTATAACCAATGCAGATGGTATGCAGAAGGGATGAAGTACGACTATTTCTGATTGATACTAAGGGCCGATTTATAAAACGAGATCTAGACCACGGCCATGGCTTTAAACCGCGTTTGGATTTCTGAGCCATGGCTCGAAACCATGGTCTGAAGCAGAGACCACGGCTGGGGTAGGTTTAAAACCACGGCTTCATGCATACAAGATGGAGGTAGTAGATCAGCTGGATGATTATCAAAGGAAAAAAGTCTATTTATGAGTATTAAATCTCCGGATTAGAGTGATGAGAGACAGGAATAATCCTTTGCAAGTGTATAACCACGATAATTTCAGGTGACTATTTCGATTTTCGAAGGAATCAACGGAAATTTAGCAAGAACGCTAAATAATAATCTGCAAAGAAATGCAAGAGGTGGCAGGGTGACAATTTTTTATACCTTCTTGTTGCTTTGACGGAATTAAGATATAATATTTTATATTAATTATACCTTTATGCCTATAAGACGATGTAACTTAATTCTTAATCTTTACAGTACTATTAGACATTTTATTTAATACTCGAAAATGAATGTGGGCCTACAAGAATGTGAAGCAAACGTGATTTTGTCTTCCTATTTTAAGTTTAATGCTAGCAGGGCTTTACACGTAGTATTATATGACCCGTTCAGAGCAAAAGCGGTGTAAGTCAAAATTGGATAATGAAGTTTAAAGTAAAAATTCTGTAAAATACAGCGCAAAGTAGCAATTAATATGGCCTTCTTGCTATCTACTGACTACTAATAGTTTAAATAAACTTTCTTACTTACTTACAAATGGCTTTTAAGGAACCCGGAGGTTCATTGCCGCCCTCACATAAGCCCGCCATTGGTCCCTATCCTGTGCAAGATTAATCCAGTCTCTATCATCATACCCCACCTCCCTCAAATCCATTTTAATATTATCCTCCCATCTACGTCTCGGCCTCCCTAAAGGTATTTTTCCCTCCGGTCTCCCAACTAACACTCTATATGCATTTCTGGATTCGCCCATACGTGCTACATGCCCTGCCCATCTCAAACGTCTGGATTTAATGTTCCTAATTACGTCAGGTGAAGAATACAATGCGTGCAGTTCTGTGTTGTGTAACTTTCTCCATTCTCCTGTAACTTCATCCCGCTTAGCCCCAAATATTTTCCTAAGCACCTTATTCTCAAACACCCTTAACCTATGTTCCTCTCTCAGAGTGAGAGTCCAAGTTTCACAACCATACAGAAGAACCGCTAATATAACTGTTTTATAAATTCTAAGTTTCAGATTTTTGGACAGCAGACTGGATGATAAGAGCTTCTCAACTGAATAATAAATAAACGCATTTCCCATATTTATTCTGTGTTTAATTTCCTCCCGAGTGTCATTTATATTTGTTACTGTTGCTCCAAGATATTTGAATTTTTCCACCTCTTCGAAAGATAAATCTCCAATTTTTATATTTCCATTTCGTACAATATTCTGGTCACGAGACATAATCATATACTTTGTCTTTTTGGGATTTACTTCCAAACCGATCGCTTTACTTGCTTCAAGTAAAATTTCCGTGTTTTTCCTAATCGTTTGTGGATTTTCTCCTAACATATTCACGTCATCCGCATAGACAAGAAGCTGATGTGACCCGTTCAATTCCAAACCCTGCCTGTTATCCTGAACTTTCCTAATTGCATATTCTAGAGCGAAGTTAAAATAAATTGAATATTAATTGCTACTTTGCGCTGTATTTTACAGAATGTTTACTTTAACCCTCATTACCCATTTTTGACTTGCACCACTTCTGCTCTGAACGGCTCATATGTAGAACCATACTACATTTTAGTTTCAATTGAAATTTTAATCCAGTTAATATATAGGTTGTTAATTCCTTATAACCGCGTTTTCAGGTAGTTAATGTTGGTAGTATTTATGAACAAATGATAAACTACAACATAAACGCTCGATTTGTGCTAATTCTTTGGGAAAATCATTCCGGTACCTAAAAATCCGTTCCCTATTAAATACTAAGTAATGCTAGTATTTTAAACGCACATATAGCCTATTCTGTAAATTAGTAAATATATACATTTTTTTATTTACTATTTACTAGAGCTTCCTCAAAGTAGAGGCTGCCATTAGACAAAGCATACAAAACTTTACAAGAACAAATAGGTGATGAAAGATAACAGAGTAAGGAAAAAAAGTAAACAAGTACACAAACAAACAGACAAACGATGGCAGTATACAGAGTAAAAAAAAAGTTAAAGTGAAGAAGCAATGAAAGCTAATAAGAGAAAGAAAAATTATAATGGTGAGTCGGTTTTTTCAGTACACTGAATTAAAGTCCATATAGGTGCTTCCGTAAGAGTTTGACTGATTTTCTACCTTAGCTGAGAACAAAAGAATGTGGTTTACTGCAGTTCAATAAAAATATTAATCGCATTGTTCATGTCTTTCTAATATCGACTGTTTACAAGAATAAAAATCGATTGTAAGTTGCGTTGCCATATATAAAACCCACGAACCTCGGTTTCTTCTCAAGCCGCGTCTCGACTTCGTTTTAGAAATCGCATAAGGATTCAGACCTCGACCGTGGTTTAAAAGCCGAGGTTTGGAATCACGATTTTGTCCGTGCTATAGAAATGGTTCCTAAATGTCCATGTGATCAGTTGAACAACTTCTCTTCGTTGTCTATGGCAGCCTATTTAGCAGATATTTTTGCGTACTTTAACATAGTCAGTATGAGTCTTCAAGTTAGTGGTAGGAATAGTTTTGATGTTGGAGACAGCAATTATAAAAATACGGCTGTGGGCAAGCCGAGCTGAAGGCGGTAGTCTCAGCACGTTCCCAACATTGAAGTCATTTCTGAAGTCCTCTATGAATCGCCACAAAAGTGCAACATGTCATCGTTGAGCATCTGAATGGTTTAGCGACTAGCTTCAGAGATTACTACCCTCCATCAGATTCTGAAAACTCATGGATAAGAAAGCTTTTTGAGTATGGTGTGGTACTATTAAAAACTTTGAGGTGGAGCAAAATGAACTTGTTGATATTACTTGAAATGACTCATTTAAAATATTTTTCAAAGAATGTACACTTGATCAGTTTTGGGTGAAGATATTTTCTGAGTATAAGAAAATATGTGAAGAGGCATTGAAACATTTAGTTCCATTTTGTAGCACATATCTTTGTGAACAAACATTTTCAATACTTTGCTACCTGAAAAACAAACATAGAAATCGCCTCGATGTTGAACCTGATTTAAGGCTAAAAGTAGCAAATATTGAAAGAATTGTCCGAAACAAAACGAGGTCAGATTTTTCCCATGACATCTAGATTCAGGTATACACTTACTTACTGGCTTTTAAGGAACCCGGAAGTTCACTGCCGCCCTCACATAAGCCCGCCATTGCTCCCTAACCTGAGCAAGATTAATCCAGTCTCTATCATCATATCCCACCTCCCCCAAATCCATTTTAATATTATATTCCCATCTACGTCTCGGTCTCCCCAAAGGTCTTTTTCCCTCCCGCTTCCCAACTAACACTCTATATGCATATCTGGATTCGCCCATACGTGCTACATGCCCTGCCCATCTCAAACGTCTGGATTTAATGTTTCTAATTATGTCAGGTGAAGAATACAATGCGTGCAGTTCTGTGTTGTGTAACTTTCTCCATTCTCCTGTAACTTCATCCCTCTTAGCCCCAAATATTTTCCTAGGCACCTTATTCTCAAACACCCTTAACCTATGTTCCTCTCTCAAAGTGAGAGTTCAAGTTTCACAACCATAAAGAACAACCGGTAATATAACTGTTTTATAAATTCTAACTTTCAGATATTTTGACAGCAGACTGGATGATAAAAGCTTCTCAACCGAATAATAACAGACATTTCCCATATTTATTCTGTGTTTAATTTCCTCCCGAGTACCATTTATATTTGTTACTGTTGCTCTTCAGGTATATACTGTATGTCAAATTTAATTGTTATTAATATTGCTACCTACCTCTCAACTACTACTTCTACGCAGATACCAAAATTTAAAGGTGTGGGGTCTGTAGCTGGCCTTAAAATGAAAAGGGAGTCCACAATTTTGAAGTAATTGGGAACCACTGCACTAGTCTCTTCCCGTCTTGTGTGTCTCATGTTGTCTTAAGAGTTGAGTCTTGTTGATCTGACTAGAGATTCCCGTCACTTAGACCTAATGTCTAATGATGGTTCAAAATTACGGTATCATACGAGTAAATTTGAGAATGGTAGCCTATAATGGCAAAAAGGGACAATTCTTGGGGCAAAGAAAGACTGTACCGATTCGAGCATGGAGTAAAGAAAATAATATCTTCAATTTGATCATTTCATTATGAAAATTTTAACTAAGTCAATAAATTACATCTAGATATCAATACTTCACTAATTCTCACAATGTTATTTGAGTAAATTTAAATACATAACGTTTTCGACAACTAGAGCTCATGACTCAGATATAATGTTAGTACTAGGCTCTGTATTGCAGCTACCTGAAGATTGAAGTTAAAGACACACTGGGTATATAGTACGCCGAACACAGGTAATGCATCGGATAAGGATATAAACAAACAGGTCGTCGCTGCGTGTTCGTGGAGTGCAGTCAACTGCCGACATTCTGAAGCTATATTAGTAAACACATGCTTGAGCCGTGGTGTTCATTTTCATCGTGATCTTTGCAGTGAGTAATAACGTGCATTCGTAAGTTACGTAACTTGAATATATGTAGGGTGACCAGACGTCCTCTTTTGTTCGGACATGTGCTCCTTTCTAGGTCTTTGTCCGGGGTCTGGGCAGATTTAAAAAAGAAATCAAGAAATATCCTCCTTTTCACAAGTTGTATGCCTGATATTTTGAAATTATCTGATTTGACGTCTTTTTCAAGTAATTTTCCAGGTATGTGGCAGCAGCATCGACGGAATATACTCTTTGCCAACGATCATAACTCTTTTTGCTCTTTCTTGTTATGGTCGTTGCTTAGAGCACGGCCGACTTGATGCGCGAAGGGAGCCGTGCTTAGAGGTAGCTAGTAAATCGAGAAATCGAGGTGCGAATGTGAATCTAAATATATATTTTCTGTCATTTTTAATAATTATTATAGTTCCCTTGACTTTCATAAATAGCTAACTGTAAAATCATTAGGAGAGAGTCGGGTAGTATCGGACATCGGGTAATACCGGACAGTGAGTTTCTTTCATCTACCACACGATGGTAGTACCTGATTGACACGGTTACGTTTCTGTGATGTCGCATAGAGAAACGTAACCATGTCATTCAGGTACTACCATATGGTGGTAAATGAAAGAAACGAACTGTCCGATATTACCCGATGTCCGATACTACCCGACTCTCCCCTATATTAAGTTTTTTCATAATTATTTTGTAATAAAATAGATTTTAACATACTTTCAAGTATGATATAAGCCTAAATCTGTACAGTAAATATTTTGTAATAAATAGATATTGCCGTAATTTAAAGTATAATGTAGGCTAAGCCTAAATCTAAGTATACATATTTTTGTTCTCTTTTTTTCGAACTATGTCCTCCTTTTTGAAGCTTTGTGTTCTCTTTTTATCGATGTCAATCTGGCCACCCTAAACATATGCGGATGTCACTTGAAATGATTTTATACTGCAAGAAATTATTTCAATAACACATGACGTTATTAGTTCATGTTGTAGTACAAGACATCCTATTGTCTGATTTTTTTTCCTTGTTTCATTAGGATATTGCATGTCGTTCACCACTGAAAACCCACTAATTTTCTATGTAATTTTCTAGAAATTCCCTAAAATGTAGATTATTTAATTTATTAATGGGAATGTTGGCAATGAACATCATGGTAGGCTACACAAATCCATGATTTTCATAATTTTCAGATTTTGATGGTACTGGTTCTTTTGGATTACGTTCAACACACTTTCTGTATTTTTTGTAATTGCAGTGTCTTTCAGTGCACTGTTTTTGTCACTTTTACATTTTATTTTACACAATTTATATGTAATGTTGTCTATAATGATAGTACAAATATCCTCAACTATGTCCTGCAATATTACACGCTTGAGCGTCTTACCTAAGGAATTTTACCTCTGTAATGAACCTACAATCAGCCACAAAGATGTAGTTATTTAAATAATACGACTAGTAAGAGCAGTGATCGATAAGATTAGTCACTATGTCTGCGTCCCGGTTTTGACCTTCTAGATCTAGAGGAAGAGGGCAGAGGATGCGTAACTATTTTGTATACGAACGTACCTATAGCTGCGCTGTAACGTCACATATACTTCAAATCAGGCAACTTCATTCCAGTTTAAAGAAAGCTGCAATAGGCCTATGGAGCCTAGTTAGCACTATTTCATCAAATGACTTTCAGTTTTAACGAGTGTGCCAATCATGTTATCACAAGTTTTTTGCTTTCAGAATCGTAAACATTTCATTACGTCTAAATTACTGCTATAAAACTGAAATCTGTAATTATATACGAATCTTGTTTTGTGTTGACCTTTTTAAAATGACCCAAATTAAAGGAAAATATTTCAAACTACAAATACGCCGAAAAGTACTGTGGTCATTAATTACTGCTGGGATGTCCAGGGATTGACAGACAGTTCCCCATTCGTCACGGCTTGCAAAGGCGGCAGAGGAAGCATGGGGGCTGCAGCCGCCACACAAGAGCAAGTCCTTTGAAGAAGCCGAGAATTGTCAATCGTTAACATAGTGCTTGTGCTCGCATCTGAATGTCATGAGACTTCGCAAACACAGAAGTCACAAACATACTTTGTCGTTGGACTCCAAATTCGCCTTAGGCAAAATTAATACACTCGTACTTGTCTCTAAAAAATATGTGTTCCTTTCGTTAAGATGTTAACGCCTAGCAAAAATAACTTAGACCAGTCATGTCAATTGATGCCCATAGGAGCAAGCGCACGCTTTAGGGCTCAGGAGAGCCTGAGCGCTTTACAGCGGAAAGGAAAGAGACAGACGAAAGAGGTAGTATATGCCGCTTGGTTGAGCTATATTCAGGGATGGCCAGCACTGATTCAATAAATAAAGGGAAGAGAGCTTATTACAACAGTATCCATGTTAATTTTTACTTTTGTCTGAGAAGTATAAGTGAATTATAATAATAATAATAATAATAATAATAATAATAATAATAATAATACGAGTAATAATAATAATAATAATTAATAATAATTTATTTATTTAATCTGGCAGAGCTAAGGCCAGTAGGCCTTCTCTTCCGCTCAGCCAGACTCTAATTCTAATTGAATACAATTGCTTACATAGTTATTACATTAATATCTAGACCATAAAACAACATGAAAGTAAATAATGAAAGTTGGATAAGTAATGTTAGTGTGACAATAATAAATATTGGTAAGAAATAGTTATAATAATAATAATAATAATAATAATAATAATAATAATAATAATAATATAATTTAGATATTTATCTGTGATATATATATAACTATTAAACATTGAGAAACCTGAAACAGCTATTATTGTTAACAAGAATTGTTAAAAAAAATATTTCGTTAGCGTATTCTTAAATTGGTTTGATGTCTGACAGTCCCTGACATTACTCGGTAGGGAATTCCAAAGTCGAGGAACAGCCACAATGAAAGAAGATGAATATGAGGATGTTCGGTGGGAGGAAATGGATAATATTGAGGAGTATTGTGATCGTGTGTCTAGGTTATGATGGGTGGATAAATTTTGAAAACGAGGCAGGAGTGGAAAATGCAATATGTGAAAGAGAAGGGAAAGACAGTGGATTTTCCTACGATCTTCTAAACGGAGCCAGGACAACATTATAAGAATGTAAGTTTTAATTTTAATGCTCATTTTTCACAAGTTTGATTTTTTATTCAAAAGAAAAATATTTTGTCAACTTTAATTTGTAGAAAAGTGAAATTTTCAAATATAGGCCTATTTATTTAGTAGCCTTACAGAATGTTTTCGTAAGTCTAATATACCGTAAATACGTATTACTGAAGATAGTGTATTGAAAATTTTGAAAATATTCGCATGGAAATTGTTTGTAAGGAAATGAATTAACAAAGCAACTACTGTTACATCATAAGTAAAAGATACGTGCCCATGTGTTGTAAAAATGTCAGCTCTATAGCTTCAGCAGATTTCGAGAAAATAATTTAATATTCTGATGGTAGGAAGTTGCTCACAAATATCACCTTAAAAGCATAATGCGATAAGAATTTTGTTATGTAATATTAGTTACACTTAAAACAGATACAGTACCTAGGTAACTTTGCTTTGTACTGTAATATTGTTTTGAATAGTTTATAGATTACTTTTGTAAGGCTAAAGATACCATCAATATAAATTCCAACTTATCATGTCATACTCAATCTCTTTCTTTGGAATATCACTTTCTTTATGAATGATGTGTTTCATCCACTTAATACATTATAATATTATACTACTATGGAATTTAAGTGAATATTCCTTCTTAACTCTCTATTATGTTATTAAGATTTCAAACACAAGTGCAATATTAAGAAATCAGTGTTAGTACTTTTATTTTACAGACAATATAAATAAATCAAACAAAAAGAAGCCATATCAAAATAACGACATAAAATTTCACGTTTCGTTTGAAGTTTGTGCACCACTGTTTTCTTAATCCAACAGGCTGCTTATTCATATACACAACCCTTCCTCTTTCCATTCTTAGCACTTTATGCCCGCGCACGACGTCAAGGTCAGAAAAATGTGCTTGCTTTGATATCACTGACTTAGACGAACATGTCAATTGTTTTCGGGGCCATCTAAAATATTACAGAGTAGCCTACTGCTTAATCCTGACTCTGAATCACAGACACTAAGGTAAGATTCAAATACTTCCTCTTATGAAAGTCTTAGCATCAATGCTGTAATGGAGGCCATACGGGAGCATACGGACTATTCCATATGAAATCTGTCAGTAAAAAACCTCGCATTTTTTATGCTCTAATTTTTTCCCTTCTTATACAAGGTGCTGAGGGGAGTGCATTTGCAAAAATATACTATCGAAAGTCAAACGGTTTTCGTATTATTGAGCGACAAATTTAGCGTATTTTATAAAAACAAGCCTCTTTCAGCAATTAGAACTCTGGAACCATTTACTGCAGAACATTGAACGAGAACCTGTTTTGAAGCTGACATTTGGCAGGTTATGTTAACAAGTAATCCTTATTTTTATTGTACACAGAGAGACAGATAATCTGATTTTACTTGCTTTTAGGCTTTTTGGCCATTTGTAAAAATGTAAAAAAAAATATTGAGAAAAAACCTTGCATTATTAAGAGGGATTCGGCATTGTTTGCTTAGTGGCTCGGCAATAAGTTTCGAGAGTATTAAATAAATTATTTTCACATTGCTGAAAAAATATTACAAACAAAGAAAGGAAAGATTTTTTAGAAGAATATAGACGATATGGACGTCCAAATTAGAAATTTAATATCCAAATCTGGCTTTCAGGTAATAGCTCCCTGGAAAAATTGTGACGGTGTCGTGTATAGTTCCTGGAGTAGTTCAGTCGGTAGACCATTCGTGCGCTAAGCGAAGGGTCCCGGATCGATACCCGGTCCCGGAACAATTTTTCCTTGAAATTATAGAAATTGTAATGTTTATATTTTCCGTACAATTGGCCTTTCTCAGATTTTGAAAGTGTTATTGAGCTGCAAAAAATGAATGATGTCGACATGGGTGTAATATTGCATTCAAGGAATACAGCAATGAACATAATGAACTTAATTTCTGGTATGATGCGTAGGCGCTTTGTTGACCACATAACAAAAATGTGGTACAAAATTAGCTGTACTAATAAAATTGATGAGTCAACGACAATTAGCAAGAAAGCAATTTTAATAGTGTACTTGAATGTCGCCGTCCTCATTGAATAATCAAGAGTATATGTAGTCAACAGGTATATTTGTGTTTTCATGTTATAATACTTTGATCATCCGTATAACCACACATCTATTGTTTTAGTAGGTTATTTTACGACGCCGTATCAACATCTTAGGTTATTTAGCGTCTGAATGAGATGAAGGGGATAATGTCAGTGAAATGAGTCCGGAGTCCAGCATCCATAGTTACCCGGCATTTGCTCATATTGGGTTGAAGGAAAACCTCGGAAAAAACTCAACCAGGTAACTTTCCCCGACCGGGATTCGAACCCGGTACACCTGGTTTCGCGGCCAGACGCGCTAACCGTTACTCCACAGGTGTGGACACATCTACTGTTACTGAGCAACTGCGATTTATTTGAATATTATATCAAGAATATAATTATAGTTACTTTCTGTAGGTAATTCATATAGTAAAAACTGTCATATATTTTTAAAATATAAAAGAAAAATGTGATTTGCGTATTCCTGTCGAAGTTTAGTGATAATTTTGTAATATAAATTACTTGTCCTTACATCTTTATAAAACTTCACAATATTTTTTCTAAAATCCTTACGAAGCTAAAAGCATGAAGATGTGGGATGGGAGGATAGGAGAGGGCAGCGAACTTGAAGAGGCAGATTCGAGCGAGCTGGGTAGATCCGCTTCTTCAAAACAGACTTCGGTTCTTGTCACGCTCGACAAACTTGAATCGTACATAGCGCTTGAAATGCACGACACTAGTTCCCATATTCTCGTACTCTGGGCTGTAGATAATAGAAAACTCGATCTTTGCAACGTACTTGTTTTCTTCTCAATATTTTTTCACCTAGATTGTCGTAGACAGACTGCAGTGGCATAAAATCTGTTCGAGACGGATACCAAAGATTGTTATGGACGTTCACAAAATATCAGCGAATGGCATCTACTCTGATATCCCTTAAGAGCCAGATGGCAACAAATTCTTCAACTGCATAGCAGTAGCGGCCGGTGATCGAAATCCTCGGTGAGGCCAGATGCAACTAGTTTAAGTGCCTCCGATAGGAAATGTTTATTCATATTTATTATTATTATTATTATTATTATTATTATTATTCATGAAAAATAATAATTTCATTCAGCAAATAAGTTGTTATGCTGCGAGTTTCAGTGATTGTTTGAGTGTGATGAAGCAACCCTTATTATGTATTGAAATTCCCTTTTCTTTCTTTGTTTTTATTTTTTTCCTTTGACAGCAACAAACAAGGCCAACAGAAAAGTTTATTTTGCACCACATTATCACTTAACCATTTATGTTGCCCATACTAGAAGGCAATAGAAATTCGCGTCAGAAAAATTGTCAGCGATATCGTAGGGATCTCGGTAGTTTCTCTCTTTATTTAAAACTTCCTTTCTTTCAATATTATTTCTTTTAGAAAAAGGACACTCTAACAATGAATTAACTACACCAGCATTATTTCTCACATTTGTTTCTCTTTATATTTTCCCGCAACACATAACAGCATCGTCCCAGACTCACTACTGTACTACGAAATACAATAGTACAACACCCTCGCTTAAGTCATAAACTGAGACATAAGGAGAGAAACAGTGTGGGTCTCTGCCTGCCAAAGAGCGGGAATCTTTATGTTATTTAAGGCCTATTTAGGAAGACAAGTCACTAATGCTATTCCCACCCCATTCTACCCTTGAGACTGGTCCATGGATGGGAGGAGTGAAAACTGACCAGGTCACGAGGCCAGACGAATTGTGCCTCAACTACAGCTTTTCAAGCACAACCTCAAAGCTCGCGAAAATATACGAAATGCAGAAGCCAGACCCGGCACGAGCGATCCTGGCCTCAGGAACAAATTTTACTGCAAATCAGGTCTAGATACATCAAAAAATTTTCAAATGCTTCTACGGCGATATTTGCTTCATTCAAATAACTAATATATTATATAAAACACACAATTTAATTTCAGTTAAGTCAAGTGACTGAGGCCCGGCCTCACTTGCCTCAGTCAATCAGCCGCCACTGCTGCATAGTCCCTGACGGCGAGAAATTAAGGAATAATCTATGCACACAGGTTCCTCAAAAGCTAAAAATATTTCATCAGTCATTTGCGATCTAAAAGCTTATGATTACTTTTTATTTTTGGATAGGATAAGTAATTTCCAGAAGCGAAGAACCACGATCAATGCTGAGGTTTACTGTGAAAGCATAATAAAATTGTATCGGACAAAAAAAAGAAAAAAGCCTGCTTTGTTAACTTCTGACTGAGGTAGTCTTCTTGTATGATAAGCAAGCCCTCACAACTCAAAATGTATAGTATATAGAGCTGCCTCATTGTTTCAAGTGGGACTTGCTCGATTTCCCACTGTACAGCCCCAATCTGCATCCTCAGACATTACCACTTTCTGCACTTGACGCAATTCCTACAAGAAAGCACACAGCGTGAACAATGACCTCAAAGCGTCAGTGAAGAATTTACTATCTCCATTAGTAGCAAGTCTCTTAATGAAAACATCGAAGAGCTTGTACACTCTACGATGTGACTCAGTCATCAAGGTGATTAGATGGCATAGCAGAGCATAACGTACTTACAGGCTTTACATGTAAATACAACTTCCTGTGCCCGATATATACAATTGAAATTTTTATTCCTTCATTCATTTCTATCTTCCCAGTAGTTCTGTAGTTCTCTCACTTGGAACATGAGTGCGAAATAAAAATAAAAATTGTAGTAACAGGCAATTATGGATTTAAATATATATTTGCTGAGATAATCTCCTTATCGATTTTTTTTTTTGGGGGGGTTCTCGTTATGTCCATACGAATTCTGTCGGCTACCGCCGGGGTCTACATTGACGGACACTTATTCTTCTTCACATTCACAGCAGATCCTGTAGTCCTCCAATTTCTTATACAGATTTTGAATTGTACTGGTTGTGGGTGTCTTGACAGGATATTTCGCTTCAAACATTTCTTCAGTCTCGTCAATGGAGCCTGTCTTTATGTAAAATTCTACAATATCAATTCGGTGTCCAACTGAAAACTGCGCCATTTCTCTCACAACACTTCCACGCAGGGTTAACAGATAAAGAAAAGGCAACCGTCGTGCCAACTTATGAAAAATGTCGTACTTCAGCATAAATTTGTCGGGGATTTATCATCTTACTAACATATTTCACGTAACATCCAAAAAAAGTAGTTCATATATAGGTGATTCATGAGGAAAGGTAAAAAATGTAGGATGTGAATTCTGAAGTCATTCTGATTCAAAAGGTTCATATGAATATAGGTCCGTTTTCGAACTGTTACGGAGATATGGCTCTTTGATTTCACAAAAACTTCTGAGATTCCATTGTACTAACTCACATTTAGAGACAGATAACGGACAAATTTAAAGTTTATATTCACGTATGCATACATACCTAATATTCTAGACGTCGAGGTTGATGTTTTCGCACATTTTCAAAGGTATCTCCTTCTGCTCCAATGCACTGTTGCGCTCGGATGTGAGTGGCGCTCATCGCTTGGGAGAGTTGCACGTGGCTGTTCTTTATGCCGCATCCAAAATACGGTCGATTAGCACCTCTCTCGTTTCCCCCTACCTTTGCTATACCAAGTCTTTCAGCCAACCCCATAGACACTAAGTACTCTTCGATATGGTACCCTTCTGTTCGGAAAGCGTCGTTCATATTAAGCAACGGCACGCAAGGAACTCCATCGCACAAACATAAACATACACAATATCGGTGTATTCTGTAATCGAAAATTTATAAGGCATCTTGAAAAACACAACTTAACACTTCCGGTAACTGTACCTGTATAACTACTGTACTGTAGGTAGCTGACTGAACTGCTGTGAATTGATGATAGTGTATTTTGTTATCTGCGGGTTCTGTGTCATTACACCAGACAAGGGTAGGCGATTGGACATTTGTAATGCCCCACCACCCGGTTTCTTTCTCTTATCTACATCGCTCACAATGCAGATTCCAATGTTACATCATTCATTGCGATCGGTGACCTTGTCTCACGCCTCGTCTCACGTCAGCAGCATATGGTAACGTCTGATTCACATTGGGGCGGGACGTTTTAAAAAAAAATGCTTCTAGCTCCGCCATTGTTCGAAAACGGACCTATGTTCATATGAAATTTTTTACTCCAAAATGGCCTAAGATATCTTATCCTAATTTTTTTACCTTTCTTCGTAAATCACCCTGTATATGTATGTATGTATGTATCTATATTATGTAATTCTACTACTAAATTTTAGTTCTAATTTGAAATATTATTACTTATAGTTCATATCCACAATGACATTCAACAAATCACCATTTCTTCTTCAACACTGTCATCACGTAAAGCATGCACGATGACGCTTGGTCAGAAACAAAAATTAATTATTGTATTGAAAGTCAGCAGAAACTTGATCTTTGGCAGGTACATCAAATTAATCCATCTGCAGTCGACTTAAATCCAACACCGCAATTATGTCGGCGCATTTAGACTTCTTAATCCTTAGTCACCAAATTGATTATCAAAGCATATTTATTTTTATCCCTTTAAAGCACGTTTCTTTCGTATTAGTCAACGATATACTGAATAAGAAAAGTTATCTAAAAAGGGACGAAGTAACCGTTAATTTCATTTTAATTATAGACCAACATTATAAGTTCCAAAATAATTTTATCCCTTCAGTAAAATAGTCGTACAAAATTGCGTACGCATGGCAACCCTGCTCCCACAATATTCACGACAATTACTCTTAAAACTCAACTGTCGCACTCTAACAATGCGCAGTGTAGCCAAATATGAAGCAGTGAGGCCAACATTCACTTATGAACGGAGCGCAGTAGCCAGGCGCAGTGAAACTGAGGCGTACCGGTTATAATCTAATTAGTGTTCACTACACTACAATTGAAGATATTATCGTTCACGACATGGTCTCTTTTATCGTCATTATTATCATCGTCGCTCTTGGTATTATCATTGTCTAGTATATACAGTCACGAAGCTTGAATTGATGAGGGTACTATAGTGCTGTCGCTCTAATTTCCGGCAGCCAATCGCGTTGCAGGTCGGCTACATTTAAACGTGTGCGTCTTGTGATTCGCTGATTCATTTCTTAAGGCTCTATAAATACTTAATATAATCGCCCGCCATTTTAGCTCTTTCGTTGGCGTTCGCAGAAAGGACACGAATACGTTATTTGCCGCTCAATTATTTGCTGAATTACAGTGCGTTTGATTTATTATCATAGGAGCTACGACATGATAATGTTTAACGGTGTGGCAAATAGATTCCTCGTATGGTAGCTCGGCAACGTAAGAACAAAAATGTCGAACGATACTACCTACCTAGCCTTTATAGAGCCTTCACTTTCTAAGACGTAAGCAAAGAGGCGGAGTCACGCCGGAAATAACAGCGTCGGGACTATAGGAACAATAGACTGTGCAGGTACTATTTCGCATTGTCTGTGATGAGGCGATAGTAGCGATCCAAGTGATTAGCAACTGTCAATGGGTGCATATTTATTACGTATTGAGCTTCACAGTCTAGTATTACAGTCACGAAGCTTGAGTTTATGAGGGTACTAGGAACAATAGACTGCGCAGGTATTTTTTCGCATTGTCTGTGATGAGGTAATAGCAGCGATCCTAGTGGTTAGTAACTATCTATGGATCCATATTTACTACGGATTGAGCTTCGTGACTATATACTAGACTGTGGTGATATTATCATCATTATTATCACAATCGTCGTCACAATTACCACAATCTCTCTCACTATATTCTTGTTAAAATATATCAATACCGAGGTTCGTGATCGAAAATAATAACCATTTGATAAACTTGTACTCACAGTACTCCTAATGTATACGAAAAATCGGTGGTTTCATGTCATTTCTATATTATCTGTAGTAATGTCACGAGAGGTCTGAGATTTCGCAATAAATTCACAAGCGGCATTTATTAGGACTATTTCGTGAATAAAATAAAAATGTAAATAATATATCCCTAAAATTCGATCACAATAGTAATATGCGTTACAAGAGCGGTATGTTGAAGTTTTCATGTTCGAGGAAAAGTTTGAAAAAGCTCAACTACGTTTCGCTTTTTCAATTTCCGAGAATTGAAAGAAAACATACCGCTCGTGTATCCTACATTATTTTGTGCGAAGATCGTTTATTACACACCTGAAAGAGGAATTTCTAATTAGTTGCAATGAAATCTCCATCTTGGTTTCTGTTCAATGACGGCAATTTTGGAAAACAAAAATATCTATCTGCAACATTGTTGCTTTAAAATGTTTTCTGTGTTTACTATACTCCAGCAGGCCGTGATATACGTCTGTCTTTTTTCCCCCAGTCTATAAATGCGAACTTAAAACAAACGGCTTCTTAATGTTACATGCATCACGAAATGCAGTAACTTTAGTGGAGTTGTAGAGTTTACTTAATTTTTGCAAATATTTAAAAACAATAATTAACAGTGCAATTTAGGTGAAATTGCAGTGGTAAGTTTCAATTTATAATTATTACTATATTGAACGTCTCTAAAGATAATATGTTAAAAGCCTAAAGCAGTAAAATTAATATGTCATTTAAGCGGTAAGAAGAGGGAAATTGTTATGTGTGTTCGGTTGGGAATACTGAATGTGGAATTTTAGACTTACCGCGGGTTGGTTTTGTGCGGAAACCAAGCAAATACGCACGATCTCGCACAAAATGTTAATAATTGTATATATATGAATACTTAACATATCCAGACATTGTAAAGTTGAAATAGATGAATGTCGATTACTACAATAAAGAAATTTGATGTTATACAGTAATGCCAATTGCGAAAAGTGAAATACAGGTTTAACAATATTAATTACAGGTACTGCGCTTTTCTCTTATTATTAGGCCTATAACAGAAATACATTTTCATTATCTGCTGAAATCATGATTTAATTAAAAATTTTATAATATAATTACAGTAACCTGATTAATATATTAATTAAATGAAGAATTGTTGAAAATGCAGGTATCAAATCTGAATGAAGGGGTGTAATTTTCTTCAGATAACCTACAATGGACATGGAATTAGAACGTGAAGGTATAGATGTGGAAGTAAAATTTCGTACTTTACTTAGTAGGCCTACTTCATCGTTACACTAGAACTAAGAACTATATGATATGTGTGTGTGGAGACACATAGCAATGCTTATGTATTCACACTACAGCGAGGCATATATTGCTACATAGTGAAGCCATCTCTGTATCGATAATTAAAACACGTATTTTATTACGCCATATGGAACGAAGTTAGATCATAGACTTTGTATATAATACTATACAAGATCTTTGGGATTGATATGCGCTGATGTTACATAAATTTGAACATCTGACTTTCTATTAAATCGTTTAATAATTTCATTCACGTAATACAAATTTTATAGGCTACAATTGAAGGTTTCAGAGCCATAGTGGGCCAAGTGCCATTTATTAAAAACGGAGAAAGCAAGGGTTAAAGTTAAGTGAATATCATAGTTTAATGAATATTGACATATCATTTAGTTTGAATGTGTACATTTTATATTACTTACTATATATTTTCATTGAATTATGGTAATAACTTAATTTAACCCTTATTTTCTACGGTTTTAGTAAATGGCGTTTGGCCCACTATGGTTCTGATCCTTTCAATTTGGTTAGTTACCTGCGGGAGCGGGACAATGTCAGCTGTGCCTTATTTCGACCGTTACTCCGTGCTACAGAAAAGCATTTTCTATATCTCGACAAATGTATTCTCACTATAGTTTGTAACGGGACTAAAGCTGCAACTACACAGTTCAATTTCCCAGGCGTATATGCATGCAATCTGGGAAGAATATTGAAATAATCAAGTTTAAAACGTACGTTCAATTAAGATGCATGAAGATTTTGTGTCTATATGGTGCGCCGTTTTGAACGTCGTCTTCACTGCGTAAATATATTAATTAATAATCGATTTAAGAGGAAACAGTTGGCGACACCGATTAAACAAAAGAACGACCATGCGATAAATTGATAGCGATAAATCTAGTTCCAGAAATTATCGCGATATTTGACTGTGATTGGTTGGAATTTAAAATTTCATTACACTTCATTGGTCGAAAATGGAATGACGTCATATAAATGAAATAGTCACAAAAACTCATTTTACTTTCTCACATCATTGACGTATGGAGCACCATTTGAAAATCATAGCTGTGTGCCTCAAAATACTTCTGTATGAGATCGTAACACCGTTACAGTAGCCATCGTTCAAGTTATAATTCGTCACGCACCCACGATCGCGCACAAGTGAAAATCCATGCCCACGCTAATTGCATCCTCAAACAAGAAATTTCTTCATGGTGTGTAAGAACAAATGTATGTCCAAGAAACAATTTTTAAAAGATTGGGAAATAAACAGAGAATTGCAATGTACAGCTTGCTCAATATGTTATTTGTACACACTCAAGTAGATCCGATTACTTATCTCGAAATATAGCTGTCCACAGTAAGTACCGATATCCACTGTCGTATGCAAATTTTGTACACTTTCCCTTAAGTAGTTTGAACGTATTTACTACAGCACGCACAAATCGTACGAGCGGTAGGGCCTATGTAGGACAATATTTAATGTGTAGTACACGCTATATCAAAACCAACCGGTTTTCTGCCTAAGCATTCTGTAAGTACAGGTTCTATAAAAAAGAAATCTAGATAGAGCAGTCAATTCACATCAACATTCTGTTACAGGGAGCGGTGTGGGAACAAACCTGACAATGTCACTGTCCATTACATACAGTGACTGTACATCACAGTACTTATATCGCCATCTATACGCAGCACTTTAAAGCGTATACTGCACGCTGCCCCCTTTCGGTAGAAATTCTAACTGCAGTCTGTTTCTCCTTGTTTAGTATTATTACAGCTGTTTTGCGGTTCCCGTCTCTGATTATTTCTTCTGTTAATTGAATCATTTTTTGCACTTGAGCGGCGAAATGATTTGATGATCTCAGAATCTTGGTGATGAGTTTCCACAGATTTAAAGTAATTACCTAATTAAAATAAATCGAAGAATAGTAAAATAAAATAATCCCTGTATCTTTCCCACTTCATTCCCATTTACATAAAGACACCAATCTTTAAACGTAAAGATGAAGACTCCATATCCTGTCAAGACCTAAATAACATCTTACAGATGCAAATTCACACAATACGGCAATTCATTCATACTGAAGGGTAGAACTGTCACTGCAAACTCGGCAAAATATGTAGCTAAAAATGGCAAAATATTATGTGGATAAATAGACTATGTAATAAATAAAAAAACACGCAATTTAAAATCTATCCCTCCCCGTTGCGTCGTGGTCTAAGGCATTCTGCCCAGGACTCGCGTTACGGAATAAGCGCTGGTTGGAGTCCTCATGGAGGAAGAAATTTTCTCATGAAATTTCGGCCAGTGTATGGAACCGGTGCCTACCGAGCATCATAATGAACTTGGGGAACCACGATAGATAGCGAAATCCGGTTACGAAAGCCAGCAATAACGGCTGGAGGGATCATCGTGCTAACCACATGATACCTCCATTCTGGTTGGATGATCGTTCACCTCTTCTTCGGCATGTGGACGTGAGGCCAGCAGCCGGCTAGTCGGTCATGGTCCTTCATGGACTGTCGTGCCTCGTATTTTTAACTTAAACTCTAAGCTTTATTAGATGTGATAAAAAATTACAAGTATACATGTGATTCAACCTCATTTAATTATTGTTTGGAGGCGCAATTAATAATTAGATTTTTTTTTCATATTTTCTACTGTCATTGAACGTCTCGTCAACGGCAACCCATACATAGGAATCACGAAGTTCAGCTCTGATCGTTTCCATTGTGTCAGTGTAGCAGGAGTTCAATTTTTTTTTCCGGAGTATTGATTCATGCGAAATATTGAAGTTGCAGTATTTGTGTAGGAATGGTTTAATCTTTAGCACTCCAAATTTATACAACGGTAACTTATGTTTGCAGCAACCATTGTCATGCACAAGTCTTTATTGAATTCACTGGTAAAAGACGAATACGAAGTAGGATACCACTTGAGTAAGAAGAACTTTTTTTTTTTTTTCGGCGGAGCACGTGTTTTATTTGTGACATGAAGCTCAGTTTTTAAATGCGTTTGTCACACACTTTGTACAGCACGATTTTGCCGTCTGAAATCCAATCTTTAACTTGGATGCGACTGGCGCCGGGGTTCGAGTCCCGGTGTCGGAGAGAATTTTTCTCTCTTCTATCCACCCTTCATCATATGGTAACTCAGAATTCCTGCACGGAAATATCATATGTACTTCGGTAGCTACATCATAATAAAATCATGTAATTGAGCCAAGAGTTGCAAAAGAAAACATTGCGTTCCGCTTCATAAAAACCTATTATATAGGAGAGAATTTATTAATTTTCTCTAAAACCATCCCATAAGAGAGTAGTTCTTCTTACATAAACATGAGAGTTTGCACAGAAAAATAGATTCTATCTACTGGGTGTTCAGTTCAAAATGTGTTTTGGCTCGCTGTATGCCGTCATGTGGCTAGCTGATGAGCCTAGAGAATTCAATCTTCCTACACTTCCGCAGCTCAGGTGTATAATCTAAGAGGCAGAGAAGTTGGCTAGCAAGTACGGCGTTCATTCTGAAGAGTACGTACCGATACGTACGGTAATGCCGGTAGTGGCAGGAATGTGAACTGTTTGGAAATACGTACTGTCGGGATATGGGGAGAGGGTTAAGACGATTACTTACGTATTTGTTGACATTAACTTCGACGGTCAACATGGACACGGAGCATTTGATTTGTGTTGTGGAATGTTACCGTACGCAACCGATGATAACAAATACCCTGCGTACGACTTGCCGGCGCAAAACACAGCTCTAAAGAGGTTATGGTAGCACACAGACTGTACAGACCGCCATCTGTTGCTACGACGTTCAAGTTATACCGTACACGTTCTCAAGTTCAGATTGAAGAACGCCTTAAATAATAGGCAACTTCTCTAACATATAAGTTGAAACTCGCTTCAAATCGGTGACCCAACAACAGTGACGTCATGACACACTTTGAAATGAACACCCAGTATAACTCATGTGGAAAGTTTTGTAAAAATTCGTTGGATAGAAAACTTAGTAATTTTGTCTAAATGCACCCCACATAAAGGGGCAGTTTCTCTTGCAGAACTGAAATAGAGTTTGTACACAAAAAAATATGCTACCTGTAACCCCTGTACAACGTTCAATACAAATCTGTTACTTACATGGGAGAGAAGGTTTTGATTTTGTCTAAATGCACTCCTGTAAAGAGATAGTTTCTTTTATAGAAACTAAATTATAGTTGATACACAAAGTTTAATACAAATCTGTTATATATGAGAGACGTTATTAATTTTGTCCAGCTAGATTTGCGTTCTGACCCGCTGTGCAACCATGATGCCACCGTGCTCGCTTGCGCAGCTCAGTGACCTGTAATTACCACAGTTTAGTATATACAGTCACGAAGCTCAATACGTAGTAAATATGCATCCATAGATAGTTGCTAACCACTAGGATCGCTACTGTCGCCTCATTACAGACAATGCGAAATAGTACCTGCACAGTCTATTGTTCATAGTACCCTCATAAACTCAAGCTTCGTGACTGTATATACTAGACTGTGGTAATAAGAGAGATTCGCGAAAAAACCGACAACCGAGTGGAGCTCTCATGCTCACATTGAGCAGCTCGGCTCGGTGCTCGTTTTCCTGTAGCTACTGACTAGCGAATGCTCATGTTTAGAGATGGCCGATATTTCACAAACCGATATTTTGTCACAGGTATTTTTTTGTCACAGATAAACCTGTGACTGATGACGCGAAATATCTGTGACAAAATATCGCTATCGAAATCTGCTCCGTATTCAGTACTCTGTGACTGTTGCAACGTCTGCGACTGATATTTTCTCCTCTACGTCGTGGGTTTGCGCATGCGCATGATACAATAACAGCAATCGGGCGGTGGTATGATTATTTTTTCGTGATATTTTATTCAATATTATTTTTTCAAAGTGATGATGTGTTGCAAAGTTATTAGCGGCATTATAATAATATAATCATGAATCTGACATTTTGTTTTCATATTAAGTCTGAATATATGTTAATATTTTATATATTCCCCGAGATCTTCACATTTTCATATTACTGTGAATATATATTAATGTATAAGTATTTTCCACTCAATTTTTACGCAGTAACAATATTTTTTTAGTTATACTATTAATTACAAACAGAATAGTTACAGGAGCCTACATTATTTTAATAACTTTACATGTACTTCTCTCATTTATGTATGATCCAGTTTTAATGTATAGCTCTAACACGAACAGTGCAGGGTAGTATTAATTAAAATAATTAAACTTAAAATAAAATTATTTGTAATAAGTTCATTACCGGTATGTTGTTTATGGTTATTAACTCTTAGGAAATCGCACAGTGCTTCCTAACATTGGTACTCGTGTGGGGTGTTATTTCACCCAAATAGGCCTAATCAATGTTCTAAACTTGATATTTAGTGATATTTATCTAGATATTGTTAAAATCATCAACTTGCAAGTAATTTTCAACTTTTAAATATAATAATATGGGGTAGTTAGCAAAAATTGTCAATTTTATAAATTCCAAAAAGATCTGACATCTAGCAGACACTGCTCCAACAAATCGTTCTCATTGCCCTTGCACGCTTTTAAAATAGACCTACACTTACACATAAATGGGATAATTAATTACATTTGAAAATAAGGGGTATCAAACGTAAATCATGTTAGTTCACTCCGTGTCACTGAACGTTATGCTCTTCCGAACTTTCGAAGCATTTCTCACAAGCCAACAACAGCACCTATAGAATTAAAACCGAACGAGATAAAACTTATTTGGCTAAACTAACCTTGAGGTAGTTTCCTTCGTATTCCCCTTATACACCTTGCATATACAAATCTGTGACAGGTTAGGTTTGGTTAGTTTAGGCTTTGTTATGCCTTGGATATACGATCAACTGCATCTCCACAAACAATCAAATTCAACGATTTTCACTTCCGAAATCACCGAAACTACCTCAGCGCTAGTTTAACCCGAGGAACTGTCTCTCCACAAAAAAATCCCTTATAAATGCAATGATTTTCACATCCGAAATTGCCGAAACTACTTCAGCGCTAGTTTCACCATCTTATTATAAATGATATAGTGATTACACGATTTAAATAATAATAATAATAATAATAATAATAATAATAATAATACCATTGGTTACCAATACTTTATCTTGTGTAATATCCTGTCTGAACAACTGTCTTGTTCTGTAATTATTTTCTATTGTTTTTCCGAATACTTATGTTTCGTTAATTTTTATTCTGACTCAATATTATAATGTTAATGCACGACTTAAAATAATTTATCGATTATATTATATACAATAAAAAGGATCTATTTTTAAAACGATTAGGATAATCACATAACCTCAATTTCTCCGTACCCAACTACATTAAAAATTATCAACTGATTCCATATCTACAATCAACTACGAAATAACCTCTTGGTATATAAGGTTAACTTTTTACATGTTACTGTTCAGTTAGATTAGTATTTATTTGTTAATGGTACATGTACATAATTTATTTGTTGGATTTTCCCATATAAGTGTGGCGTGTATAGAGAAATCGTATTCACATTGCACTGCTCTTCAATATTTCCTGTTAATTTTTATCGGTGTGACAAAATATCGGTATAATTCATGCATATTGTGCTTACTTAGCGATATAAAATATCGGTGTGACAAAATCACAGATAAAAGTCACAGATATTTAATTGTCACAGTCACAGTTGTCACAGATACTTGAAAATATCGTTTAAGCTCAACTCTACTCATGTTACGTTACAATGTTCGGCTCGAGTCAGTTGCCGGCTTTATAGATTGCTCTACACTCTACACCATACATGGGCACAATTTTCGGTTACGTGAGGCATTCGAATTGAAATAGTTTGTTTACTAGGAGAGGAGACCGCAGAGTAGGATGGGAAATATAAACTGCTGTGACCTGCGTCACCTTATCGTAATCGCTAAGGCGGTCAGTGGCGAATTGTTAGGAAAGCGCTTGGTTAACGTGAGAGACTCGAAAACTTTTATTCAATTCGGCAAATTAATTCGGCAGCTTTAATCATAAACCTCTTTACTATTTCTCCATCATTGAATTGATTTCAATCACAGGCGAGAAATTGCGTAACTAGCCAATAATATTCCATCACGTTGTCTACGTTTATTTTCTTGAATATTCTGGCGTTTATCAAGATTATTTAATAGATATGCACGTTCTCGACCTAAAATAAATTCAGAAAATCATATTTCGTTTTCTACGCACATTTGATATTTTATAAATTTCTTTTGGAAATAATATCTACAGACAACATTTAACTCCTCGTACCTTTTAATGCAGCGTGTTTAAGGTATAATGTCATATTTAGTATACTATTCAAATGTTAAGATCATAAATTTTCTTCGGAATAGTACGAAAAATAACATTTAATTTGTCTTACCTTCTAATTCAGCATGTTCTTTATGACATAAGGAGTATTGTCGTATATTAAATTTATTAATGCCTAATAGGATTTTCGAGCATAACATACATCGTATGTTCTCCCCTTCTAAACAGCAAAAAAACTCTTCCATTTCTCATGAAATAATCGTTTTCTAATGCGTACACACTGCTTTGATAATGTCATTATGCCACCACTGATATTGCTTATGAAATTGATATAGAACCTGCCCAAGCCTAGGAGCTGCGTGAGGGAGTAACGGGGACTGCGAAGATGATGTCACTCAGAGCGATAAGCTCTGTGAAGGTCAGTGAGGCATTATTTCTCAAGTGAGGCACATGCCCATCTCTGCTCTACACTGAATTCCAGATAAGAAAATATTGAGGTAAACAAAATCGTGAAAGTTTTATCACCTCCCACACCATCATACCAAAGCATACGTGTTCTCCTATTGGGTAGTGATGACGTACGCGCTAGAAATTAGTTTGCAATTTCTTATCGAGATGTTGATTGTAACTGATAATTTAGGCAGAAGTGAAATGTGTTAAATACATGAACCGAGATTCGCGATACGTTCAGAGTACAGATATTACAGATATGAGTTATCATTAGACATCGCATGTTTAGGAAAATGCCTATTTTATTTATTTATTTATTTATTTCATTGCTAGTAAGTCTGAAATGAATACAAGTTAATATAATGCAAGATAAACTAGCCCACTCCTGAATGAGTAAGACTCGTGCTCAGGAGGGGATTCCAATACAGACAAGAATAAAATTAAAATTGAGTACAGATTAAAAAGTGTTTAATATGTTTAAACCCAAACTATAATTTTTAGGTAGGTATTTTACGACGCTTTATCAACATCTTTGGTTATTTAGCATCTGAATGAGATGAAGGTGATAATGCCGGTGAAATGAGTCCGGGGTCCAGAGCCCAAACTATAAATCCAATACAAAAATTTATATAGATTTTTTTTTATTAATTTGGAGAGGATTCGTGGTTAAAATAATAGTCTATTAGAATAAAATTTGTTTAATAATCGGGGACCTTGACTCTTGCTATGGTAAAAAGCTGCATTGGTTTTACATTTAGGTTCAGACAAACGCAGAGAATTCGTAGTTTTAGTTCTATATTTATGTATATACCTTTCAAAGTTATTAACATTTCTGTGAAAATATTTTAATAAAATAATAAATTTGTTTAACGTTGAAAACTTTGAAATGTTTAAACAACAATTCAGTTGAGTAATCTTTCTGCTTTTTTTAAACAAATTTTTAATGTTCATATTTAAAGGCTTTTAGTAAATGTGCGCGAATCACGAGAAATGAAGCATTCTGAAGAAGTTTGATCTTTTTTTTTTTTTTTGCCGTTAACGCCTTTTTGCTTTAATATGTAATCTTTTGCCCTTTTTTGCTTTTGTATGTATCTTTTTTTTCCTTTTTCTTTATATGACTACTCACTCAACAATGCTGCATTTCTTTCAGCGTTCGAAACTAAGGAAATTGCAGTTCTTACAGCAGCCATAGATATGGGACACCCTGTTGCAATGCAGTGTTGTTGTTTCGCTTACTACGGAATTGACCTTGTCCTTACCCAGCGCTGACCTACCCCATTAACTCCTGGCTTAGTTGTCTCATGAATGATGCCTTATTGGTGTCACTTGTGAGGTTCAAACCTGTCTTGGTACAGTTGACTAAACAACAACAAACATCAGTTATTAGTCGAATACATGAAGCGTTGGATTTCCACGCTGATAACCCGGTTTCAAATCCCGGTGAGTTCAACTATAATTTGTGGTGGGCAAAGACTGTGCTTGCTGGTAGGACTTCGCGGCTTTACCGACGTCTCATTATTGTTACATTAATCAACGTCACACTGATTTTGTCCAATAAACGTGACAGAAGTTTGTGCGTTAATCTTGAAAAATTGCTTGTTTATTGTAACTCAAATTATGGACGTGAAGTTGTGGATTCATAAATACAAGTGAAACAAGTCTATAGAACAGAGAAACTACTTTTCCACTGTACTTTGTTAAGTTACTTATGGTCTTATGGATGTTTATTTTATGAATTATGAGTGATTCAATATAATTTCAATTCCTTTTATTGCCCTATTTTTTTGTTTTTCGAGCATTTTTAGGGGTCTTAATTTCCGATGTCTAGTTATCACAAATCCATTCTCACAAAATTACTGTTACTGTCTGAAGTAAGCGCATTTCCTTTAGGCCGTACTGTTTCATTTCATGCAAATATAACCTAAGTCATAATTATAGCCCGGGTTTTATGTAATACGAAAATGAGAAATATGTACATAAATATGTACAGAGGTGTGAAAATTATCAGAATAATCTTAATTTTAAAGGTTTTTTAATAGTTCCTTCACAAATATTAATTGAATTGATGAATATTGGTACATATATTACTATACTGATGTAGGATATATTTACTACTAACAATGCCAGAAAGCATTGTTGTACATTGGTTTTTTCTTATTTTACAATTGTTATGGGAATTCAGAAATTATTATATTATGTTGGCGGAATTGGAAACATAAAAAATTATATGCACAAAACAGATATATACGTTCATTTGAACCTTCACAACAATGTAAACGCAAAGAACAATTTGTTTAAAGCATTTCTTAATTAATTTTTAGCTAAAAATGGCAAAATATGTAATAAATAAAATATGTGTAACTTAAAATCTAAGCTTTATTAAATGTATTTTTGCACACTGATAAGAAAACAGAACTGAAAAAAATATAGGTGCACATGTGATTTAACCTCATTTAATTGTTGTTTGGAGGGGCAATTATTAATAATTATTTTTCCATGTTTTCTGCGGTTATCGATTGCCTTCTGTCTGTTAGAATTTTCTTAAAACAACCTCTCAACTTCACACGATGTAACTGGAGCGTATTTCAGATCAGGAATCTGAACAATTTCCTCAGGGAACTGCACACACTTACCGTTAAGTATTTTGCATAGAGAGGAAAAAGTTGTGTCCTGGGTTCTTTTTCAATACATCATTAAATCTTACTGAAACATAATCAACGATACTTCCTCGCTGGTTAACACTGCTACAAATTCTGATGCGTTTTGAGAACAAGAAAGGAAAACGTTAGAAACGAGTCATTGTTGACGGCGTCGAACTCATGTACTATTTAGCTCAATAGCGTTCAAATTATTTTTCGTTTCTTGCTACGGTATTGGATAATTCAATATATACGCAAAATAAATCGAGAAATTATTAGGCCTATTTATTATTATTATTATTATTATTATTATTATTATTATTATTATTATTCTGCAATAATGTTAAAATACGTAAAATTATGTATTAATTATGGTGTGAAATATGTAATAAATTATTATACCAAATATGCAAAAAAAAATGTAAAATAAAATTTATGGCCAAGATTCCTACATGCGTATCTCAGCAACATTTGTCTTTTATTCGTGCGTAAATATGTAGCATTAAAATATGTAATTACATAAAATCCGGGCTCTAGTCATAACCTAACATAACCTACACCATTTCGTATGTAATGCCGGCAGAGACTTGTCTCGCTCTTTCGTAACCCTATAAAGATATCTGAGGAATCTAGTATCAAAAATGGACAAAAGCCATTTTTATTTTTTTTATTTTAGTTGGTTATTTAACGACGCTGTATCAACTACTAGGTTATTTAGCGTCGATGAGATTGGTGATAGCGAGATGATATTTGGCGAGATGAGGCCGAGGATTCGCCATAGATTACCTTGCATTCACATTACGGTTGGGGAAAACCTCGGAAAAAACCCAACCAGGTAATCAGCCCAAGCGGGGATCGAACCAGCGCCCGAACGCAACTTCAGACCGGCAGGCAAGCGCCTTAACCGACTGAGCCACGCCGGTGGCTGCCATTTTTATTATTTGTTTTTGTTTCGTTATGTTAACTTCTAGTACATTTTTGGTAACTTTATTAACAAAATAATTCAGAGTTCACTTAAAATATTAGTTTAAAACATTTTAAAACATGCTTAAAAATGATATTGTCCACTTTTGAAACTAAGATTGACTTTTGTCCGTTTTTTTAAACAAACGAAGATGCAACTGTCAATTTTTGAAACTCACAATCCAGAATCAGGATAATGGTGAGAAAATCCTATGGAAGATACGATTTTACTTCGACTATTGTGACGTGTTGTTCACTGTCGTAAGCATCGAACTCTCGAACAAATTACAACGTGTTCATAATGTGTGCAATGTCCTTCGATACGATCATATTTCACCATTTTTCGAATCTTTATCTTGGCTCCGGCTCAACGATCGCAGAACTTTACACTGTCTTTCTCTTTATTTCAAATTCTGAGCACCTCAGCCCCAAGTTATCTGTCTTCTTGTCTTGTGTATTTATGCTCCAACCTTAACCTAAATGCTCGAACTCAGATCACCGGTGCATTGAGTATACCTCATCATAACACTTCCCTATACTCTTCATCATTCACCGTTTCAATTTCTTGTCACTGGAACTCCCTACCTCATACCGTAAGGGGCTGTCAGACATTTACTAATTTCAAAACTCGATTATCAAATAGACTGCTTACACTATGAGCCTTCCTAAAATATATTTTTTTCTAATATATGATTTTCATTTTTAACATATAAATTTTCTTTATTATTTTAACAATTCGATTCATATTAGGCATACTATAATTTGTTTGATTTTTAGAACTACATGTAACTAAACTTGCTTTCATTTTGTTATTATTACTTACTTATTGGCTTTTAAGGAACCCGGAGGTTCATTGCCGCCCTCACATAAGCCCGCCATCGGTCCCTATCCTGAGCAAGATTAATCCAGTCTCTATCATCGTATCCCACCTCCCTCAAATCCATTTTAATATTATTCTCCCATCTACGTCTCGGCCTCCCCAAAGGTCTTTTCCCCTCCAGCCTCCCAACTAACACTCTATGCATTTCTGGATTCGTCCATACGTGCTACATGCCCTGCCCATCTCAAACGTCTGGATTTAATGTTCCTAATTATGTCAGGTGAAGAATACAATGCGTGCGGTGAAATACATCAAACTAACATACGAAAACAAAAACACACACAAGATTGCAACCTCATTCAAGAAATTAAATAACAATATCGCATACAGAACAAATAATACTCTAAAAAACATCTCAACACACAAACAAACAAACAAATACCACACAGGCGTATACAAACTCAACTGCAACAACTTCTACAACGGACAGACAGACAGATCATTTCAAACACGTTACAAAGAACACATCACAGCCATAACAAAACTACAAAACACTTCCATATGTGCAGAACACATCACGGCTGAACTAGATATACGGACCCAACAAAAATATATTGTATTATATACGTCTAAGAACTTACATACAGCTAAAGCATCAATGATCTTCACAGTAGTCAATATGAACAACAAAAAATAATAAGCCTAAAAAAACTCCAAAAACTCCAACAACATACAATCCCATACTACAGATAATCAGTGAAAGTGCGTCAGAAAGACAGTGTTTTTTAACCAAGAAACAGTAATAACAACCCAGTTTTACAACATAACAGGCTAACACAGCCAATCATAACATGATAAAAGTGCCATAGTGTTTACAGTGTTTTATAGTGTATAACTTATTTCATTTGTTTATAGTTATGTGTCATAATATTGGTTTTAACATAATTTTCTATTTACCATGTGTGCTTTCAAAAGAAAGACTTTTAACAAAATCACAACAAGCAACCCCACACTGTATTAAGTACATTTTATAGTAATTGTACCTAAATTAAGAAACAATGATAGGTCACAAGCACGTGAATAACCCACTACATAATAAGAGGCTAGGTCTTTACAACACATACTGACATATATATCTGAAGATGATACACACTGCGTATCGAAAACGTTAATATAAATCCAAATATATAAGATAAGCAAAGGGGAAATAAAAACTGACATTGTAAAACATCACAAACGCTAACCACACCTACAGCGACATAAACACTGACGTGGAAATTCTGCATATCGTCGGCCTACAGGTGAAACACAATAAGTTAGTTTTTTAGTAATTTCAGGTTTTGGATGTTCCTTATGTAAAATTTCGTGATCTTTCGTCTGGTGAAGTCCATTACGTCGTATCTATAATTCTTTATGAGATCATCAATAATTTCAATTTTCACTAAGTGCGAAATGAACGAAAATAAACAGGTGCAACATACTTAAGTCCGTTAGTGGGTTTCACCTGTCAATTTCCGTCAAAATAATGGTAAAAAAGGTTTCATTGATGCTTGTATTTTAAGAAATACGAGTACCTACACTTTTTTCTTTAAAACGCACATGCTCTTTATTTTTTAAATAATGTTTAGACACTCTACTCGCACATTACAAAATTTACACATTGAAATGTTAGTCAATTCTTTAACTCTGGAATGAAGTACGTTCGACCTATTTTTATAACTGAATATTGGAAAAAGTTTCTAAAATAGCAACACCCTTGACGTTACTATAATACCAGCAAACAAAATCAATCTTTCAGGCGGACAGTACCTTTTCCCCTCTTCCAAGTGTCAATGACAGAGTTTAGAATTAGGGGTGATCTCTTACTCTCCTTTGGAATGTGTGTTTTTCCAATTCTAGCTTTCAGTTTGTAAGAAGAGTGGCTGTTATGTTGACAAGTTAAAGGTGTTTAAACGGTGCATCAAATGTTCAAAAAAGGAATGAAATGAATTTTTAAAATAAAATTCGCTTTTTTTCTCTCCGAAATAATTTATTTCGCTTTAAAACGAATCTGTTGTATTTTTTTCTATTTTATAGACGCATTCGCAAAGAAAAATAACTTTCTTTTTAATCAAAGATTTGTTGCTTTTATTGCTAATGCGAAAATCTGTGGTCTCTAGTCATATGTTATGCTGTGTAGGTCTACCTTGTTAAAAAATGAGTTCTACTATATCCAGCAGTAATCTAAAGCCTAATTCACACGGGGATAGTTTACAGGAGTCAAGTGCTTGAAGTCTCTAAACTTAACAACATATTTGTGATCACATGGAGACACTAAACTTGAAACCATGCTCCACACGTAAAAAAAAAGCGCGCTGAATGTTGTATGCTTGGAGGTACACTGTTCAAGTTTTTTTTTTTTTTTTTTTTTCGAACCACTTCTACATTAATGTTTTCGACACCTTGTTCCTTAAGTTTCGTAACAAGTGTCTGAAATAATTGCCTCCTGTTTAATTTTTATTTTTATTATTACTGAAGTTTTCTCGTGCAGTATATTTCACGGAAGTTCGTACATCTCATGCACTTCTAAAAATAGAGTCTATTTATTTATTTAAATATTAATTAACTTTATTTAAATATTTATTTAATTTATTTAAATATTAATTTATTAATTTATTTAAATATTAATTTATTTATTTATTTAAATATTAATCAATTTATTTATTTAAATATTAATCAATTTATTTATTTAAATATTAATCAATTTATTTATTTAAATATTAATCAATTTATTTATTTAAATATTAATCAATTTATTTATTTAAATATTTCAATTTATTTATTTAAATATTAATCTATTTATTTATTTGTTTAAATATTAATCTATTTATTTATTTATTTAAATATTAATCTATTTATTTATTCGTTTAAATGTTAAATTTATTTATTTATTTAAATATTAATATATTTATTTATTTGTTTAAATATTAATTAATTAATTTATTTATTTAAATATTAATCTATTTATTTATTTAAATAATAATCAATCAATCAATTTATTTATTTATTTAAATAATAATCAATCAATCAATGTATTTATTTATTTTATTTGTTTATTATGACTTACAGGAAAGAAGGTAGCCTACATAGGCTAGACGCCCATCAAAGCACCTTCTCCACGTTAATTTAATTTATTTATTGATAATGATTCACATGGACTACAGTTATAAAAAAGGTACTAATATATGCAACTCATTAGCAATAGAAATCAAAGAAATGAAAACATGATAAAGATGTTGCTTATTATGATTAAAAAATCAGAAATTTAATAAATCGATAATAAATTGCAGGACCAAAACAAGAAAAAAGTTTTGATATTTGTGTCGATCTAGAAATATTAAATATCAAATTTCTTCTATATATATTTGGAGGCATATAAACTGGAATTAGTTTGAGTATTTCAGCGGAATCAGTATTATTTTTGTTCATAATTTTCTGAGAAATATTATCGAGTAAGTCGTTTTGTTACTGAGCGTATGGAAACCAAAAATTCATCTCAATAATCTAGTTGGGAACTGGAATGGACAAGGTATTTTGAATATCTTATAATATAGGAAACTAAGAAGTTTATTCTGTATCAACTAGATAGAACGAATGTTATTTTTGCAACAAGGATTCCAAGCAATAATTATAGTAGTATCACAGTCTAGTATATACAGTCACGAAGCTTGAGTTGTGAGGGTGCTAGGACCAATAGACTGTGCCGGTACTATTTCGCATTGTCTGTAATGAGGCGATATTATCGATCCTAGTGGTTAGCAACTATCTATGGATGCATATTTACTAAATATTGAGCTTCGTGACTGTATATGCTAGACTGTGGTAGTATATACAAGTGATTTGGAATTAGTAATTTTTAAAATGTGGTATGTGAACGTTAAATTAATCTCATATTCGATATCTAAATTAATTAAATTTAAATAAACCATACACGCTCACTATCCACAATATCTGCTTGCAAGTTTCTACACTATAAGTTAGCATTCACACGAGCAGTGTTGCCAACAGCTGTTCGTATAATCCCGCTAGATAGCTTTCGAAAACCCGAGATTTTTTAACAAATATCTCTAGATTTTAATGTGTACTTATTATTCAATAATAATAATAATAATAATAATAATAATAATAATAATAATAATAATAATAATAATGGTCAAGATAGAGCATCCACCCGCCAATGTAACGACATCCGTCCTCCAATGTAACGAATATTCCACAATTTTATCATGGCCAATGTGGCGCTATAGAGCAATTTTAAACACTTTTATCACAGACAACATATTTAAATTCTTCTTGCATTATATATGTTACCGTTAAACCCCAAAATCCAAAAACCAGTTTACCAAACAAAAACATAAACAAACCAAACCTAACATGACATTGACTCTAGGTCATACGAAAACTCACTTTCTATCTATCTTCATTTGCTTAAACTAGTTTTTACTA
This sequence comes from Periplaneta americana, assembly GCA_025594305.2. NCBI lineage: Eukaryota > Metazoa > Arthropoda > Insecta > Blattodea > Blattidae > Periplaneta > Periplaneta americana. The sequence goes on from JAJSOF020000038.1 coordinate 27,266,797, forward strand.
GTTGAAACTGGTTTTGACGGATTTCGGGTTTTAACAGTAACATATATAATATGGTATTATCATTACATTGACACATCCATTATTTCACAAAACACACACTGAACAAGGCCGCTTTTAATGCTAATATGAATTTCATTTCAGAAACTTTAAAAATTAAAAACCGCTAGTATTCCCGCTAGGCGGGATAATATAATTTTACCCGCGAGACGGTTATCCAAAAAAGCTAGATTTAGCGGGAAACCCGCTGAATTGGCAACACTGCACACGAGGGAAGTGGTGGAGTCAAGTCGATCACGTGAAGGGAAAGTGGACACAAAAGTTGACGAGTCGTCAACTCAAATTCTGCTTGACCGCCAAGTCACAACTTGACTGTCTCGACCATATCATACGGGGAAAGTCGAGTTGCTTCAAGAACTTCACTCCTGTAAACTATCCCCGTGTGAATTGGCCTTTTACAGGTGGTAAGAATTTACTTTTATTCGTTTGTGTCAAAGAGCGAGCGCTCATTGAAAAAATTAAAAGTTGGCGCCTCTGTCACTTGCAGAGAGAGCTCCTCTGAAGAGCGCGGCGACAAGATCCGAAGTATCGACTCAGCACGCCAGCGCGCTCTGTTGCGCGAGTGGCACACTGCAGTTTCCACCCCGGGCCGCTTGTTCGCCTGCGTGCGGCTGCAGCTTCCTTCTCATATCGAAATAGCGCGACCCCAGAGGGAGGTTTCAGACCCGCGAGCTGTCGAAAACACCGCGACCAATCAGAAGCACGCATCCCGCACGGGAGGGGCGTCGACTACGCTCCATTGGACCATCAGAGCAAGATAGCAGATCCCATTGGCCGGGTCCTTGCCGAGGAGCATCCGACACAACCCTCCCTCCCCCCTAATAATCCACGTAACTCCCTTCATTTGTTTTTTATCATCACTATTTTTTCTCTTTTCCCCTACCCCGCTAGCTGCTTTCTAAATCTGGAACTAAGATTATGATTTTTTTTACGCGGAGTCTTAGAACACGCCCTGTAAGATGCGGTGACACAGCGGCTAAACCCCACCCACCCCCGGGCGTTCTACGGTCCTTTCGACAATTTCTATAAACGTTGCCCCCGGAGCCAAACAAGGATTCATTCATACATGAACCGTTGTTCAGGCACCATCGCATCTCTCGTGTTTCGTGTAGTTACTACGAGCTACGGAATATAAATAAAAAACTTGGAGAAAGACTTCATTCAAAGACGTTTCTTTATGTATAACAAGAACTAGCAGAAGACACGTTCTTTAAACACGGTGCTCTCTCCCCTCTACCGTTCCTTCACTTGGAAAGAAACAGTTTCATTCAAATTATAGAAGAACACTGTTTGACTTCTGTAATAATATTTGTTGACACTCAGTCTTTCCGCAACTCTGGCTGTGAAACGGACTGTACCACTACACGTGTAACTTCTCCTGTGAAAGATAAACGCAATTCGTAACCAAAGATATTTTATGAGTTCGATTTTTTTTTAAATAATACACTAATTTTCGTATATTGCAAACCTTTATAGGTATGCAAGCATTTTATAAATTTTTATTGCTATGAAAATATAGTTCGATTTTAGAGTGATTTTTTTATTTCACATATTTGACAACAAAGACAAAACATTATTAGGAATCGGCTCAAATAACTTGGCTTTTATGGAACTGTGTTGTGTAAGTTTGCTTCAGAAGTGATAGTTCAGTGATGTGTAAACAAGAATAAGTGATTGTGAAAGAAGAGGGGAATCGAACTAAATACCGGTAGTTTTGTATTTTAGCTTATTATTAACACGGCGAAAACTTGATCTGCAATATTAATCTCGAAAAGAAAAGAAGAATATTACTAGCAATACGTAATCGTTCATTTAGGAGAGAGATAAGTGAATAAACTCTTGGAAGTGGCAACAGGTGATGAACGCGTGTGACTGAACATAGCGAGATGCTGTCCGCTCAGCAGCACATGCTGAGGGCTAGTCCCTGCCCCGACGCCGGCGCCGGCCCCCGAGCCACAGTGACGATCACAGCCAGCGCCGCGGCCAGTGTAGCGGCGGCGGCGGCAGCTGCGATCGGGAGCGAGCGCGCGTCGCTAATCGCGACGACCGCAGCGGGCAGCGACGGCGACAAGACGGAGATCAACGAGGCTGTGACCAAGGTGCTGGAAGGCTACGACTGGACACTGGTGCCCATCGCTACCAAGTGAGTACCACCTGTCAACATTGTTGGAAACCTTGGGATTAATCATTGATAAGCAGGGAAAGGAAGTTCATGCCCTAAAAACGTGAAGAATATGTATGCATTTATGTCGTAAAAATAGATAAATATGCTACAAAATATGCATTATCAGTCTGAGATTATTTTAACACAGCGTTTCTCAAACTTTTTTTGAAGTGGGGACCACTTTTTTAAGTCAGAACAGTTCTGCGGACCACCTTACTTAACCCAGATATGCCTGAAATATTTTTTTTGCAATTTTTGTTTATTTTACAAATCTCATTTAATGCAGTATATAACTGAAGTATTTGTATGGTGTCGAAACATTCTAGTTGTAAGTGGTTGAGCTAGAAACAGGTGTCCTTTTAAATGGACAGTAGGCATATGAGCATACATTTTGAGGTATAACTGTATACTATTTTACATGAAAGGAAACAATGTAATTGTTTTAATTTACAATTATTATTATTATTATTATTATTATTATTATTATTATTATTATTATTATTATTATTACGTTATTTTATTATAGTTTATTTATTATTACTACTAATATTATTCTGAAGAATGATGCATTGTGGCTAAATTCGTTTAAACTCTAGAATGCTTTCGTCATTGAATAGTACCGTATTGCTATTGATACGTAAAAATAAGTAATAGGCGAAAAGAGTGTTGAAGTTTCGAGGACGAGGTTATATTGGGACAGAAGTGACGATACATATAATGAAGCAGTTGCTGTGGCAATGTCGAAAGACAGGTTTCGGTTCATTTTCTAAAATCTACATTGTTATGACAATGACAATTTAGAAAGAAAATATGACCTCTTCCAAAAATACTAAATGAAAAACAATAGAAACTTATGTCCGTTCAATACCTCCCTCCAGAACGTCACCAGTCCTCCACTTGTAAACAGATCTTGCTGTGCAAATCTGGCTTTCAGGTATATCTCCCTTTGAAGCAGACTTGAATAATTTCAAAGGAAAAATTGTTCCGGAGCCGGGTATCGACCCCGTGATCTTTGGCTTAGCGAACCAACGCTCTGCCGACTAGCTATCCAGCAACTACACCCGACACTGTCTCAACTTTTCCCTTCATATCCACACACCTCAATGTGCTGACAAGACGCCAGAAACCCAATTTTGAGTGCACACGAACTCTGTGTGGCATTTGTAGGCTGCATTATAGTGATATGTCTGTATTTGAGATGAAATTTCGCCCGTAGCATAATTTTCAAACATAGATAGCATTTAATGCAGGGAAAATCCACTAAAATTGAAATAGCGAAACAATTTCAAAATATATGGGGATATGCCTACTGTCCTTTTAAAAGAACACATAAGTCGCAATGAAAAGATATTTCGAACGCATTGTGGTTTCAGGTTATATTTATGTTTATTAGGAGTCATTTTATCTACAATAATTTGTAAAATAATTGCGAACTGTAGAAATATTTAATATTCTTATCTGATTTGCGTCTCGCATGCCATAGCTGAAATAAACGAACAATTCTCACGTCCATATCTCAAACTCAACGATGACCAGAACCCTAATTACCAGTCTTAACACACCTAGCAAGCCTCTAATTAAGACCAGTAATAGTGACACCTGTGAAAAATCAAATGCGTTAATTGTAGGGAGGATAATTTGAAACACTGACAACTGTCCTTTTAATAGGACAGTAGGCATATGTGGGTTAACACATTGTTGAAAAAATTCGACAGGTTTACTTTTTACATTTGCGTGTTTCGTCTCTAAGTGCAGTTTCAATTTCGCGGGTTTCATACACTCGTTTGAAAGCATTTCGTAACAAATAATGCACCAAGGTTTCGATTCACTCCCATTGTCACACCAAGTAAATCCAAGTTCCAAATAACTCTTGTCATATTTACAAAAGTATTTTTTCTTTGAACAGCTACCACTAGGACTAGATATTTATTTAAGGGCACTAGAATCACTGATATTAATATCTTCACACACAGCTTCTGAACTATTAGTACTGCCTAAATTATACGTATCATTACGTTCCTTTCTTTTCAAAGATCCGGATCGAAGCCAGTTTCCCATTAAGTTATGTATAGTGGGCACTATTTAACGCAGACATAGACAACTACTAGTATGTACCACATAAGAAGGATTTCAAACAACTGCATACAGCCCAGTGATGAATCAATAATGCAAAAATTTGTTATGAGTTACTTATGATTGGCTACAAAAAATATAATTAGAAAAGTATTGTAATTTGAATTTCTGAATCTGATTCGCCCGGATTTTAAAATATTGCTGTGAACGGCAATTATCACCCTTGAGAAGTAACAAACTTCAAATGTCCGTCCACAGAAAACTACAGATTTCCGTGCACCGCAATAAACTGGAAAGGAACCTCCCCCCCTTCCGAAGGAATGTACTAGGCTAAGTATCTATAAAATAATTTTTTGAATTATGAAGGGTTGGACTACGTAAAAGTAGTTAGGGCCTAATTACTACTACTACTACTACTACTACTACTACTACTACTACTACTACTACTACTACTACTAATAATAATAATCATAATCATCAATCATCATAATAATCGATCCACACCATCACGTCTCATCATCGAATCCCGGTCATACCAGGTTTTTCCGGGTTTTTCCTCAACCATAGGAGCAAATAACTTTTTGGACCCCGGACTCATTTCACCAGCATTATCACCTTCTTTTCATTCAGATGCTAAATAACCGTAGATGTTGATACAGCGTCGTAAAATAACCCAATAAAATAAAAATAAAAACTCCGATTTCCTTAAATAAAAATGTAGGCCTGCTACGGAAGATTGTCTTTAGACAGTTAAAACAATAAAATTCTGAGATAAAGGCTCATTTAATAGGTTGAAGTTAGTCTACTTTTAGGTCTAAATCTATTTGTTAACTTACAAATGAGGGGGTCAGCACAACAGTGGTCTAAGCCACTTTTTAATGTAGAAAAAGCAAGTTAAACTTATAGGCCTATATACAGTATATATATGTAACTGATATTTTTAGGGAAAAAATTGCATGCATCCTAACAAAGCTATATAATTGTGGATTGGTCTATTCCACTTCGTAGGAAGATAGTTCACATCAAAATCAACAGAAGGCTCAATATTTAATTTTTCGCATTGAGGAGGGTTAGACCACTGTTGCGCTGACCCCTCAAATAAACTAGTACTCACTTTCTGGAAAGCCAGTTACCTGTACATACAGAGTTATCTATGATTTAACGTGCTTATATGTTTAAAATGAGTTTCCGAAACAGCAGTTATCGTCATCTTTACAGTTTTCTGTGCTTCAACTGGTAACTATGCTTCGGCCCTGTAGTTACCTGGCTGTTAGTACTGATTCGAACAAATGTCGACATGCGGCGCTACTTCATTACTGTTCTGTAAACTATACTAACCGATATTAAATAATAATATAGATCATAATAAATTGATCTACTATATTATCTGTATAGTTTAAAAATTTGGCGTTTTATTTACGTAACTTACGGTAAATGTTTTATTTTTTATGACATATTAGGATAATAATGTGTTTATAAACAATTTTGAACATCTCAAGTTTAATTTTCGTCATCAACTAAAGATTCTATGTCGTCAATCGAGGAATATTAATTTTATTCTTGGATGTTCTACCAATGCCAATGGTATTTCGGACTCTGAATAGTCGATTTGAGTACATGAAAGCATTCATATGGACAAATGTAAAATATTTTGACATGTTTATCAGTACGGCTACCATAGCCACCACAGCTGAATATGGTTGCAGTTTTGAAGCAGAAGTTACATCTAGCCCTCTTTACTAGTATTATTTACCTCGATAATCACGTCAAATACCAACAATTATTGCTTTTTTAATCATATTATGATTGAGATGGAAGTGTACATGCTTACACTATCGTTTATCACATGGTTCTTTAATTAAAAAACCTTGCACCTACTTGTACAGAGCTCAATGTGTACCTGTCAGCCATATTATGTACTGCTGAAAACTTCTGCAAACAAAAGTAGCTATAAATAACTAAAAAATCACTAACAAAATACTAGTGGAGATATCTATGAATGGCAATAGATACTGAACTTGAAGTTACTTAAACTGTTAGTTACAACCACTGATAAATCTACATTTAACTTTCCGGAAACTCATGAAAGTTATCAGTGCAGTTAAATTTATAAGAGCAGTTAAGTAACTGAGAGTTAACTGAGGTGTACCAGAAACCGGGCATAGGCCTATTTCATTTCAAGTTAGTAGACTAAACTTATTGTAACTTTAGTGGATACTTAAGTTACATTTATCACATTTGGTTGGAACGTGGCCTATGAAGGGACAAAGCCCACCAGAGGACTGCTAATCTCACGTCCACGTGCCAGCAGAGGTGAACGATCATCCATCCAGAGTGGAGATATTGAGTGGTCAACCGTTATAGCTTGTTTTCGAAACCGGATTTCGCTACCCCATAGTAGCTCCCCAAATTCATCACGATGCTGGATAGGCACCAGTCCGCTACTGGCTGAAATTTCATGAGAAAATTCCTTCCTGAGGATTCGAACCAGCGGGCATTCCGTAACGCAAGTCCAGGCATGATGCTTTAGACCACGACCACGGCGCGGAACTCGTGGCAAGAAGCTGAGGCTTATATTTCTTTTTGCACAGGAAGTTGAATATGTCCATTTTATTTTCTTTGTCCTGTTTTATCATCAGCCATGATTATGCGTCATGTTAACCACATAGGCTTATTCAAAACATTTCATATTTTGTGACTCATGAACACTACTGACATATCCTGAGAAGAACAGAGCTGAAACTACCGAAGTCCCACCGCTGTGGAGTAAAGGTTAGCATGTCTGATCGTGAACGAGCGGGCTCGAATTCAAATCCTGGTTGGGACAAGTTACCTAATTGAGGTTTTTCCGGGGTTTTTCCTCAACTCATTAAGAGCAAATGCTGGGTAACTTTCGACGCTGGACCCTGGACTCATTTCGCCGGCATTATCATCTTCATATCATTCAGACGCTAGATAACCACAAGTTGATAAAGCATCGTAAAATAAGCCACTGAAAAAATATTATATTTCGAGAAATTCAGCCTCTGGTATGATAAGATTCAGTTAAAAAGAGAAAGAATCACATCAATAGGTTAATTAGTTTTAGAGCGATCACTGTTTAAATTGTTAGCAGTGTAGGTTATCTTAAAATCAGTAAAGAAAAAGGGTAGAAGTTTGACCTACTTGGCTCTTTGAATCTGCAGCGCTACACTAAACTGTTTGTTTATCGAAAACTCTATCAGATTTACATGAAACAAACACCAACTTAAACCTAAAGAATTAGATTACAAAATGACACCAAATTTTAAATAACAAAATTGACACTTTTGGCTATTGCAAGTATCGAGTTTGGTTGTGAAACTTTGACTCTCACTTTGAGAGAGGAACAGAAGTTAAGGATGTTTGAGAATAAGGTGATTAGGAAAATATTTGGTGCTAAGGGGGATAAATTTACAGAAGAATGCAGAAAGTTACAAAATGCAGAATTGCACGGATTGTATTATTCATCTAACATAAGTAGGAACAAATCCAGACGTTTGCGATGGGCAGGGCATGTAGCACGTGTGGGTGAATCCAAAAATTCATATAAGTAGAGCGTTAGTTGGGAAACGTGAGGGGAAAAAGACCTTTGGGGAGGCCGAGACGTAAGTGGGAGGATAATATTAAAATGGATGAGGAAGGTGGGATATGATGGTAGGAAATGGATTAATCTTGCTCAGGATAGGGACCGATGACGGGCTTACGTAAGGGCGGCAACGAACCTGCGGGTTCTCTGAAAGCTATTTGTAAGTAACTATCGAGTCTTAATTTAAATTCTTCATATTTTACTTTATATACTTTACTTGCACAAAATGGAGCAAACATAGAATTTAAATGTAAACGAGAAACGATGGATGAATTTTGCTTTGAGGTCTCTCATTCCATAATATAATATTTTACGTAACGTAAATATATGACATATCATTCCCAACTTTTCTTCCATGCCTTTCGTGTCCACTTCGGCAGACTTTAAATTCGTTCATTTCGAGGTTAATGTTATGCAGAATGCATTTAAAACGTTACAATTATCATATTTTGCTAACACTAACGTATAAAGCTGTAATTTGAGAACTTAAATCTTCTTAATATAGCAACGCTTTAAGGATGGATATAATTTTACATTAATCACTATGGTGACGAAAGTTATCATTTAATAACTAAAATATCGTTACTACAGCAACGCTTTAACAATAAGAATTGATAGCCTACAGTTTTAATCACCAGTGAACAAAGCTACAATCTTGTAACCGATCTCGTTACTAAAGCAACGCTTTAACAATAAGGATGGATACAATTTTATTCACCAGTGAACAAAGTTACAATTTAGTAACTGATATCTCGTTAATAAAGCAACGCTTTAACAATAAGGATGGATACAATTTTATTCACCAGTGAATAAAGTTACAATTTAGTAACTGATATCTCGTTACTAAAGCAACGCTTTAACAATAAGGATGGATACAATTTTATTTACCAGTGAACAAAGTTACAATTTAATAACTGATATCTCGTTACTAAAGAAATCTTTCATTTAAATTTTAAAACATGAAAAAGTTACAAAATTTAGTAACTGAATCTCAATATCAGGCAAAATATCAACTGAAACTTATTGCAATGATGGATACAATTTTATTCACCAGTGAACAAAGTTACAATTTAGTAACCTGATATTTTCTCGTTATTAAAGCATTTTCTTTAACAAAAGGATTTACTTTTTTTACAATTGAACAAAGTATCACAATCCAAACTGATATCTCGTTACTAAACAATCCCAAAATAAGGATGGATACAATTTTTTCACCAGTGAATTTATTATCTTAACGTTCTGTAAAATTAATATCTGTTACTAAAAGCAACTTATTTTTAACAATAAGGATGGATCAATTTTATTCACTTGAACAAAGTTACAATTTAGTAACTGATATTTTACTAAAGCAACGCTTTAACAATAAAGATGGATACAAATTTATCTACCATTATTACACAAGTGAAGACTTAGTTCGTTGTGCGGTAACAAAAGAGAATCTTTCATTTAAATTTTAAAACATAAAACACGCACAAAACTTAAAACAATCCTCAATATCAGGCAAAATATCAATTGAAACTTATTGCAATGTTACAATTAGTACAATTCTGAATATTTGCAGGTTAACATTTGTTTTTTATAACCTAGATTTTTTCTGATAAAATTTTTAAAAATACACTCAGGGACAAAAAAACCGGACATTTTAATTTTGCTGGATATTTTGCAAAAAATTATCTTTCATACAATATTATGGTACATCATCTTTGTTAGTGAGACAGATGTATACTTTGTTGATTGTTTTTGTTTTATAAACAACCCATTACAACAAATATTCCAGGATTTTGAGAGTCAAGATGAACAACTTTTTGTCTCAACCATTTTGTGCTTCATTATCGTTATCATTGTTATTTCTTTATTTTTACATTTTCTGAGTTTAAGTGGGGTTGTAACATTACCATTTTCACGAAAAACAAGATGCGACCTGAAGATGCCATCAACATGGTTCGAGCTAGCCCTTTACGATGATGGACGCAGTGTACGTTACATTGGAAATGTTATTAATATGGCGCATCATGATGCCATAAAACGGTATAGAGAGACCCTAGAATATTGTCTGGTCGTCCAAGAAAAATGCCAAATGAAGACAGGTATATTCCAGCTGAGAGTTCTTACGGGCAAACAATTAGCTTTTAGTGTAGCCCAGCAATTTGTTAACATGCATGGACGAAAAAAATTCATCGGCCAAAACAGTCGGGAAGGAGGTTGAAAGCAAGTGGACTGATATCAAATAGACCTGGCAATTTCCCAGATTCTCAGGATGCATCAGTTGAACGATGCATTTTGCAAATGATCACAGGGATTGGAAAAATCTGGAGCTTTTCTGTTCACCGATGAAACGTTTTAAACGATCTGTGCTCACCTGATGGACGTGAAAGAGTTTGGTCTAAAAGGAGGGGGAGAATGATTTTCACAATAGTGTTGCATTTCCGAAAATGTGCCGTATGGAGGTGATGGAGTGATGGTTTGGGCATTAGTTGTACGGATGCAACGTACAGAGTTGATTTTTGTTGAAAATGGAAGACTCAGCTGATAGGTATATAAATGAATGTTTCTGATCATGTTGTAGACTTACTTTTGGCCAATTTGTATTCGATAATTTTGTTTTAATGACATGATAATGCACGGCTAACGCATATTGCCCATGCGGAAACATTATCTCCAATAACTGGGAATCCATGTTCTTAAATGGCCAGCAAGTCAGTCAGACATTTTCATTTTGAACACGTTTGGAACATGCTGGGACGGCGTGTTAAGAATAGACGACCGAGACCAGAATCGTTACAAGAGTTGAGGCGAGCACTTTGGCGAAGAATGGGAACTTATTCCTCAAGAAGACATTGCTAACCAAATTGAGAGCATGCCAAGACGTATGGATGCAGTTATTCAAGTGGGGTAATACCCGTTACTAAAAAGAGTTTTAATGTTTGGTCAAGTTTAAGGCACCGTAAAATGAAAAAACAGTTAGACCAAACGATGCCATAGTTATACGCCCTTTGTGTTTTTGAAAGAAGGAACAAATTTTTTTCAAATGTTAATTAATTCTGCAAAATGAAACATTATTTTGTTTAAATGGGTTTTGATTTAATTTTGAAATAATAATTAACAAAATACAAGCATTCTTATAGAAGTGTCTGCGAGAATCTTTTTGTCCCAACAAGTGTATTTACTTTTTTTTGTACAATTGACAGTATCACAATCCAAATTTTCCGCAACTTTGCAAACTTTACCAAATATAAGAGCAATCTCTTTAATAGGTATTTATTATCTTAACTTTCTGTAAAATTAATAAGAGAGTGTTAATAAAATCCCAAGTGCAACTTATTTTTTATCATTCAAGTTTAATTTCTTTTTTCACTTAAATATTAGTCACATCAGATATTTTAGTAAAGGATCTGCAGTAAGTTAAGTCCAGGTGTTTAGGAAAGTATTCATGAATTTATCATGAATGCAACAACAGACTAATTATTTCACTTGTTAAAAAATCGATTTTTTTAAAAATATCTCTTTCTGTCGTTACAGAATGCATTGTTAACAGAACTAATATAGGCTACTTAACTGTAGTTAACTTAGTTTTTTATAAACGTTTTGTGTGATAAAATTAAAAATATACAGAGTGGATTAATAGGTCGTTTACAATGTTTTTAGAGATAACAGACGAGGTCAAAATGAACAAATTTGTAATGTAAGCCCTTAAAAATATTACATCGAAATTTATGTCATTTATTCAATAAATAATAAAGGGAAAATATAGTCGAACCTCAATAATCCGAACGTCCGATATTGCGAACGCTCCAATTACAATACCGGAAAGCACAGGAAACGAGACAATACTAGACAAGGCGATTCACTGAAGCTCCTTTCTCGACTTGATGAAAGGAGATGTTTAACAGAGAAAGAATGATTTCTACCGCCTTTTATATTTATAGTAGCGTGCAATGTGTTCTTTTTAGTTCATACTGTATATTTGATAATCTGAACGAACTGATAATCCGAATTACCCCAGGTCCCATTTACTTCAGCTTTTTGACTCTCTACTGTAATAATTAATTTAATAATAGCCCAAAAAAACATAAATTGCATTAAATTTATTTTACTCTTAATCGCATTCACAACCTTTATAAATAAGAATCCTTAAGAATCTAAATAATATAACACTAAACTCGAGAAAAACCCCAACTGCGAACTTGCCTGCCACAAGTGTCACTATGATTCCAGGACTCGAACCCGTGACAGGCTGAAGGTCTGATAACTCAGCCACCGCAGAGGTTTCAATTGATCTGACCATCTTCACTTAAGGCGGGGCTACTATAATTACAGGATGTTTCAGAACTAAGTTAAAAAAAAAACAGGAATAAGTTATATTCGGGAGTAGCTGACACTAAGATCATTGTTTGAACTTATCGCCGTCCATTTCTTCATGATAATCTCTAGTTGATTTTGATTTGAAAACTAATAGTCAGTGGGCACAAATCCGTTTTCATCTCCAGCATGTAGAATAATGATTCTGTATTCCTTTCCATCTGGTATATTCAATTTTTTTATGTCATACATTTTCTCCCGGGTCATATTTAGACTTATATTATCCAGGTTTCATCTAAGGCTATTATAAAACTTCCTGATTCTCTTATTTTTGTCACTGTTCTTAAAAATTCGTTGCGACGTTCCATTAAATATGTCTTGTGTCATCGTTTCTTCTATGCTAGAATTCAAATCTTGGTAATGAATAATACCAACATCGAAAACATGAGATCATAAAAAGATCAAGAATTCTTTACAAAATCGAATCTTTTTGTAATAAATAATACTAGCATAGGAAATATCAGATCAGGAGAAGCTAAACAGTTGTGTATAACAGCACATCTCTTGGTAATGAGTAATAGGTACTAACATGGAAAATGTCAGGTCAGAGATAGCTCAAGAAATCTTTACAACAGCGCACCTCCTGGTAATTAATAATGCTTACATGGGAAATATCAGGTCAGCGGAAGCTAAATAATTGTCTACAAAAGTGCATTTCTTAATAATGAATAAATGCTGACATAGGAAACATTATATCAGTAAAAGTTAAAGAATTGTTTACAATAGCTCATTTCTTGGTAATGAGTAATACTGGCCTGGGAAACATCATATCAGCAAAAGCTAAATAATTGTTTACAACAGCGCATTTCTTTGTAATGAATAATACTGGCCTGGGAAACATCATATCAGCAAAAGCTAAATAATTGTTTACAACAGCGCATTTCTTTGTAATGAATAATACTGGCCTGGGAAACATCATATCAGCAAAAGCTAAATAATTGTTTACAACAGCGCATTTCTTTGTAATGAATAATACTGACCTGGGAAACATCATATCAGCAAAAGCTAAATAATTGTTTACAACAGCGCATTTCTTTGTAATGAATAATACTGGCCTGGGAAACATCATATCAGCAAAAGCTAAATAATTGTTTACAACAGAGCATTTCTTTGTAATGAATAATACTGACCTGGGAAACATCATATCAGCAAAAGCTAAATAATTGTTTACAACAGCGCATTTCTTTGTAATGAATAATACTGGCCTGGGAAACATCATATCAGCAAAAGCTAAATAATTGTTTACAACAGAGCATTTCTTTGTAATGAATAATACTGGCCTGGGAAACATCATATCAGCAAAAGCTAAATAATTGTTTACAACAGAGCATTTCTTTGTAATGAATATACTAGAATAGGAAACATCATATCAGCAAAAGCTAAATAATTGTTTACAACAGAGCATTTCTTTGTAATGAATATACTAGAATAGGAACATCATATCAGCAAAAGCATATCAGCTTTGTAATGAAAAAGCTAAAGCAAAATTGTTTACAACAGCGCATTTCTTTGTAATGAATATACTAGAATAGGAAACATCATATCAGCAAAAGCTAACGAATTGTTTACAACAGAGCATTTCTTTGTAATGAATATACTAGAATAGGAAACATCATATCAGCAAAAGCTAAAGAATTGTTTACAACAGAGCATTTCTTTGTAATGAATATACTAGAATAGGAAACATCATATCAGCAAAAGCTAAAGAATTGTTTACAACAGAGCATTTCTTTGTAACGAATATACTAGAATAGGAAACATCATATCAGCAAAAGCTAAAGAATTGTTTACAACAGAGCATTTCTTTGTAACGAATATACTAGAATAGGAAACATCATATCAGCAAAAGCTAACGAATTGTTTACAACAGAGCATTTCTTTGTAATGAATATACTAGAATAGGAAACATCATATCAGCAAAAGCTAACGAATTGTTTACAACAGCGCATTTCTTTGTAATGAATATACTAGAATAGGAAACATCATATCAGCAAAAGCTAACGAATTGTTTACAACAGAGCATGTCTTTGTAATGAATATACTAGAATAGGAAACATCATATCAGCAAAAGCTAAAGAATTGTTTACAACAGAGCATTTCTTTGTGATGAATATACTAGAATAGGAAACACATATCAGCAAAAGCTAACGAATTGTTTACACCAACGCATTTCTTAATAATTAATAATATCAGGCAGTAAAAGCTAAAGAATTTTTTACAATAGCATATCTTTTGGTTATAAATAATACTAGCGTGGGAAATATCAGGCAGCAAAAGCTAAAGAATTGTTTTATAGAACAGTGAATCTTTTGGTTATGAATAATACTAGCATGGGAAATATCAGACAGCAAAGGCTAACGAATTGTTTACAATAAGTGCATCTCTTGGTAATGAATAGACTAATAGTAGCATGTGAAATATCAGACAGCAAATACTCGTACCAAGAATTTTTTACAACAGCGTATTTCTTGATAATAAATTATACTGGCATGGAAAATATCATACAACAAAAGCTAAAGAATTGTTTATAATAGCGCATCTACGATTATGGATAATTCTACAGTATCATGGGAAATATTAGATAGCAAAAGCTAAAGAATTATTTACAGCTGCACATCTCTTGGTAATAAATAATACTAGCATGGGAAATATCATGTCAACAAATGCGAAAGAATTCTTTACAACAGCGAATCCCTTGCCAATGAATAATATTGGCTTGTGAAGTATCAGAGAGCTAATGCTAAAGAATGCTTTACAACAGCGAATCTCTTGGTAATGAATAATACTGGCATGTGAAATATCAGACAGCAAATACTAAAGAATCATTTACAACAATGAATCTCTTGGCATGGGTAATACTAGCATGGGAAATATCAGGCAGCAAGAGCTAAAAAAATTGTTTTCAACAGCGCATTTCTTGGTTAAGAATAATACTGGCATGGGAAATATCAGACAGCAAATGCTGAGGAATAACTGTTTATAAGAGCACATCTCTTGGTAATGAATAATACTAGTATGGGAAATGTCAGACAGCAAAAGTCAAAGAATATTGTTTACATCAGTGAATCTCTTGTTCATGAAAAATACTAATATGGGAAATACCAGACAGCAAAAGCTAAAGAATATTGTTTACAACAGTGAATCTCTTATTTCATGAATAATAGGTACTAATATGGGAAATAGGGTAAACATTGGTAATTTCGTGGCAGTGGTTATTTCGTGATACTTTTTCTTTGCTCTTTTGTGAACTAACCAATGCTGTTACGAGATCCAAATATCCGCCAAGGGATTGCATACGTTGTCCATTTTCCATAAACATACAGCTAAGCTTTGTGTGACTATTGTAGTTGCTTCAGTGAGCTTTTATGTTTGGAGAGAGCAAGTTTGCGTCGACTTCTCAGGCGTACAAATTTTGTGGATGTTTGTAATTACATTACAGGCTTATTACTAAACGTAAGCATATGATATTCGGTACAAAAATTTATTGTATCTTCATGAAATTTTAGGAAATGTTTTTGGAATTTTAGATACATCTGTAGTTACCATATAGGCTTAGCTTTACCTATAGAAATCTTAGCTGTTTGAGACGAAATTTTGTTGAGTATTAAGTGTTACATTTTATACTATTTTAAAAATTGTATTACAATAGGAATTTTAGAAATCTGAAGACAAGATGTGATAACAAGAAAAAAGAAAACGGAGACGCAATGGGTTCAGTGTAGCTTCTGTTTGAATTGTTATCATGCAAAAGTGTCAATGATAAGTGCTAGATGACTTACTTGCAAGAATTGTGACAGAAGATGGAACATGGCTCCACCATTTTGGACCGAAGACAGAGGCAGACAATGGAGTGGCATTATGCAAATTCATCAAAGAAATTGAAATTCAAAAGTACACCTTCGGCAGGAAACGTTATGGCTACTATGTTTTTCGATTCAGAAGGATTCTTGCTAATGGACATCATGCCACACGGAACCACCATTAATTCTGACGGGTATGTTGCAAATCTCAAGGAACTTCTAGTTCGACTGAGTCGTGTTCGACGACATCCAGGAGAAGCTGGATGTTCTGCTATTGCACGACAACGCACAGCCATATGTCAGTTACAAGACCACAGACCAGATCAGAAAATTCGGATAGACAACACTGAAACCTCCGCCTTACAGTCCTGAACTGGCACCGTGCGATTACCATCTCTTTGGTAAACTGAATGATCCCTTCGCGGAACAAAGGTTAGAAGTTTGACTCCTTGTGCACGCTGCTAAATAGTGGCTCAGACGTGTTGGTCCAGACTTTTACCGTGCTGGTCTACAGACCCTCGTTTTTAGGTTACGTAAGGCAGTTGAAAGGGACGGGGATTATGTGGAAAAGTGACATTTTGTTGAGTTTTAAGGATGCATCTACATTCTGTAAAATAGGAAAGCTGTAGGATAAAAAAAATTTTTAAACAAATGTTGTGCATTACTTTTGGAGTTATCCCTAGTAATGTAGGTTATAGTAAAGTCCGTAATAAAAGTGTTCACCCTTTCAGGGCAAAGAAGATCTCTTTTAAATTTCAATTTTACTTTGATTTCATTCTTATTATGTGTTGATATGTATTTCTATGTTTTCTTGCTATGAATATTAGACGGAATTACTATGTTTGAAGTCTTGTAACAATAAATCAGAATTTCATTTGACTTTAATGAATTTTTCCACAATTCTTCTACCTCTCACGAAATTATCAATGCAATATCACGGAAAATTATTCAAGGTTATCACGAAATAACCAACCTTTCTGACTAAGTTGTCGACGAAAAGTGGATTTTGCACATATTCAAGAACGTATCCAATCTTTTATGTCTCCAGATTTGTACAGCAAGTTATCAGTCTTTTAGATGACAAAAAAATCGGAATAAGGATGTATTCACACATTTGCATTTTAAATTAGTTTTCATGAAATTATCACGAAATTACCAATGTTTACCCTATCAGACAGCAAAAGCTAAAGAATTGTTTACAACAGTGAATCTCTTATTTCATGAATAATACTAATATGGGAAATATCAGACAGCAAAAGTTAAAGAATATTATTTAAACTTTTCTTTTGAATCTCTTGTTTCATGAATAATACTAATATGAGAAATACCAGACAGCAAAACTAAAGAATTGTTTACAACAGTGAATCTCTTGTTCATGAATAATACTAATATGGGAAATATCAGAAAGCAAAAGCTAAAGAATATTGTTTACAAATGTGAATTCTTGTTCAAGAATAATACTAATATAGGAAATATCAGACAGCAAGAGCTAAAGAATACTGTTTACAACAGTGAATCTCTTTTAAAAATAATACTAATATGTTGAAATATCAGACAGCAAAAGCTAAAGAATATTAGTTTACAACTAGTTTGAAGTCTTGTTCATGAATAATACTAATATGGAAATATCAGACAGCAAAATTTAAAGAAATTCTTTACAACAGTGAATCTCTTGTTCATGTATAATACTAATATGGAAATATCAACCTTTCAGCAAAAGCTAAAGAATATTGTTTCAAGAACAGTAACCAATCTTTTTGTTCAAGATTAATACAGCAAGTTATAGAAATTTCAGATGCAAAAAAAGAATAAGGATGTATTACACATTTGCATTTTAAATTAGTTTTCATGAAATTATACTAATATGTTTAAATATCAGACAACAAAAGCTAAAGAATTGTTTACAACAGTGAATCTCTTATTTCATGAATAATACTAATATGGGAAATATCAGACAGCAAAAGTTAAAGAATATTGTTTACAACAGTGAATCTCTTGTTTCATGAATAATACTAATATGAGAAATACCAGACAGCAAAAGCTAAAGAATTGTTTACAACAGTGAAACTCTTGTTCATGAATAATACTAATATGGGAAATATCAGACAGCAAAAGTTAAAGAATATTGTTTACAACAGTGAATCTTGTTCAAAAATAATACTAATATGGGAAATATCAGACAGCAAAAGCTAAAGAATATTGTTTACAACAGTGAATCTCTTGTTCATGAATAATACTAATATGGAAATATCAGACAGCAAAAGCTAAAGAATATTGTTTACAACAGTGAAACTCTTGTTCATGAATAATACTAATATGGGAAATATCAGACAGCAAAAGCTAAAGAATATTGTTTACAACAGTGAATCTCTTGTTCATGAATAATACTAATATGGAAATATCAGACAGCAAAAGCTAAAGAATATTGTTTACAACAGTGAATCTCTTGTTCAAGAATAATACTAATATGGGAAATATCAGACAGCAAAAGTTAAAGAATATTGTTTACAACAGTGAATCTCTTGTTTCAAAAATAATACTAATATGAGAAATATCAGACAGCAAAAGCTAAAGAATATTGTTTACAACAGTGAATCTCTTGTTCAAAAATAATACTAATATGGAAATATCAGACAGCAAAAGTTAAAGAATATTGTTTACAACAGTGAATCTTGTTCAAAAATAATACTAATATGGGAAATATCAGACAGCAAAAGCTAAAGAATATTTTTACAACAGTGAATCTCTTGTTCATGAATAATACTAATATGGGAAATATCAGACAGCAAATGCTGTAGAATTGTTTACAATAGCCATCTCTTTGTCACTGAACTTCCGCATATTTCACCAGTTCACCAGTTGTCAGCTTTTGTTTACGTTTTCGAAGCGGAATGCAACTTATTTAACTCTCGAAAAGCAAATTTCATATACTTGTAGTAAAGGAGGAACAGAAGTGGGAGGTGAAAATAACTCATTAACACTGGCATTACAAAATAAATACTTACGAAAGTTTCTGTTTCTGGTGTACAGTAACTTCGTTTGCAATTAACATTAAGAAGTTAAGTCTGTCTAAATACGTACAGCTTACCTCATGTGGAATCCACGTCAAAAACATTTACAAAACACTTTCCAACCTATACTTTAAAGGAGGAAGAAAAGGATAAACACTTTTTTAAAACAAAACAACCGTCATAAAACATCGTTAAGTTTAAGAAAGAATTTGCAACACGGCGCCAAAAAATTAACACATATTTATATAGTACACCTTCGTTCCTTTCTAGCATCTTTCTTATCAATTATCATTACCATAGAAACGTAACAAATGCTAAAAAGAGGACAAATGAAAGCTAACACAACGAATTCTGTCGCCTTTGCTACGCGTTGCAGGTAATTAAGAGGTATGGAAGTTTCTCTACACTTCATTTTGTTGCTAATTACAATGGCAACTGTAAATTGATAAACAAAAGCAAAGAAAAAACAGAAATCCTTGAAACAAGACTCCTCCCATGTTAGCGACGTAACATACGCTAATGACTTAGCTTGTAATTAACTTTATTTGGTCAATGTTGGCCTTAAAAATACGTTATGCAAGGAAAATTCCGATTTACGAATCTGATGCTCTCAAGCGGTAAAAGAGAGAACTTTGTAGTAAGGATTTCTAAATGTCATAATAAGTTGTTGCGATAAACTCAATGCGATTAGTAAGGGATTTCATAGTCTATAGACACAAACTTTTGAATTTTCCACATCATGAACAAAAATCTAATAGGCATACTAGGCTTATAAATAGTAATTTCCATTACGAAACTTCTCAAGGGATTAGGTTCAGCTTATAGCAGTAAAATTTTTGGGAATGTTCAACATTTTTTTCCTCAATTACTGTATTTTGTACAATAATGAAAATTGGTATGTGTAAAACACTGTCCTTAGTATTTATTTATTTAACCTGGTAGAGATAAGACCATCAGGCCTTCTCTGCCCTCTACCAGGGGATTACAACTATAATATGGAGAATAAAATTACAATTAATATTAAATTTACAATTATACAATTACAATAAAAATTAAAGTACGACAAGATTGCCTGATTAATGAAAACTAGACAATTTATCATAGAAGTTAAGAACAAAGAATATATCTTTTGTATTTACTGAGTTACAAATTGAACCTAGAATAACAAAATTCTATAGTGATGAAATTACCATATATTGAGATATTTTTTGATAGATTAAGAGAACTATTTACAAGAAACCATGTCTGAACGAGTCTCAATTACTGACCAAGTGCCTAGTAAGTTTGCGTTTGAATTCAATTTTATTTCGACAGTCCCTGATGCTAGCAGGTAACGAATTCCAGAGTCTTGGCAGGGCTATTGTGAAAGAGGATGAGTATGAGGAGGTGCGATGGGATGGTATTGTTAGTATTGTTTCATGGCGAGAGCGTGTGTTCAGATTGTGGTGGAAAGAAAGGTAAGTGAAGCGAGACGACAGGTACGAAGGAATAGAAGAGTTCAAGATTTCGAAGAGAAGGAGAAGTGCTTGTAAATTTCTTTCCTTATCTAGTTTAAGCCAACCTATTGTTTTCAGGGATGGAGTATTATGATCATATTTACGAACATTGCTTACAAAACGTACACACAAGTTATGAGCACGTTGAAGTTTCGTTTTGTTGTCGCTGGAGAGATCACCCAGTAAAATGTCAGCATAGTCAAATTAGGGAAATACAAGCGTCTGCACAAGGGACTTTTTTAAGCAAGAAGGAAGATGAACATTTATCCCTTTTAGCACATGGATAATAGAATATACTTTTCTGCAGGTTTCTGTGATTTGCATGTCCCAGTTGAGATTATTATCCATGTGAATGC
The DNA here is from genome assembly GCA_025594305.2 of Periplaneta americana. Lineage (NCBI taxonomy): Eukaryota > Metazoa > Arthropoda > Insecta > Blattodea > Blattidae > Periplaneta > Periplaneta americana. The sequence continues at coordinate 27,287,720 of JAJSOF020000038.1, forward strand.
CAAGATTTTTTACCGAAGAACTGAAAGGGATATGCACTGTACTTACTTTAACGAGGGAAATGTCGAGGTGCTTTACAACGTCGGTTTGTCGTTTGTGTCCTAATATAATTGCTTGTGTCTTTCCAGGATTGATATTAATTAAGATGCAATTTCTTTGTCCTTCTGCTATATGAAAAACAATTTTTACAATTTAAAAAAATTACCTTTTTTTTTTCTTCAAAATTAAAAATGTTGGCAGTTCACTGTGCAGTGATGAAGCGTTTCCCTCATAACTCATAAACTTGTTAACTTTATCATCTTCTCTCTCTTTTATTTTATTGCTGAAACTCATGTTTACAATATCATGCCCTTTCAACTACATTCCTTAATAAATATTTTTTTTTGTGTTAGAAGAAAATACCGATATTTGACCATTTTTAAAATGAATTTATTTTTTTATCAGACAATCTATCAAAGGTAGAGGAGTGAAAATTTAAATTTAAATTATGGTTTATTTAACGACGCTCGCAACTGCAGAGGTTATATCAGCGTCGCCGGTGTGCCGGAATTTTGTCCCGCAGGAGTTCTTTTACATGCCAGTAAATTTACTGACATGAGCCTGTCTCATTTAAACACACTTAAATGCCATCGACCTCGGCCGGGATCGAACCCGCAACCTCAAGCTAGAGGAGTGATCTTGCATCATATTGTAGATATGACATGTATAAATACACACAAAAACTTTCATCACAATGTTGGAAATTTTTTGAGTTATGTGGGAAACGCTTCATCACTGCACAGTGAACTGAATTTTGAAAAAAGAAAAAAAGTAAATAATTTTTTTAAATCGTAAAAATATTTTTTTCATATAGCAGAAGGACAGTGTTTTAAACATACCAATTTTCAAGATACAGTAATGGAGAAAAAAATGTTGAATATTTCCAAAATTTTACTGCTGTAAGCTATACCTATTTGCAGTGTGAATACATACATACATACATACATACATACATACATACATACATACATACATACATACATAACCCCTTAAGCATTTCTTAGACATATTGTAACATATTTATTTTTATCAACATATTGCGCAATATGACAAATTACAGTAAAATGTGACATTATGAATTATTCTTTCTGTCGATACGGAACAAAATTAATCTATAAGGTATTTTCTTATATTACACCAAAATAGCTCTCTTCAACTTTTCTTGAGTCGTTATACACTGCCGTATCTGGTTGTAAGTTTCAAAATTTTATCGTGGAACGTTTAAGCTCGAGGTTCAATTGGAAAAATATTACAAAATTTCAGCATCTGACGTCACTTGCTTAGGAACGGATCAGATTCTTACACTGATATGGTATTTCCTAAATGGATAGACCTACTTTCTTGCATGAATTGTGTAATTGAATGTACTAATTATTAGAATTACGTAACATTATGACAAAAACTCTAGGTAAATTTTCACGAAATAAAATCTAAGTAAATTTTCACGAAATAAAGTCACTGCAATTAGAAATACATTACTTAAAACTTTCGCGCCGATATTTACGAGTTATAAGTAACTGCTTCATCTTACCGTAATAATATGCAAACGAAAATATTAATCAACCTTGTCATTCAAAAATAAAATTCCAATAAAATCATTGTTTAACAAAAACCAAATTTCTCGATATTTCAAGTCAAACCAAGTCAATATCTTACCCTTTAAAGAGGTTAATACAGTTAACGCTCTAGTGAATTCAACTTGTTTTCTGTTTTAGAAAGAATATATTAGAAATTTGCGTCACGTAGAAATCTGTGCACGATATTATGAAATCATACCGATGGCTATTCCGTTCCCACGGATCGCAACAGAAAGACAAGCATATCACTACCTCAAGAGTTATCTCATATTTCTTAGAAACCTGTCTGAGAAAAATTGTCCTGTCGCAAACATTAACATGTTAAAGTGGTAATGATTGGAGATGAAAGCAGCAGGTCTGGCAGATTTTTTCCTGGTAGAAATAACTCGAAGCTCTCGCGACAGTGCCCACCTAACAAAGTTCTTTTACATTTTCCACCGACACGAAAACCCTCGTTAACAGAGGATCAGTCACAAGTAAAAGAGCGCGCCCATGTCAGGCATGAACTGTTGAAATAAAACAAATCTTTTAGTAAAGTTTGTTGCGTTTATAAACGTCATCCATTTGTTAAATACGTGTTCATTAGGAGAGAGCAAAAACGTTTTGGCATATTAATTTCAAATTTAATTGGATAAAATTTTTCACACTTCACATTTAGGAAGTAGCTATAGAATGAAACCACATGTCCCATAGAAAATGACCAATCAGTTCCAAAAATATTTCAAACAATCACTACTTACTAGCACTTCTTGCATACATCAGTGTTCTTAGTTCAGCAAATACACGGTTTCGTTCTTACCTGAAAATAAAACAAATGAAAACCAATTTATTACCTTCAAATAAAATACAATAAAATGTAGAAATTATTCAGTCGGTAAACCCAGTCTTCCTGTAACAAAACCAAAAACCAACAATACCGATAATCATATTACCAATAACAATGATACCTGTAATGATATTATTATTTTATTACTATTTTAAAGTTTATAATGTTAGAAATGCAGACTGTTAAATATCCAGGAAGACGATATATGGGACATCTGAAAATTTTATTACGTTTCAGAACAATATGGAATCCTCCGATTGAGGTTCTGGCTGATATGTACATCTATTATCAAGCAGTACATCTCACTTGATGAAATGTGTCAGAGGAAGAACAATTGTTTGTATGCATCTGAAATCTGAATAGTGTTTTTTTTTTTATTTTTTTATTTTTTTTAATTGAACAACATGCTCCATTACAGAGTAATACTACGTTTTAGATTTTCCGTTTCCTACGATAAATATACATTTGGATACATTGATATTACCTAAGGAAGATAGAGAATTAATACAAATACATATATATGGCTTAACCTAAATAAAAAGAAAAGAAAGTATATATACATGATTGGAATATATTGCTATTGGTTTTTTTTTAACAAATTGATAATTGTATAAAAGTTGAATGATAAATGTGTGTATCCTAGTTATAAATGCATTGCTACAATTGTTCAAAATCTATTGAATTAATGAAGGCAATGAATGGTTGAAGATGAAATTTTATAAGTTGATATTTGTTAGGTGGCCAACTTGCTGTCTTCGAGATGCTGTTTCTTAGAATTCCCCTTTGTTTTCTTAATATTGTGCAATCATACAGCAAGTGATCTATAGTCTGACCTCCACTATTATACGGACATGTTGCACTCTCCAGTAACTTGAATCGATGGAGGTAGGCTCTAGTCATCCCATGTCCTGTCACCATTGACGTGAAGATGGCTGTAATATTTAATTCCATCTTAAGCCGCTCTTTTACATTAGGAAAATAGGATTTTGTTATCGCTGCCTTTGTGGTGTCGTCCCATTCTTTTTGCCATTTTAGTTTTCCTTCTTCCTCTATTTCACTTTGAATTATACTTTTCGGTATTTTATCATAACATACTGCTGCATCCTTGTTTCGTGCCGCTGCCTTCGCTAGTCGATCCGCAAGTTCATTACCGTATGTTCCGACGTGGGCCTTGATCCAGAAGAATTCTATCGTCCAGTTTACTTTCTCCAAAATTAAGACTTTCTTCCTGATTTCTTCTATAAGATATTTCTGGTTGTGATTGTTCTTTAAGGAATCTGAATAGTGTAATATGTAGCTAGTCAGCGATGTATGCAATGGAGGGGGAAAGGAACTGGCCACCCTACCTCATTATCTCCTGGCCTAATTGGCTCATAAGTGGAGTCTCTTACGAGGTCAGACTTGTCTTCGGACAGTTGACTAAACAACAAACAACATATGGACAAGATAGAATTTTTAAATACTATTATATCATTATGTCCCGCGCCGTGGCGTCGTGGTCTAAGGCATCCTGCCTAGGACTCGCGTTGCGGAATGCGCGCTTGTTCGAGTCCTCATGGGGGAAGAAATTTTCTCATGAAATTTTGGCCAGTGTATGGGACCGGTGCCCACCCAGTATCGTGATTCACTTGGGGAGCTACGATAGGTAGCGAAATCCGGTTGCGAATACCAGCTATAACGGCTGGGGGGATCATCGTGCTAACCACACGATACTTCCATTCTGGTTGGATGATCGTCCACCTCTGCTTCTGCATGTGGGCGTGAGGCCAGCAGCCGGCTGGTCGGTCTAGGCCCTTCACGGGCGCCACGGATTATTATTATTATTATTATTATTATTATTATTACTATTATCATTATTATTATATTTCATGACGAGATTCAAGAACAGAGACATAATTTACTGCACACATTTGAAAAATGGTAGATGATGTAATGTTGAGTGCAAACCTATAGGTTGGAGGGAGAAATATCTCAACGAAACTAGAATACATCTAAATTGGAACAAGACCTATGACAAGAAGTATCTCAACGAAACTAGAAAACCTCTGAATTGGAACAGGACCTATGACGAGAAGTATCTCAACGAAACTAGAAAACCTCTAAATTGGAACAGGACCTCTGACGAGAAGTATCTCAACGAAGCCAGAAAGATCTCCGAAACGAAACATGACAAAAGTTTCTCAACGAAACTGGGAATATCTCTGAGACGGAACAGGACTTATGACGAAAAGTATCTCAACGAAGTCAGAAAGATCACTGCAACGGAACGGAACCTATGACAAGAATCTAAACGAAGCTCTGAATATCTGACACAGAACAGGATCTATGACGAGAAGTACGAGTAACTCAACAAAATCGGAAAGATCTCCGAGATGTAACAGGGTCTATGATGAGAAATATTTCAGCGAAGCCGGGTAGATATCTTACTCGTAGACGGATCAGGATCTATGACGAGAATTATCTTAACGAAGCTCTGAATATCTGAGACAGAACAGGATCTATGACGCGAAGTACGAGTATCTCAACGAAATCGGAAAGATCTCCGAGATGGAACAGGGTCTATAAGAAATATTTCAACGAAGCAGGATAGATCTCTTACTCGTAGACGAAACAGGATCCATGACGAGAAGTATCTCAACGAAGCTGTGAAGATCTGAGACGGAACAGGATATACAGCATGACGAGAAGCATCTCTACAAAGCTGGAAAATCTCTGAGACAGAACAGAAGCTATAAGCCAGGAAAACCTCTAAGACGGAACAGAAGCTGTAATCTTGAAACTAATGATTACGATAATATGATGATACTATGCACGCATGTTTGGACAGCCAAGCATAACTGTCTCAATAGAGAAATGACGCTCCGTGTCATACCTATGTGCTCTGATTGTGGAACCTGTAGCCCTATGTAGTTTAGAAACGCTGGAGAAGTCCAGTGCCAGGAGACGGTGAAATACACCAAGGGCTACTTCTGGAGTTGAAATTTGTTTTCGAGAGTATTTCAATATAGTAGACTGTTCATAATCCGAGTTAATACGCACCGAGTGTTGCTCGGATTTTCAATTTCTTCGGATTATCTAATATATCTCACACTAGAGTTTAGAAGAAGAGTGTAATATTGAGTTACGTACGTATACAAGGTGGGTCAAAAGTCATTTTCCCCATTATTCGTTATTGGGTTCCATACTTGTACACTTATACAGATGTCAAAACTTGAATAAACGAATAGCTGGTGAAATAACTGGTGTGTTAATAACCATGTTCATGTGTCAACTGTTTTTTCCTATGTCATGTCTTGAAAACTGCCCTAGGTTTTGCGGATATGCAGTTGATATGGCAACAGGATGGAGCACCACCTCATTTTGGTGTAGGATTGAGGGACTTCTTGAACCAGCAATTCCATGAATGGATTGGCTGTCGTGGCACAACAGAAAGGCCACTCAGATCATGCGATCTAACGCCATGTGATTTTCGCTGTGGGGTATCCTGAAAAATGATGTTTTTGCTCAAAAACTGCAGGATCTGCATCAGCTGTGACAGATGATCGATCAGTCATTCGTGAAAATCGATGAAAATCGCGAGTTATGTTCTGCCATCTGTAAATCAGTGTCTAAACGTTGTGAATTGTGTATCGAGAAACAGGGCCACCATTTTGAACAAAATCCGTAAAGGAATGTGTAGTCAGATGTAAACTGAATGTAATTAAATGTAACAAAGTGTTTGGGGAAAGCAACTTTTAACCCATCCAGTATTTAAGATCGCGATCTTTCTCTCAATTTTCAAGACTTTACACTTCCTTTTCGAGACCTAAGAACGTCGTATAATAAAGTTTGTAAAACACCTACAATCACTCGCGCAAGGGTCAACGACGTTATCATGCTCATTTTTCCTGTGAGTACCGCCGGCGCCGGGTGGAAATCCATTTGTAGTTAATAAATATCAGTCATTCAAAACTGAACTTGCTTATACTTGTCGCTTCCGCATACTACTCGTATATTTCTTCTGTGTTTAGAAATTCACAGCGACTTCGACTGTGAAATGGTGAGAAAATTGGTATGGCGACTCTGTTTGTTGTAGGCCTACTTGCAATTTCCTTATTTGTGTTTAAAATTAATTGGAGATTAAATTTTTATCATAATCAGCAGGAAGCTAATATAACTTAAAGTTGTTTTGAGCAGGCTCCGTCCGTACTGTAATAAAATACGGTACAATACACATTGCTGCCAGTCCATAATAGGACGGAACTACTGCCCAACAACGGACATTTTACACTACAATGATTCATTTTACATCGTGAAGATAGACCTACAGGAAAAAAAGGCTCTTTCGGATAACTGACGATCGGATTATCGATGCTTTACATCAAGCATTTCCAACTGCAGGTTCTGTGACGTCACAACGTCTCTGCTCTCGAGGTCCTTGAGAGGGCAAGCATAGCTAAAAGAGCTCACGTTGTCTACACATTCTAATCAATGAACATAATCCTGAAGTTTTATGTCCCACATATTGTAATATAAAAATTATGTATGGTTCATATTCTAACCAATAAACTTAATCCTGAAGTTTTATATCCCATATATTGTAATATAACAATATTATCGTATGGTGCACATTCTATAGTCGCGACGCTGTTATTCCCGGCGTGACTCCTCGTCTTTGCTTACGTCTTAGGAAGTGAAGGCTGTATAAAGTCTAGGTAGGTAGTATCGTTCGCCATTTTTGTTCTTTCATTGCCGAGCTACCAGACGAGGGATCTATTTGCCAAACCGTTAAACATTATCATGTCGTAGCTCCTATGATAACAAATCAAACGCACTGTAATTCAACAAATAATTGAGCGAACGCCAACGTAAGAGCCAAAATGGAGGGCGATTATAGTATTTATCGAGCCTTAGGAAATGCATTACGTCTTCGTCAGCGAATTACAAGACGCACACGTTTAAATGTAGCCGATCTGCAACGTGATTGGCTGTCGGAAATTAGAGCGACGGGACTATAATCAATAAACTCAATCCTGAAGTTTTATGTCTAAAATATTGTAATATAACAATTATCGTATGGTGCACATTCTAATCAATAGACATAATACTGAAGTTCTATGTTCCCCATATTGTAATATAACAATTATCGTATGGTGCACATTCTAATCAATAAACATAATCCTGAAGTTTTATGTCTCAAATATTGTAATATAACAATTATCGTATGGTGCACATTCTAATCAATAGACATAATACTGAAGTTCTATGTCCCCCATATTGTAATATAACAATTATCGTATGGTGCACATTCTAATCAATAAACATAATCCTGAAGTTTTATGTCTCAAATATTGTAATATAACAATTATCGTATGGTGCACATTCTAATCAATAAATATAATCCTGAAGTTTTTTGTCTCACATACAACAATTATCGTATGGTGCACATTCTAATCAATAAACATAATCCTGAAGTTTTTTGTCTCACACATAACAATTATCGTATGATGCACATTCTAATCAATAACATAATCCTGAAGTTTTATGTCCCACATACTGTAATGTAACAATTATCGTATGCTGCACATTCTAATCAATAAACATAATTCTGAAGTTTTATGTCCCACATACTGTAATATAACAATTATCATATGCTGCACATTCTAATCAATAAACATAATTCTGAAGTTTTATGTCCCACATACTGTAATATAACAATTATCGTATGGTGCACATTCTAATCAATAAACATAATCCTGTCATGTCCCACATATTGTAACATAACAATTATCATATGGTGCACATTTTAATCAATAAACATAATCCTGAAGTGTCATGCCCTACATATTGTAGTATAACAATTATCCTATGGTGCACATTTTAATCAATAAACATAATCCTGAAGTTTTATGCCCCTCCCCATATTATAATATAACATATTTAAAGCTGAGGCAAAACTATAGATGGGTTAAGGAATAAAAAGTGTGTGACTAATGTCGGGTTACAGAATGAGCAGAGCCAAACAATGCTATCTACTTTTCAAACAAGAATCACAAATATGTAACGATATTAAGACTAATTTGGCAAACACTATAGCTACGACACCCGGCTGAGAGTCACTAAATGCTACAAAACAAATCCATTAGTTCTCCTTCACATCTAATTAACCCTCTTTTCGTAATACGAAACTCCAAACCCTCGTCTGCGCTCACATATGGCAAGTTTGGGGGTTGCTGGGGTAAGTCCTCAGTCTGGCTTAGCTCAACGTTTGACAACATCCAGCTTCCACCCTCATACGTCATTCATAATACACATTTCACTTCACAAGTCATGTTTTAACATTTTTATAGCCTGTGGTCTTTAAAAATTACGATCTCTATCCTAACTCAAGAATACGCTGTGAAGTCACTACATATTTCAAGCTACCCAAATAAAGACAACATTAAAATCCTTCCTAATTTGCAACGTCATTGAACATGACAATATTATATCATCTTATTCCCAGGTTAAAATTTATTGAAATTATTCTCATTTCTATGCACGATGAAACAATTCATTGCTAATAGGCTACTGTAAAGGCTCACAGTATTATTTCGTTGAGAAAATATATAATTAAAATTTACTCTACCCCTTAAATCGAAAAAGATTATTATTGACAATGATGATGATGATGATGATGACGATGACGATGACGATGACGATGACGATGACGATGACGATGACGATGACGACGACGATAGTCCACCAATTCTAAAGTACAACAAAATGGGTACTAATTTATGTAAGTTCGATATTAACGAAGTAGTTGAATAAGAAAAATCAAGTACCTACATACTATTCGACAGAAGTCTGATTCAAAGTAACTTTTGAGTACCAGACCCGAAGTGTATGGCCCCCAATCGTACAAACAAAAGATGTTTAAAGTACTAGTAAGTAGCACGTTGAGCATCAACGGAACCTTTGATATGAATCTGTACACATAATATGCAGAATTTCTATGCCTGTTTCGATGTTGTTGTAGTTGTGGTTGGTGTTTGTGATTTGTTCTGCGTATGTGGAGGTATTGTGTGATTTTGTTATGACTGTCATGTGTTCCTTGTATCCTTGCATGCATATATGTAGGCCTATGTGTATATTCCTTAACAGACATGTAAATCGTAGATATTCAATCGAAAAAAAAACAGAAGTTGAATACACAAGAACAATACATACGCACGAAAACACTCACCATATATGCTTAATACACAATTACATTTCAGAAAACACACCCTATTTGACTTCACCGTACCGAACACAAACACGCCCACCAACAAAGCAACTCCAGAAGAAATCACAAGCAAGGACCTCAATTGTTTTGGATATGACTAACAATGCAATCGAAACTAGTCAAATAGCATAATTTACCAACTTAGTTTCAATTTAACATTAGGAAGTTCTTTCCATAACTAAATCTTAAGTAATATAAAGTGTTAAAAGTGTGTAATCAAGATATAATTATAATATCATTAAATCTAAATCAGACCCCTGCGGTGGCTGAGTGGTCAGACCTCCGGTCTGTCACGCAGGCGATCCGGGTTCGAGTCCCGGTCAAGTCTGGGATCTTTAACTGAAAAATTTGTAGTGACACGGCTTGTGGCGGACAAAGTTCGCAGTTGGGGTTTTTCTCGGGTTCTCACGTTTTCCCTATATTAGGTATCTACATCATTTCGTCAACATTTCTCCATTTCGTCATCATTCCATAGCATTCCCCGATCGTCGGCTGGCGACGCACGGAGGAGGCTGGTCAAGAGATGAAGGGAATTGCCTGCTCGAAACCTGGGTATGCAGCGAACCTTAGTGTGGTCAGCCGGTGTGGGTTTTGGGAATGCGCCCAACTTGAGGCTTAGCGCAATAGATCGTAACATGTCTCAGTGCTGGGCCATAGTGCCCCCCCTCCCGTAAATTCCATTCCTTTCCATTGCATAGCTAATGTTGATAGGGCAAAGCACTACACCAGCCCTGGGTATAAGAGGGGAAGTTAAAGGGACAGAAAAACCCTCACCCATGTCCTTTTTGCTTACACCACCTTATAAAGAAAGGTGCAGTAAGGCTCTGTGCATCAGCGGTGGATTTTAGGCGACCAGCGAGAGCTTAAAGTTCGTATAACAAAAGCTATCAGCGTATTCCGAATCTCACCGGACCGGATGGACAACAATGACGTCACGCTGCAGCGAAATAGGAACAAAACTGCTGGAAGGATCGATGGCTGTCATGGCGACTGTACAAGTTGTTGTCTGTGCTATGCTAGCAAGATTTTGCGAAATTTCCGTACTGCCATCTCGTTCAAAGAAAAGAGAGCATAAACAATTTATTTCTTGAACCGGTAGTAATAACTGGTCCGTTGACATGTTCGCTCATAAGCCATTAACATATTGTTTTTACGTTGTGCTCATTACAAACAATACAGCAGAACACACCGCCATGACACAACAGTGCACGATGTCATTCGTCTGCTAATTCCCGCCATATACAAGAACCAATCAGAATCACTGATGGCGGCTGATGGAGACTGCCACCACCTCTGCAAGCTGATGGCACCGGTGCGACACCGGTGGAGCATCAGTGACGCCATCGGTGAAATTCAGAACACCGTGATGCCATCAGATTGCTCAGCGCTGAGATTCTGAATACGCTCTATGATTACCGCCTGATACAACTCGTCATTGACCTTCCTGCCTTCTTGTACCGCACAAAGGTCTTTTTCTCTCCGGCCCACTATGTGAAATTTTCCCAATCTAGGTGGACAAAAATCAAATATCGACTTATTTAGTTAGACATAGATGAATAAGAATTCATATTCTTTATGATTTGGAGAATGATGTGAGGAACAGCTTTTACTGTTTTATCAGTGGAAAGCTATGTTTAGAAGGGTACGAACAATGAGTTATATCTGGAACTTCTCGCTCGTGTTCAGTCGTAGTCAGGGTTACTATGTAGGTGAAAAAGAGCCAATAATTGTTAGTGGGTGTGTTGTGAGATATGGAAAATGTTCAGATAGGTACGTTTCTTACTAATGTAACTTCAGTTTCAAGTTTGTGAAAATTTTTCTTCTTACAGTACGGTTTAAACATTACAATTTAAAAATATATTTGTTTAAAGTTCTCCAAATATAATGTGAATTCTAACATAGCCGGTCACGTCCGGTTACAACAATTCTTTTACCATTTAATACAGCATCATTTAGAGTGTTGAATCCTTGTTTTAATGCGCGTTCTTGCGCATTTATCAGTAATTAATGTTTTTCAGTGGTGGGGCATACGGTAACGCGGCGGCAACTATTCCATGCTTAAGGAAGTTTGCAATCGTGAAATTGTTGTCTTTCTTCAAAACTTTACAGCAAAGCAGATGAGGGAGACCTGGTCCATCCTCACTTGATGTGCCAACAATCAGATTTTCAACATAGCGACCCATTGAATCTGCTGTTTCATCAATAGGGGTCCATCCGAAGTCCCCATGCTTAGAAAATTAAAATATTTTAATTATTTACTGAAGTCAAAGTATTTTATTGTTGTTGTTTGCTCTAACATTACAAAAAGAACAGGCCTTAAATAGTAAACAGAAAAATAAATTCAATAAAATTAGAAAATTTTTGTAACTTGGAGCACAAATTCAATGTTAATGCATAGAAATGGTGGGAAAGCTATAGAAACCATTCATTTATTTTATAACTCTAAAACATTAATTATTTTTACTTACGTAAAATACGTAAAGAATGTAAGAGAAATACATGAAATATCTTTTCCTTCTTTCTGGTTACAATTCCGAATAGAATGTCTTCTCATCGAGATTCAACATTTCCAGAAATGAGTGTATTCAATTCAGGATATACAGCGAAGTTGTGTTTAGCTCTTGGTGTTGAAAAGAACATAGTAAATAAGTTCATTATCGTGTTATTATTGTAAAATTCCTGCGATTTATCTGGCCTGCTTTGTGAGACCGACATATCGAATATCGAGAGCGGCCTGTTATCTGTTGTTTGACCCGGCGTGACATTGACCGTGGGGAAGCCAATTAATGGGCGCTCCAGCTGGGCCCCAGGTCACTGACTCAAGATCACGATGCGCACATGTTCGCCTGTCAACAAGCGACTAATCTCGATTATTGCAATCGATTATATGTCAGAATGTTCATTGATACAAAATTGTACGAGACAAAAAAAGTGTACATACATAATATTACAGACCATAATAATGTAAGGAGAGGATTCTTATGTAATTGAATATTCTTTTGTGTGATAAAACACAATTAACAAAGTTAAACATTCCGAACATGAAGTTTCAAGTTTAAAACCCGAATTTTATTTCACATAAAAACATATTTTCACAAAAAAATATGTAAATACATATTTTCAGGAAATGTATTATAAATACATAAATCTTGGAGATTTTTTACTTAAATATTTTTTTTACAAGAACTTTTAAATATTTTAATACTAAATCAGTTATATCACTCAGAAGTACGTTATCTTTTTAAGAATTCTTGGTTGCTTCGTGTTTCTAAGCGCTGTGTGGTGTATCCATTTTCGTAATAATATCGCCTCAAGTTCTGAGAACTGCTAGGCAGCAAATCAGTGTTATTATTAGGGAATAAATTAACATGGACAAGGAGGAGAGATCTTGCAACACATAATTAGGAATGTTTATTGTTGCTGATTTCATTCCACGCTTTGTTTGTGAAACACAACAGATAAGAGCTCGGGTATGAACATTATATAATTTAAACAAATCTCTCGCCTCTCGCTCATGCCCATCAAGTAAGGCAATAGGCACTGCCATCGTGATCTAATACAGGCCGTAAGGCAGACCACGTGACTCGCTTAACAGCTGATCGCGAAAGGCGGTCTTTCAACCATATGAATTAGTTGCAGTGCGTGAAGAATAACATATATTTCTCCGAAATGCAGTGTAATTGCGTCAGTAAAATTTTAAACAGTGATTGTGAGACACTTGTGACACAATTTACTTGCAATTTAAGGTATAATATTATTTCTGATGTGAAAATTACGTTGTTGCAGGCAAAGTTCGTATGTGTAATACCTGCCTTTATTTCGATTAAATGTTGCGCCCTTATGTGGTTAAGTGAAATTTTGGTCTTATAAACAGTAGGCTAAGTATGTGTAATAATATATACGTGAAAGTGAAACATTGACTGGCATGTAAAGTAAGTTGTGATTAGGCCTAAGTGCAGCGTTACCGATGTTACTCTTGTCTAATCCATTATTGCTAGTTTACCATATTTGTCTTATTAAATTTAAATTATTGCGCCCTTTTTATTTGTGAATAACCTACATTATACGAGTAAATAATACGACGTTTGATAATATACACAATTTGAACTAAAAACGAGATACATATAGTATATTACGAAAAATTATACCCTATAGTTTTCATTACTGTTACAGTATCTAGAATTGTAATTAGTTGAAATAAAGCACTCATGCTTCATTACGAAATTCTTGCACATTCATTTATGCATGTTTCAACAATTTTCAGTTGCATCGCACGCATATTTTAATGTGTTGAAGTTATAGGTTATGTTTATTCTATCAGTACTTGCCTTATTTCCATATTCGCAATTATGCATTATAATTAAGCATAACGCTACGTATAACTTATAAATGCAATTTGTCTACACTTCAATTGTATTTATACGTTTCAGACGGTACTCCAGTCTGAAGTCTGATTAGTTTAATATGTTACTAGGGCTAAACTAGCGCTGAGGTAGTTCCCTTCGTATTCATACATCTTGCATATACAAATTAGTTCGGTTCGTTCAGGATCTTAATATGCCTTGCTTATAGGATCAAATGCATCTCCACAAAAAATAAATTCAACTGTTTTCAGTTCAGAAATTACCGGAACTATACCTCAGCGCTACTAAGTAATATAACGTATGTACATTTCATAGGAGGGACTGTGGCGAATTTTCTACCTATAAGTAAGGACGTAACCGTGTTCTGAAGTTTATCCTAAAAATATTTTCTTCTTTATTAAATCTCAAAACCGTTTTCGTTCTCAACTTAAGCCTAAAATGTTGACGCAGATAGGTTATGTTAACATGGTAAATTCTCTTCTCATAAAAATAACACAGTTTTATTTATTATTCCTGCCACATTATGCAACACATAAATGGAACTTATGCACATATTACATTGAATAAAAATTTAATTGTATTATGTATTTGTTCCCTACTATACTGGGTTGTAATGAATTGTATTTATCTAACCTACCAGATTAACACACAACTGTACATACACTAATTTATAGAAGGGACTGTGGTAAATTTTGTACCTACAAGTAAGGAAGGTAGATGTGCTAAATTAAAATCACAATATAGATAATTCTTCTTTATTAAATCTCAAAATAGCTTCCATTCCAAACTTAAAATGTTGATGCAACCAGGTTATGTTAACATGTAAAACTCCGTTCACATTAAAATAACACAGTTTTGTAATTATTTCTGCAACATATTATGCAATAAGAAGTGTGAAGGGTCTTTACACACATTACACTAAATAAAATTGAGCGCCGACACGCTATAAAGTAATATATTTCACTCAGCTCCGTATACTCAAATAGAAAAGCCCGACTCATCGAGTGACGTCACACAACCTGCATTACGGCCTGGTCTAGATCACGATGGCAGTGCAATAGGCCTACATCTTGTTGTGATTCCCTGTTATCGGGCTTCGTCAATCGATATCCTTCAAGATATACTGAAAGATGGTTGTTTAAAAAACGATTTGACTTTCCTATTAGCAAATCTAAGCTTTTTGTGTGACACCATAAAAAAACTCGAAACATCCAAAAACCTGTTGTCTGAAACAGGGAGGTGCGTGCCGTGGAAATTGAACTAGACTCGCTACCAGGTTCAGAAGTACAAGTATTATGGGACAAATTCCAGAATGTGTTTGGGAAAAACAGTGGATATAAAAAAATGTGTAAAGTTGCTCAAGTATTGGAGGGTGTGCCTGTAGGTGAAATTGACGGTGTATGTGTTTGTGACATTCCTCTCTTTAAATATGCACGTCTGACGTCCTGTGATGTGGAAAGATCGTTTTCACAGTATCAGTCGTCGTTCAGAGATAATCGGCATGCATTTGTGATGGAGAATTTGGAGATGACCTTTGTTGTTCACTGCAATTCTCGGCCAACTACTAGCACTCAAGTGTGGTTGGTGAGTACGTAGTAACATTTTTTTTTCAAGCTAAGTAAGGTATTTTTGTCATATTTAAAACAAAATATTTTTTTTTAATTTTTAGCAAATATTTTCGTACTTTTTAGAACATAAAATATAAATATATTTAAATTTTTAGCACATAAAAATCCGCTCCCTAATAATATGGTCTGTAATATTATGTACGTACACTTGTAGGTATACAATATTATGTACACAGTATTATACCCTGGAATAGCCTGCAGCACGTGGGTTCGTCATCATCGTAATATACGAGTATGAAGAGTCCTCTGCAAAAAGGGGAATGTCGTAAATTTGTGAAAAATGAGATGAAGGTTCAGTACTACATATCAAAGGGAGTAGAATACAATACACTTTGTTTGCACTGCAAACATCGGGTTGACGAATTGGTATACCACACAAAGAGTGGAAATGTCAAGGTTTAAATTGCATTTCCTGCAAAATGCAATACATTCGACTCTTCATACGATAGGCATACAAGCAAAAAAGTAGAATGATCAGACGTTCGCCTTTTCTCGATCATCCACTTAAAAAGTGGTGATTTTTGACATCCATATTTTTTTATGTCAAAGCATTAAAATGTATTTTTTAAATTTCAATCAAACCGTTCTCAAGAATCCATATGTAGGCAGTGTCGTTTTTCAAGAAATATTTTTAAACTATAATCAGGGTTCCAATTCTGATGACCTAAGAGTGTTTAGAACTAGCTTCAAAATGATATAAAAGTCTAAGGGGGGCAATGGATGAAATTCCTATTTTATATATTTTATTGGACTCTCACTCTGAGAGAGGAACATAGGTTAAGGGTGTTTGAGAATAAGGTGCTTAGGAAAATATTTGGGGCTAAGAGGGATGAAGTTACAGGAGAATGGAGAAAGTTACACAACGCAGAACTGCACGCATTGTATTCTTCACTTGACATAATTAGGAACATTAAATCCAGACGTTTGCGATGGGCAGGGCATGTAGCACGTATGTGCGAATCCAGGAATGCATATAGATTGTTAGTCGGGAGACCGGAGGAAAAAGACCTTTGGGGAGGCCGAGACGTAGATGGGAGGATAATATTAAAATGGATTGGATTTAGGAGGTGGGATATGATGATAGGGACTGGATTAATCTTGCACAGGATAGGGACCGATGGCGGTCTTATGTGAGGGCGGCAATGAACCTTCGGGTTCCTTAAAAGCCATTTGTAAGTAAGTAAGTATATTTTTAAGCTAGAGATTTGATTTTTTGTACACATACTCCTATTGACATAGTAATAATATGTTTAAGTTTCATGTTTATATGTTCACTATTTTAAGAGTTATTTAGATAACTAAAACTGTTATATATGAAAAAACATTCATGTTACAACATATTACAATCTTATGAAGCCATGCTGGTTTAATTTAATGTAGCGTACCATCTCTCAGTAGTCGCAGGATAAGAGCACAACAAATGTATTTGTTCAATACCATAAATTGCTTAATAGACAACCCTGATCTTCTACAACTAATTAGTTTCAATATTGGTAAATCAAATTTGAGAAAGCGATCTCTCTTTTATTTACAGACAACAAAAACACTATCTCATAAAATGTCTCCACTTTTATTAATGCTTCGAACTTACAATCATCTATCAAATAAACAGGATTTAGATTTTTCGTAATCGTACAATATGTACAAGAAAAAGTTATGTAAAGCATTACTTGAAACACATGTTCTGTGTTGGTGAGTTTTTTGAATAAATGAATTGAGCCTATTGGGCCTGCTGTGTAGTGCTGTATATTGAATTTATTAACATGGTGTTGTATTTGCTCTGCAATTTGCCAATTATAGCTACGCCTACATTTTGCATTTTTGGCTGTGATATCTGTACTTGATTCTTTTTGATTTGTTTTTATTCGGTGTTTTTCATTTATATCTGTATCTGTGACTTTTATTTAGGTGGTATCTATTTGTTTTTTGTTTCTTTTCTTCTCTTTTTCAATTACACTTGTATCTGTTTTACCTCTTTTTTCGTGTTGTATGCAATTCTATCTTTTTTTATCTGTACTGTCTACTGTAATTGGGGCTTTGCCCTGTTATGGACATAAATAGATAAATAAATAAATAAACAAATAAATAAATAAAAATAATTTGCATATTTTCAAAATGTTTTTTCTTCCCCAAACTTTAAGAATCATGCCTATTTCTTTTTACAATGCCTTTGATCTATTTAGAAAGTTTCTATTGTTTTCATAGGTTTTTAGTAGTGTTGTGGGATTTAATCGATTGATCTAGTCGATTAATCGATCAATTTCTGTTATAAGATTAATCGATCAAAAATATTTAATGAATAATCGAGTCGATTAAAATTAATCGGTTGTAGTTGATATTAATTATTATTTTGTTAATACAAACTCATACTAAAAATTCCGACAATATTTCTCTCTCGGAAATTGCTTACTTAAAAGCACAATAGTACTGTTACTTTCTAACTACAAAGCAGGTAGCGTAGGGAAAATCTTTGCACAAACACTTAAGAAAGAGAGGGAGATATGAGGACAGTGACCTAGTCTACCTCTATTGAAAGTTGAAACATTGCGAAACCCTTATTAAGTTTTATGGTTTTCCAAGAAAACTTCCACCTTGTTGTCAGCTCATCTTCCTAGCGTATGAAATACATACTTTTCTGGGATTTGTCCCCTCATCCCTTATAAAATATCCCCATGTCTACACTGTGTGCAAGAGAGAACGTAACTATCTTCTTCTCTTTCTAAAATCTGATTATTCTGTTATGTTTCGACCGCTGTACGTTTGCAGTTGCAATTTCTGTACTGAGTTTGTTTATGAAGGTTGTGTGTTTAGTTTGATAAAGAAAAAAAAAATCACTTTTCTGTGGATTGTGAAAAGTGTAAACTCCAGTACGTCATATGAGAATTTGAGAGGTAAACTCGGTGAAACGTTTGGATTTAAATTGAACGATAGTGGAGAAGTGCTTGACATAAAAAAGTTTTTTTCGTGTTTAATGATGCAGGAAACATTGTGATTAAACGTAGACGGCATTTAAATCGGAGAATGTGAATTCACTCACATGTTTAAAATCATGGATGAAACAGTATTAACTAGGTGAGTTTTCAGAAAAAAACTTTTTTTATTTATGTTTGTGATCAAAATTTGTGAGAAATTGAGCGGCATTTAAATTATAATTCACTCATAATAAAATCATGGAGTAAGTAATTAAAATAGTTGTTTTGTAATATATTTATACAATATATAGAAATTATACAAATTATAAGCCTATAATAAATATGTTATATAATTAAAATATATTTGTAATATAACATATATATACATATAGATACAACATTTAATACTTAACTTATGCTTATCACCGAACACAAGTTAAATTTAATAATAACTTTGTATTACAGTACATTAAAAATATTTTTCAACTCGATCAAAACTCGATTAATCGATTAAATATTTTGATCGATCAACAGCACTAGTTTTTAGTTTTACTTGTAAACTTAGGAGGAACAATTAAATCTATTCATATTCAAATATATAAAATTT
Source organism: Periplaneta americana (assembly GCA_025594305.2). Lineage (NCBI taxonomy): Eukaryota > Metazoa > Arthropoda > Insecta > Blattodea > Blattidae > Periplaneta > Periplaneta americana. Next base: position 27,306,917 of record JAJSOF020000038.1, read on the forward strand.
ACAGAGTGCAAGCACACATTTTATTTTTTTATTCAAAAATTATTTTCTTTTCTGAAAAAATGCCAACATAACGTTCTTGCGTATAGACCTACCTTAAAGAGTATGCACTAAAATTTCAGTTTCCTAGCAAATGTGTGGAATCCTTAGCAATGTGAATGCAGAGAAGGGGGGAAAAACTACAGAAAAATAAATTTAAGAGTTTGATACATTTTAATGGGCGCAGTTTTTTAAAGATAACGTAGTTAATGTCACAACCGCCTTAGGGTTCTAAAATTTCGTCAAAGTGTAAAGAAGGCATCATAGCTACATTTTTTTTTTTTTCAAAAAACTAAAAATGTGATTTTTGACAAAAATATTATCAAATTTTCACCCATTTCCCCCCTTTAAAAAATCTGTTTGATAGGAGAACCTTCTAGCATTTTGACCAAGAAGTATAGGATATCTCTCTATTGATTGCTGACATTGAAGCATTTAAGTGCTATCATGCGCGATATGCTCCTGTACAGTAAAGATTTGACACACTGACTTTAATCTATACTAATAATAAATCTGTAGCCGAAATTTTTCTGGTAATTTTCGATTTTCCAAAAATAATTGGTCCTAACATATATAATTAACCACCCTGAAACCGAAAATCGCTTTTTTGAATTTTTTTTATATGTCTGTCTGTATGTTTGTTACCTTTTCACGCGATAATGGCTGAACGGATTTCGATAAAAATTGGAATATAAATTATGTTCGTTGTAACTTAGATTTTAGGCTATATGGCATTCAAAAAAACATTATTTAAAAGGGGAGTTATAAGGGGGCCTGAATTAAATAAATCGAAATATCTCGCTTATTATTGATTTTTGTGAAAAATGTTACATAACAGACGTTTCTTTAAAAATAATTTTCGATAAGTTTTATTCCTTGAAAAATTTTGATAGGACTGATATTTAATGAGATAAATGAGTTTTAAAATTAAAATAACTGCCTCTAAGGCCGTGTAATGAATTAAAAAACAAATGACTTCGTCTATAAGGGGCCTTGGACAGCAACAATCGAAAGCTATGAAAGATAGCCTACAGAGAATGTTTCTGTGTTTGTATGACGTAATATTGGAAGCTAAATTAACCGATTTGTATAATTCATTATTATTTCACCATTGGAAAGTGCAGTTTCTGTAGATGGACATAATGCTATAATGTTATTACAGTAACTTCTGATATAATATAATATAATATAATATAATATAATATAATATAATATAATATAATATAATATAATTTAAGTTATTTGAAGGGTTCAGAACCATAGTGGGCCAAGCGCCATTTACTGAATACGTAGAAAACAAGGGTTAAAATTAAGTGATTACCATAATTCAATGGAAACCTATAACAAGTAAAATAAAATGTACACATTAAATCTAAATGATGTCAATCTTCATTAAACTATGGTTGCATGTAATAAAAATTAAGAAACATGTTAAAGGAATTGTCATTGCACCAAATGAGTCTCTCTGGACCAAAATGATCGCATTTTAATTATTTGGATGCAATTTAAATTAAGTACAAAATATTAAACGATTTATCCTTCTATCAAACACGAATGTTCCCTGGATCAAATGTCCTATTTTAATTATGTAATTACTTTATATTTATTTCTAACGGGTGCAGCGGAGCGCACGGGTACGGCTAGTTGTACATAATTTAAAAACTGAAAATGTATACACATCAGCGAAAGTACGTCACAGAATTCAGTCATGATAAATGCGAAATGTGCCCAAATACTGTCGAAATAAGTAAGTAAATAAATAAATTTAAGTAATAAATACAGTGTATTTTCTCAATCCGCGATAAAATGCGAAATTGAATACAAAATGCGAAATAATAATGAAATTATATTTTGTGACCATTTTGTCTTTGTAAAAAAAATCCGAATCTACCTAAATGCCCCATCACATACAGGTTCTTACATTTTTCAAATAGTTTGGTCAGTTGTTAGCTTTAATGGCATGAATAGCACAGGAATACGACCTACATGATACCGCAGTCTAGTATATACAGTCACGAAGCTCCATACGTAGTAAATATGCATCTATAGATAGTTGCTAACCATTTGGATCGCTACGATCGCCTCATTACAGACAATGCGAAATAGTACCGGCACACACTAATGTTCCTAGCACCCTCACAACTCAAGCTTCGTGACTGTATATATTAGACTGTGATTATACCCTCTTTTGTTATTACCTATACCGTTATCTCGAGTTTTCAACTAATATATCTGTTGCTGGTGGTAGAATATTGGCTGCCTATGTGATCTCTTTAGGTCCACTATTCACTCAAAACATGTTGTACATATGGTATCGGGTGATTGTGATTGAGTAATAAGATGGGTCAGGATTAAATCGCACCATTTCTTTTGGCATGTTTTTAATATTCACAATTTGACTGTAATTTATATGAGGGGGTCAAAAGCAAAGGGGTATGAGTAACATTTCTAAGAACATGGGTTTAGTGCATCCAGGGCAAGCTGAAATATTTAAAATTTTAGTGGCAAAGGAATACATCTTTTAACCATACCACAGACTAAAGTTGAAATAAAAAATTTCACGGAATTTATGAAAACTTAAGTATTTTCAACCACATTTTGTCACAAATAACTTAAGTGCACTTATATCCCTTTGCTTCTGATCCCGTCATATGTTCCTGAACGTTCCTGTATTATTTTCTAAAGTTTTATCTGGAAAATCTAGATAATGCGCCTCTTAACACATTAATAACATTGAATTTCTACAACCATAATTACCATTAAAAACGTTCCACCCATAAACGCTACAATATGCTAATTTCAAACATTAAAAGTACTATAAAATGCTAAATTTGATTTTTAAAGTGCCAAATTTTTTATTTTAAGTTGCTAAAATCTGCCGTCTCTAATAAATTAGGGGGCGGATTTCTATGCACTAAAATACGGCAAAATATGCATGCACGTAAGCATTTATAAAAGGATATATGCATTAAAAATAACAAAATATGCACTCTTAAAATTGGGAGATAGCAATTTACTATTATTGATGACTTTTCTGTTATACGTAAGAATATTGAGACACCATCAGACGCTAAGTTGCGTGTTTTTCTACCCACTGCTTAAGCAGTACTCTTCTAGTTAGGAATCGCTGATAAAACTAATTCAAAATTAATTTTCTTGCAGCTAAGCTGTTCTAAATTTCTATGCACTCTACACACTGTCGAAGTTTCTAAGACCTGTCACTATAATAAAATGAAGTATTCCGATTTGCCACGGTGGTACATTAAAAAAAATCCATTATCGTGCTTATATTATTGTTAACAGGTGGCGAAATTCGAGTTTAGCGAGTGCAAAGAAGCCTGTGAACACTTTCTGTAACTTCTGCTCCAATCAAATTCCAGCATTCTAGCCTAGATCATATATGTAACAGATAGGTTATCGCTATGTTAAAATCGGCAGCACTTTGAAGAGAACAACCGCCAGGATCGCCACCCGTCCGCCGTAAACAAACACGAGATAGCAGTACAGTCGCTAATGCAATTCAAATGGGAATTATGACGTGACTCCTTATGTAACAACTAGATGGCAGGGTAGTAAACCTGACAAAATTTGTTAACGTCAAAGCCTATAAGGCCGACCTATCTGGGGTACATATGATCCAGGATTCTAGTAACAAAATCTTATGTACGTGCGTAGTAGAAAATAAGGTGGCTTCTCGTTTTGAATATAACCATTCTTTCAATTACAACTTTCATCCATCATAACATCCTAATATAGTTAATTTGCATCGAGTCAACAATGCACGTAATTAATTGAGTGCTTTGTTGATTGCCAAGGATTTGTCCAAAATGATTCGTCGAGAACATTGCACTGCCTACATGTTGTCTGATTGCAACAAATAAAATAGGCCTATAACTCCTGTAATGTTTCAATGTCTGGTTTCTTCTGTATTCCATTTTTACGATTTTCCGTTTTCTTAATTTTAGTTTAACCATCACATTGCTAAAAAAAAGAACAAAATATGTTTTTATATGCCCTAAAAGCTTAAACATGCATTAACCTCTTAAATATGCATAAATCATTCATTCATAGTGTTATGCCCAAGGGCAGGTCTTTCACTGCAAACCCACCATTCTCGTGTCTTTCCTATTTTCTGCCTTCCTCTTAGTCTCCTCATATGATCCATTTACCTTAACGTCTCCATCATTTGATATCTTCTTCTGCCCCGAACTCTTCTCCCGTTCATCATTCCTTCCAGTGCATCCTTCAGTAGGCACTTTCTTCTCAGCCAGTGACCCAACCAATTCCTTTTCCTCTTCCTGATCAGCATAATTCTTTCTTCATCCACTCTTCCAGCACAGCTTCGTTTCTTATTCTGTCTGTCCATTTTACACGCGCCATCTTTCTCCATATTCACATTTCAAATGCTTCTATTCGCTTCTCTTCACTTCGTCGTAATGTCCATGTTTCTGCCCCATACAATGCCTCACTCCACACAAAGCACTTCACTAGTCTCTTCCTTAGTACTTTCTCCATAGGTCAACAGAAGATTCTCCTTTTTATATTAAAAGCTCCCTTTTCCGTTGCTATTCTCCTTTTGACTTCCTGGCAACAGCTCATGTTACTGCTTACATTACACCCCAAGTATTTGAAGCTGTCCACTTGCTTTAGTGCCTCATTTAGAATTAGCAAGTTTACCTTCTTTACTTTTCTTCCTATGACCATGGTCTTCGTCTTGTTGGCATTTATCTTCATTCCATACTGCTCACAGCTGTCATATAGCTCGAGCAGCATATCCCTTAGCATCATCTCCTCTTCTGCTTACAACGCCATATCATCAGCAAAGCCACCGGCGTAACTCGCCGAATAAGGCGCTTGCCTGCCGATCCGGAGTTGCGTTCGGTCGCGGGTTCGATTCCCGCTTGAGCTGATTACCTTGTTGGGTTTTTCCGAGGTTTTCCCCAACTATAAGGCAAATGTCAGGTAATCTATGGCGAATTCTCGGTCTCATCTCGCTAAATATCATCTCGCTATCATCAATCCCAACGATGCTAAATAATCTCGTAGTTGATACAGCGCCGTTAAATAACCAAGTAAAAAAAATTATTAGCAAATCTTATGCACTTTATTCTTCTTCTTCCTACTATCATTCCTCCCATGTTCTGATATCAGTTCTTCACTAAATGCTCCAACTAGATGTTGAACAGGGTGGGTGATAAAGGGCATCCTTGTCGTACTCCTCTCCCTATTTCACTTCCTCCTGACAATTCTTCTCCTATCTTTACTTTGACTCGTTGTTTACATGCATATACAGTAGGAGTAGAGCATCGATTATCCGAAACAATTGGGGACGGAGGGTGTTCGGATAGCTTATTTTTCGGATAACCTATCATTTACGAAAGCAAATTGTACCGGTGTCATAGGAGCAGTGTGAAACAAAGGAACACTGATATTAAACATAAAACTGTACATACAGTATATATTTTGTATCACAAGTCTTACAAATAAAACAGAGAACTGACTAGCCTAGTTTGACAAGTTCAAAATGGTCATTAAAGTAGCCTTCAGTTTAGTAAAAGAAGTCCAATTCCTCCCCCCCCCCCTAAATCTCCCTGCCGCTAAATCTCGCAAATAGCGCTAGCAAACTTCTACTTGGCGCGCGAGTAAATTTGAATTTGGCGACTGGAACGCTTTCTGTTAACCGATGTTTCGGTTGATCGGTATTTGAATAATCGATGCTCTACTTTTTACAATTATGCCACATTTACAATCTGTCTACAATGGACAATAAGTAAATATTATAAAAGAATATGACAAGAGTGGAGATGTTATCCCATGACAACACTCCAAAAGAAAAATAACAATGTTTCAAATAGCAGTAGTAAAAATGAATGGAAGGTCAAGAGCATTGGTCCTTTTAAGTCTTCTTGTTGTTTGACTATTATCCAGCAAATTTAATGCATGATGATTCGGATGCTGATTTAATCGGTGCAGGTATTTTTGCTGAACTAGAGATTTCTTCTTTACAGTTGAAATGTTTAGACATGATGAATGACATAATTACGTACATACCATGGTGCAGTGACAATGGAACGTAAAGTTTTGGACTCATACCTCTGCAGTATTTCAATGTTTGAGTTGCTAGCAGCTCCCCACAGTTGGATGCCGTATGTCCAGATTGGTTTTAGTATGACTTTATAAACAGAAGTTTATTTTCTAATGACAGTTTTGATTTAGGTCCCAATAACCATAGATTTTTGATGTTTTAAAATTTAATTCTTTACGTTTAGTTTCAATATGTTTACGCCATGTTAAGCGGCGATCTAAATGCATACCTAAATATTTAACATCGTCTGCTTCAGGACGTTTTGTTGTACAGTGTTACAGGAGGACAGTTTTCAGTTCTGGCCCTACTGTATATGAACTATAAAATCTTGACCTTTGGCCAGGGTTCCCAGATTTTAGATCTACGAAGGAGGGACATCCTTTTTTTTTTTTACCATATGTAGTACTTACGTTTTGTCTTAAAGAGTGATATGAATTTGGGCAGAGTTGACATTTTCTTGACTATAGAAAATAAATAGGCCTAAATAAACAAAAATAAAAAATCATCCCGCAGCTGAAGAAAGTAATATGAATCTCAGAATTGCAATTTGAATAAAAGACTTATTATAGATACAGCTATCCAAGTACAAACAATATTTATCTGGCTGTAAGTGACATCACGTTTCTCTGGCGCCTTTCTGACGAGCTTGTGGCAATAATATGTTAGGCCTATGCCAGTGACTTAATCGTACCTCTGTCTTCCATCACATGCAACAAAATATTTAAATTTAAATGTTTATTAATTGATAACAATGACAAAATTTATTTATACCTAAATTCATATTTAGTTTGTGCCTTAGCATATTACTGCTCCAAACCCATCATTTAACATATAGTAGGTGTATACATTTTTAGACCTTCCTATATATTTATCACCGAACTTTAGCATTTTCAACAAACATCTGTCCATTCTCTGTGCCCATGCATTTCTGATGAACGTCCCTTTTTAAATGTTTATAAATAACATATTCACCACTGAATTTGCTGCTACAAACTTACACTTGCCAAAATGTTCGGTTTTTTTTTCCCAATGTGCAAACGTAAATTGTTAAGATAATTAATTCAAATTTAATATAATTATTTAGGCCTTCAAGAAAATAGTTCTACGTAACGATAAAATTATTCAAGCGATGTTAATTCTCTAAAGGAGGGACTTTTTACGTCCCGCCTCAAATCGAAGCGGGATTCGGGACGTCCCGCCAAATCGGGACATCTGGTAACCCTGCCTTTGGTTACAAATAACTTGAAATGCATTTATATAATCGTATAAAGAATAAAACGTCCAAGTACGTTAAAACCCGCCCTCTACTAATAATAAATCATAACATAATGTAATGTAAATATCGTATTTATTGTGCTTTGTCAACTGATAGTATTACACGAAGATGGTGAAGTAGTCAGGTTTCGATGATAGAGCAATGGTACAGGGACATCATTTATTTTTACTAACATTTTTAATACTAACCTGGCTATACCTTTACAGAACCGGAAACACAGTTTGCTACCCTCTTCCACGACTGTAGTTCGATGATACTGGCGTAAAATACAAACAAATCACTTTATTAGGCATGGGAAGGAAGAAAAGTAGTTCATCCATTTACGTAAACTAGGAAATATCGCAATCTTGAATTCGATCATTTTCATTAGGTTTTTGTTTAATCAAAATACAGTACAGTATTAAGAGTACTCTAAGTGTTTTTACTCACGAACTGAGTTATCCATGCGAACGTATTCATTATGCAGCGTATATTATATTGTCTACAGCACATTAGCGTACACTACAGAGAATGAAGTTAAATTGAAAAATAATCATAATATGGATATTTAAACACATTTTTGAAAATGGTGACCGTTCATTTCGATACAGGCTTTAGTTCTTTTGTGCATATTATCGCACTATAGATTATTGCATCTAATTCCAATTACCAGTTTCATCCTTCGTACTAGTAACTAATGTTGAAATAATTCTGTACCTACTCTATAAAAGAGTAGCTTACGTATTGTAAATTCAATCTTCACTTCTGCCCGATCCGAAAAGATAAAATTACTCAGGCATACTATCTACTGTCCGTCCAAGTGGTTATGTCGCATGGTCGTAGAAAGGGAGGAAATCACGTGACAGTTAATTACTTAACGAGGCCCTCTTATTTAAGTTATTTGAAACAGTTGTATAATATTACGTAGACGTCCAATTCCTAACAGAAATTAATGTTATCAGAAAAGAGCCCAACCACTAGCTGGCGAATAAAAGCTGGTGGGGGAAACCGGGATACGATGTAGGCAAAGGACGACAGTACCTGTGCGAAAATGATTTAATATTGAAAGCTCTTTCGTCACTGGAAAACGCGAACATATTTTTGGAACGTACTGTTTACTATGACCGTAAGGCTACTATGACTGTATATGCGGTCTTGGATCTGTGTGGAGGACGGTTGAACTTCATTAGTAGAAGGGGTGGGAGTGAAATACATTCAAAAACACAGGTACAATAAAAATTGAAGTAAAAATAAAATGATGTCCCTGTAGAATATGAACGATAGAGGAAAGCAATTACTCGGGAATCACGACGCTTCGAACCCTGGTCCTATTCGGTGGAAAGCCGTTATCCCGTTGAACGACGACTGGATCTCGTAATACGAAAGTCGGATGTTGTGAACACGGTAAAAAGAGAGTGTTAATTTTCTTATGCTTGTTAGCATGAGGTGGTGAATTTGGGAGGGTTGAAATTCCTGGGGATCATTGTACAGTGGGTGGTTGTACATAGTTCCTTTTGCTGATCATGAGCGGTCAGTCAAGTGAATTCCGATCTCTGCAAGGAGCCATGTCGAGTTATTAAAGCAAACATGAGCGGCGCACGCGCTCTGCGAACTGCAGCGTCATCGCCGTGCTCGTGGTCCGTGAGGGAATTCTCAGTACTGTACCGCCGTGATGGCCACTAGGAATGCGTGGGCACGCATTCCGCTCTTTCTATTTATCTGACGGCTTGCAAAGTTGATTAAACTTCTGAATGAACTATACCAAGGAAACAAAATTGTGTCTAATATTTCAGAACATCTTACTCTATTTCAAACGGATGATAATCTTCTGTGTCCGTTTATTATGTAGACACAAGCTAGGAACACCCGGGTTTTCACTTTTGCTTCTATGTTTAATTAGACTGGTTGTTAGACTTTTCGGAAATCTCGGAACTGAACTATAGACAACCTCGATCATATAGATCAGTGATGTCAAAGCAGGTGCATTTTTTGACCTTGACGTCGTGCGCGGGCAGCAAGCGCTAAGTATGGAAAGAGGAAGGGTTGTGTATATGAATAAGCAACCTGTTGGATTAAGAAAACAGTGGTGCACAAACTTCAAACGGAACGTGAAATTTTATGTCGTTATTTTTATATGGCTTCTTTCTGTTTAATATTATTTATATTGTCTGTAAAACAAAAGTACTAACACTGATTTCTTAATATTGCACTTGTGTGTTAAATCTTAATAACATAATAGAGAGTTAAGAAGTAATATTACTTAAATTCCATTGTAGTACAACTATACTGTACTAAATGGATGAAACACATCATTCATAAAGAAAGTGATATTCCAAAGAAAGAGAGTGAATATGACATGATACGTTGGAATTGATATTGATGGAATCTTTAGCCTTACAAAAGTAATCAATAAACTAATCAAAACAATATTACAGTACAAAGCAAAGTTACCTAGGTACTGTATCTGTTTTAAGTGTAACTAATATTACATAACAAAACTCTTATCGCATTATGCTTTTAAGGTGATATTTGTGAGCAACTTCCTATCATCAGAATATTAAATTATTTTCTCGAAATCTGCTGAAGCTATAGAGCTGACATTTTTACAACACATGGGCACGTATCTTTTGCTTATGATGTAACAGTAGTTGCTTTGTTAATTCATTTCCTTACAAACAATTTCCATGCGAATATTTTCAAAATTTTCAATACACTATCTTCAGTAATACGTATATACGGTATATTATATTTACGAAAACATTCTGTAAGGCTACTAAATAAATACGCCTATACCTGAAAATTTCACTTTTCTATACGAAAAGTTGAGAAAATTTTTCTTTTGAATAAAAAAATCAAACTTGTGAAAAATAAGCATTAAAATTAAAACTTACATTCTTATAATGCACTTATACTTTTCAAGCAAATCTAAAAATTAACATGGATACAGTTTTAATAATGTCTCTTCCCTTTATCTATTGAATCAGTGCTGGCCATCCCTGAATATAGCTCGACCAATCGGCATATACCACCTCTTTCGTCTGTCTCTTTCCTTTCCGCTGTAAAGCGCTCAGGCTTTCCTGGGCTCTAAAACGCGCGCTTGCTCCTGTGGGCATCAATTGACATGCTTGATATAGGTGAATCTTTACATAGCGTCACTTAAATGAAATAATTAATACCTACCAGGGTTAACTCAATTCAAAACAGCGGTAGATCAGGCACCGAGAAGAAAACATTGCATCATGAGCCTTGCGTTTAACGGTTTTTAAAATTTAATTATTTTTTTATTTTTGTTTATTTATTTAATATGGTGTAGTTAAGGCCACTAGACCATCTCTTCTAAATCACAAGAAATAAAATAAAATAGAAAAAAATCGAACTATAAACAAAGTAAAACCAACGAAAATATATATAGGCTACACTACAGTCACACGAACTTTAAATGAGTTAGCATTGTCTTGAAGTTCAGCAAAACAAAAACACACCCCTTGGTCCCTATACACCCACACAGAGTTGACCCATTATTCTACAGATCTTACATTTTATCTCTGGTGGTCAATGACTGTTAAATTTCAACTGCCTTATATTATTCGTGAGCGTTAGAGTATTAAAAAGCATTACAACCTTTCTGGCATCTCTTTTCCTCCCCACCGCAAATGGGACGTTACACAGAGACAGAGATAAAATTATATAAGATGTGTACATTGATGTGAAGCTGTCCTGACACATATTTCATGTAATTTCATGACTGTGTGCTTTCATTTGAATTTCAGAGAGAGCTTGCGATAAATAGGGAATTTCCTTGTTAACAGTCTTAACCCGTTGGGGTGTCATCGTCAGCAAAAATGTATCTCTCTATCGGTCATACCAAAGAATCAATATGTACGTCATGTAATAATTTATATTCGAATATTTTTACCCCTTGACCGCTGTACGCTAGTTTATATCATACCCAGTCTTTTTAAATATGACTTGAGAAATTGTATCTCAGAAATTAAAAACACATTAATTATATCTTATTTTGTACACAAAATAAAGGTACAATATATAAATTCGCAATAAGTCACTTTTTTAACATAAATAATAATATTGTGGGATACGTATGTTTTAGATTAAGACATTGTTTTTCCCACAATGCTTAACTGATTGGTAACGTGATTATACACATAGAATCTCGCAGTAACACATTTTCGGATATGAACAACAATATTTTGAGAGACGTATAATCTAGAATAATTATTTTCACTAAGATTACGTACATTCACATACTAACATTAGCAACATAACAAAAATATCATTGAACTGCTTTTTGATATGTGTAAAATGCTTTGTTTTCCCCTCCTTTGCATAAAGATACTGTATGTATATCAATTATGTTTAGGTGTGCCTACTCGAGAGCATGCTGCATAGTTGGGAATGTGAAAAACACGGAGTTTCTAAGTTAATATTGCAACTTTGAGCGACTATCCCTAAGCTATATTTTAATATGTCCATTACAAATGCTAGTCCCATTGAAATAAAATCGAAAGGCAAGTTAGTAGGTATCATAGGAATACGTGAGATTTAAGGGCACGGATACTGTCATTTCAGTGCAGTATCAGAACAACAATATCTGATCTAATTAGGCATTAAACTGACGAACATCCGCTTTCATACTTCCTCTGTTTTATTTCTATTGACCTAGTAAAAGAGACATTCGCGGACTGAAACATTTCACGGAATTGATATGGCTGTCAACAATTGAATAACAATGATTAAACATTAAACAATTTCAAAGACAGATTTATGCATTGTTTGGCAGTAAATGGGGGCCATTTTGAGCACGTTTTGTAAACTGAAATCAACACATGAAACAACACAACAATGCTAATTTTGGTTTTAACGGGTTTTCTTGCCTTAAAATCCATGTATTTCATTACTATTGCAGTTGAGTTTCAATGGTCATATCCTAAAATGTGTGTTTTTTTATTTTAAATGGTTTTATTATCTTTATTCACTTGTTTCTATTAGCTTATGTACGCAATTGTTTAATTTAATCCAAAGCCTCCTCAAATTGATGTACTAAAGCATTAAAATTTCCCTTTATTCAGTAGGCCTACACATACATTGTCATTAAAGAGGTAATTTTTAAAAAACAATAATTTATAAACGGCAAAAAAATATGATTTTGTACGTACTGAGACCTGAAGAATCCAAAAATGTGGAAAGAAGTACATGACGCCATTAAAAAAAAAGACTCCTTGGCACATTCTTTGTAAGAGAAAAACAGTATTTGAAAACATGTTCAAAATATTCCTTCTTCGATGCCCTACAACATTTGTATAAATAGCTTCTTCATAAAATTATAAACCATAAAGTTACAAGCATTGTCCCATAATTTTTACTCAACCTGTATATACATGTTGATTACACAACTTTTAACACTATATCACTTCGGAATATGTATTATATGTCTTTCTCGTGTACAATTTTCCCGTACCTGGTTAACATGTTTCAGCCTGTTATGGGCCATCTTCAGAATTGGTTGGTGCTGGTCTTGGCGCCTTTTGTTTGTTTTTCCTGTGGGGGTGTGTTTGTGTAGTGTGATGTGGAGTCAAAGAGTGTGTGTGTTCTGAAATTGAGTTGTGTGTTGAGAATTTCATTTGGATGTGTTTTTGTGTGTCTATATATTTCGTATTGTTCTAGTGTGTAGTGTAATGTGTGTAGTACAGTCAAGAATTCCGTAATCACCCATGCATATGACATCCATATGACATAAAATTGTTATTCATGGTTTCACATTTCAATTTCAGAAGAAAATTATTGCTCTTCTGTACTGAATGAAGATTTAACAGATATGTCAGAAATTAAATATTAAGAAAGTAAGTACTAGATAAAATATCTACAAGCTTTTTAAAAGTTGGCCTACTGTTACATCGATTGTGCGTTCCTTAGGACAGAATACCGAAACTGTAATCAAATCATTTACTGTACTCAAATCACTTCCAATGTACTGAAGGTATATATTTAATCAATGTACAAGTAGAATAAAAAGTCGACATTATGGTACAAGTTGCAGAAATAGGTGGAAAAACGAGTTTCCAGGAAGAGAAAGAAAAAATAAATGAAGGAGAGAAAAGAAATGCTTAGATTAAGTGTATTTCTGCTGGGTTTTTCCTTACGTGACTTGCGATTTTTAAACGCATGTTGTCAGAATAAATTTAATAAGAGGGTCTCGTATACACTTCTGTCAAAATTAGCGCTTCATAACTCCGTGTAACGGATAACCTGACTTTCGAATATGTGAAGCACGAGAGCGCACGCCACGCGTTTCCCTGAACTCCCGTTGACCTGTGGATGTATTTATTTGTTTGGCGTTCCTCTTCAACGACTGCAGAAGCTATACGATAACATGAATTTTTTTTTTTTTGTATAGTGAAGCTATGGAGAGAGTAGAACCACAGTCTAGTATATACAGTCAAGAAGCTCAATACTTAGTAAATATGCAAACATTAGATAGTTGCTCACCACTAGAATCGCTAATATCGCTTCATTACAGACAATACGAAATAGTCTATTGTTTCTAGCACCCTCAAAACTCAAGCTTCGTGACTGTATATATTAGACTGTGGTAGAACCAAAACCGACGCAAACAGAAAATACCTTCTTCATAGCCGATTTCTTCTGAATCGAACCATTTGAAATTATATTCAATTCAATTCAATTCAATTCAGTTTATTTGGCCAATAGACATACAGTTTTAGGCTTCGTCAGAATACATTGAAAAAACATATAAATACATTAAAAAATACTAATAATATAAACAGTAAAATTTAAATAATACAATGAAAACATGAAATAACTTGAAACTTTTAAATTAAAGAAAACTAACTAAATTGCAATTAAACTTATGTATTAAAATACAATTTCATACAAATTTGTGTTGAAAAACTCAGCAACAGAATAAAAAGGATTATTTAATAACCAGTTGTAAAATCTAGTTTTGAAGCTATTGATTGGTAATTTATAATATTGACTTGGGAGCTTATTATATAATTTCATCCCCATAATTAAAAAGTTTGTGTTGCTCTTGTGTAATCTACAATATGGAATATTAATTTCTTCACTATTTCTAATTTCATGATCATGTATATTGGCCACTAATGAGTAATTGTCGATATTTTGTCGAGTGTAAAGTACTAGATCATATATATACAAATTTATGATTGTTAAAATCCGTGATTGTCTGAAAAGTGGCCAACAATGTTCCAGATAGTTTGATTTACATAAAATTCTAATGGGTTTCTTTTGTAAAATCAAGACGCTTCCAATTTTGGTTCCATTTTCCCAGAAAATTAGGGCATATCGGATTACCGACTGAAAGAAAGAAAATTAGGCACATCTTAAATAATTTTGAGAAACACAAGTCGTTAATTTCTTTAACAAATATAAAACTCTTGACAGCTTTGTGCATATGTATTCGATGTGCTTATCCCATGTTAAACTGGAGTCTATAAAAAGTCCTAGAAATTTTGTGTAGTTGAGTCTGTTGTTCTTATTTATTATATAATTTAGGCTAAAAGTTATGTTGATAGTTTTTTCTTGATTAAGCAAGAAACAATTAGATTCAAACCATAAAGCCATCTATGATAGAGTGTCGTTGTTGAGAGCATGTAATTGATTTAGAGCAGAAGAAGAACATAGGAAAGTAGTGTCATCTGCATACATAATTGTTATTGCCGGCCAACTGAAAGATTGAATCATCTCGGAGTAAATTTTACATATAAGAATGATCAGCCTAATACACTTTCAAGACAACAACTTTTACCAATTTCTGTATACTGCCATCTAGCGACTGCATAAGAAGTCACGTTACAACCCTGAGCTGGCATGGAGTAATAGCAGAGTCCAGTATATACAGTCACGAAGCTCAATACGTAGGGAATATGCATCCATAGATAGTTGCTAACCACTAGGAACGCTACTATCGCCTCATTACAGACAATGCGAAATAGTACCGGCACAGTCTATTGTTCCTAGTACCCTCATAAACTCAAGCTTCGTGACTGTATATACTAGACTGTGGTAATAGCATACAGCTATTCTTCCATCTAGCGGTTGTTACCGAAAGTTCATTGTTATTCAATGGCGAATCGTAGCGGCCGTTCTCTTTCATACGTCGCTGTTTTTAACACGGGAATGACTAATCTGTTATAATATGACATCAGGGACACAACTTACAACATTACTGTGAAAGTAAAATAGCCGGAAACATATGTTTGCAAAATACAAAAGAATTATCACAAGCAAGACTAATATACCGGCAACACAACACGTATTCCAATACATAATCCGGATCATTCGGATTAAATTCTCGCTACAATAGAGAGTTTTCACATCCTCTTCGCCCGCTAAACGTCTAACGCTATGAGCGTATTCCGAATCTCAGCGCTGAGCAATCTGATGGAATGACGGTGTTCCGAATTTCAGCGATGACGTCACTGATGCTCCACCGGTGTCGCACCGGTTCCATCAGCTTGTAGAGGTGGTGGCAGTATCCATCATCCGCCATCAGTGAATCTGATTGGTTCTTATATAAGGCGGGAATTAGCACATCGTGCACTGTTGTGTCAGAGCGGTGTGTTCTGCTGTATTGTTTGTAATGAGCACAACGTAAAAAAATATATATAAACGAACATGTAAACGGACCAGTTATTAGTACTGGTTCAAGAAATAAATTGTTTATGCTCTCTTTTCTTTGAGCGAGATGACAATATGGAAATTTCGCAAAATCTTGCTAGCGTAGCACAATAACAAGTTGTACAGCCGCCATGATAGCCATTGAACCTTCCAGCAGTTTTGTTCCTATTCCGCTGCAGCGTGACATCATTGAGGTCCACCGGTCCGGTGAGATTCAGAATACGCTGCATGTTGAAATCAGTAGTGTCGTATTTGGTGACGTATGTTCATATTTGTAAAACTTTGGAAAGACTCGCAAGGGACCGCCGCATGTGTTCCTTTAACGTAAGGCTCTATTATACAACATTTCCCGCTCCGTTAAAAATTTATCATGTTGTAGCTCCTATGATAGTCAATCAATCGTGCTGTAAGATCTTATATTGATAGCTCAAAGTCTAAGGAAAGCATAGAAAAAAAAAATCGATATCAAAATCTTTTTTGAAAAGTGAGAAAAAAATACTAATTTCGATGTGATCTGTTCAGAATAGACATTTACACCTTCAAAAGTTGGAAAGCGACAAAGTTGTTTATTTTTCGCGTTAGATGAGGGGGGGAGGGGTCAAAGCGAAAGAAATGTTGAGAAATAATGGCAATTACTTTCAAAAGTGGTCGCTACTCAAAATTTTACTGGTTTCCGAGTTACTGCGAGTTAAACAAAAGAGCGTTTTCGAAGTACTCACGACTCAGTTGGAATCTCAACGAAAATTATTTCCTGAGCCTTCTTGTGCTTCGGTCTCAATAATTTATTAATCTTGCGCTGTGCGAAGTAGATGAATATCATTCACAGTGGTAAATCTCAAACGAAATGTCATGTTTTAACGCCGAATTAGACCTACTATAAACTTCGTTCACGTACAAGTTTTCCGCCTAGAGATAGCGAGTCCGCTATTAAAATAACGTGAAGTGAATGGCTCTGATTGGCTCTTTCACGAATGGCGTCAACATAGCGTTAACCGTTTAGCGGACAAAGAGGGTGCGAAAACTCTCTAATTAATTTGCAATCCACGGATCTAACTGGAAGGTAACGCGCTGCTACTACTACAGCAAGATTCAACAGACGAAGTTGTTCAACCTACACAACAATAATAATTGCTAGGACAGGCTGAGGCTGTCGCCAAGTCGCGTGTAGCTCTATTCGACATCCAGGCGTTAAGCGCTTGTGGGAACGCGACTGAGAACCCTTCAGCTCGTGGCTCGCAGGCGTGACTACTCATTAGCTCCTCGAGAAGACGTGACGTGTCGATTTCATACGCGGTTGAGGCGTCTCCCTGCACACGACAGAAAACTGCTTATTCAGTAAGTTGAAAGCTAGCAGATCTTGTGGAAAAAAGATTACTGGTCACTCTTAAGAAACAGAGGGTACACACTCGCTGGAGGACCTCTATTTGAACCTCGAAGACGAGTATACTGAAGGAGGTATTTCGTGTTACGTTCAGAAGAATGGAAGGAATACTACTTTAATATTCGCGGTAATTAATGATTTTCAAAGTAAATATTCCTTCTACACCATGCAGCCTCTCTAATGATGAGCAATTCTTGCAGCATAAGAGTGACTGTTAGAAACAAAATAACACAACTAAATTAAATAGAATATTTTATCAGAAACCTCATGAATAAAAATCGATTGAATGATTATAGAGGAACTACGAATGATGGGGCCAAAAATGCAAGACATTGAACAAATGAAAATATTTTCTCGAAATACAAAAACAAAAGATAAAATATGCAATAATCATATTTCCTATGAAGATAAAAGGCACAGAAAAACAAGCCATTAATTTTCATTTTTGTAAGAAAATGTTGCACAAAAATAAATAAATAACCAACAGCGGAATAATAGTAAACACTGAACTTCCTACATTGACAATCATAGCAATCATCCACACAATGATCATTCTACGTCACTTCTTCAGACTTCCCACTATGTTCCTCATCCCCGTCATCCTCCCTCCACTTCACTTCATCAACCATCTACTAAGTCACTTCCACAGACTTCCTACTATATTCCTCATTCCATTATCCTCATACTAGCAGTCTTGCTCATAATCCTCCTGCTACATGTCTTCCCAACTTCTCAATATATTCTCTTCTATTATCCTCCATTCACTCATGTTTCTTAACATCCATTCTTCAGCTTTTCCTCCAACTCCCCTTTATACTTTTTTTTTCTCATCGTCTTACTACCTCCCCTCTTAACATACTCCTCATACATCACTTAGTCACATTTCTCAATATATTTGTTCCCCTCACCATCCCATACCAGTACTATTTCATATCATCCTCCCCAACATCGTATCTTCAAAATCTTGATAATCTTCATCATTGAACTAACCGTGTGAGATAGTTCGTTTAATTTTTGATCTTAATGTATAATTTAATAATGTTATATTTTTACAGCTTGTTGGAGATAATTATGTTCATTCCATTTATTGAAATAAATATCATAGTTTATCACATATTTGAAGGACAAGTAAGACTGCGGTGTTGTATGACTTCAGTTTTACCTTCTTTTTTTTTTTTAGATCATTTTATTAGAAACAAATAGGCCTATATGACCGTAGCGCTGCATAATGTACGATCATAGCAATTATCATACTTAATCGCTTTGAAATATTTAAATTGCTTGGACAACAAATTTCATGTATCACAGTAGTGCTCATGCATTACTCTCTTTTAAGTAAATTAATTAATACGTAAGTGTTCTGCACATGGGCAGGTCTTTCATTGCAAACCCAGTATTCTCAAATCTTTCCTATTTTTTGCCTTCCTCTTAGTCTCCGCATATGATCCACATGTGTTAATGTCGTCTATCATCTGATATCTTCTTCTGCCCTCCACCCTTCACCCTTCACCCTTCCTTCCAGTGCATCCTTCAGTAGGCAGTTTCTTCTCAGCCAGTGACCCAGCCAGTTCCTTTTTCTCTTTCTGATCAGTTTCAGTACCATTCTTTCTTCACCCACTCTTCCCAACACAACTTCATTTCTTATTCTGTCTTTCCACTTCACACGCTCCATTCTTCTCTATATCCACATTTCAAATGCTTCTATTCGTTTCTCTTCACTTCGTGTAATGTCCATGTTTCTGCCCATACAATGCCACACTTCACACAAAGCACTTCACTAGTCTCTTCCTTAGTTCTCTTTCCGGAAGTCCGCAGAAGACAGCTACTTCTTTTTCTATTAAAAGCTTCCTTTGCCATTGCTATCCTCCTTTTGACTTCCTAACAGCAGCTCATGTTTTGCTTTTAGTACATCAAGTATTTGATGCTGCTCACTTGTTCTACTGCATCATTTAGAATTCGCAAATTTATCTTCTTCATTTTTCTTCCGATAACCATGGTCTTCGTTTTATTTGCATTTATCTTCATTCCATACTGCTCACAGCTGTCATTTAGATTCAGTAGCGTATCCCTTAGTAACGTCTCCTCTTCTGCTAACAACGTCATTTCATCAGCAAATCTTATGCACTTTATTCTTCTTCCTCCTACCAGTAAATGAATCTATGATTTAAATTTGGAACTGGAATGTTCTCGCTTTGGTCCTCTATTAAAATAAGTAAACCATAAATACAATCAGTTTGAAAAACATGGAGGTCCTTCGTTCTTCACATTTGAAGAAGCGTGAAATTTGATGGCAGGAGAGCAAATAAGAGACCACTACAAACTGTTACAACCCCGCCTTAAAAGCAAATGAGTCTCCGGTAGTCCCTGTGCATAGGCAACACATATTACTGGGTGTTACCTTTCAAGAGGCAACGTCTTATACAGCTGTCAGATGAAAACTTTTTTATATATATTTTCTTACTGAATATTTATGCAACATTCTGAAAGATGTAAGAAGACGTTTTGTATTTTTTTTCTGCGTGTGTGGGTTCATGGACAACATTAACGAAACCCTCATGCAGAAGAAACTCCAGTCTGTATTGTCATACCAGTGGAAAGGAAGCCGCCAAATTATTTAGAAAAGAATAAAAACAAAACAAGCACATGGAACGTTATTCAAACAGAAGCGCTGGTTCAAAGTAAATATCAACTTTTAAGATAGGTATGTTAGGAAAATTCGCTACCCCGTGCTTTGCGCAAGAGAAGGAGTGTCCGTGCGTGTGCCACGACCTAGCGTGAGCAGCGGATCAAGATTTGAACCGCAGGACGTATGCGAACATAACCTCATGGCTTGGTTATTAGGGCGGAGTAAAAATATGAAGTTTATGGAATTAAATGTAATACCAGGAAACCTTGTAGTTTCATATTTTTTTTCTCTAGCTTAATATTTAGATATATGATTATGTCTCGTGACGAGAATATTGTACGAAATGCAAATATAAAAATTGGAAACTTATCCTTTGAAGAGGTGGAGAAGTTCAAATATCTGGCAGCAACAGTAACAAATATAAATGATACTCGGGAGGAAATTAAACACAGAATAAATATGGGAAATGCGTATTATTATTCGGTTGAGAAGCTTTTATCTTCCAGTCTGCTGCCAAAAAATCTGAAAGTTAGAATTTATAAAACAGTTATATTACCGGTTGTTCTTTATGGTTGTGAAACTTGGACTCTCACTTTGAGAGAGGAACATAGGTTAAGGGTGTTTGAGAATAAAGTGCTTAGGAAAATATTTGGGGCTAAGAGGGATGAAGTTATAGGAGACTGGAGAAAGTTACACAACACAGAACTGCACACATTGTATTCTTCATCTGACATAATTAGGAACATTAAATCCAGACGTTTGAGATGGGCAGGGCATATAGCACGTATGGGCGAATCCAGAAATGCATATAGAGTGTTAGTTGGGAGGCCGGAGGGAAAAAGACCTTTAGGGAGGCCGAGACGTAGATGGGAAAATATTAAAATGGATTTGAGGGAGGTGGGATATGATGATAGAGAATGGATTAATCTTGCTCAGGATAGGGACCAATGGCGGGCTTATGTGAGGGCGGCATTGAACCTCCGGGTACCTTAAAAGCAAGTAAGTAAGTAAGTAAGCTTAATATTTAGAGGTGCCTCAAGAGCACCATATTTTGAAATTTTCACAAAATTTGGAGGTTCACATTTTTTAGTGTGAGAACATTCTCCAATCGTTTAAACCGAACAGGATACCAGGAAAAAACTAAAAAAAAATACATGTTAAAAGACTGCATATTTTTGGTCCCCTGTTACTTTATCTTGAAGTATCACAGAAACCTGAATTTATAAGAGAATTGAGCACAATCACAAAACTCTTAAGTATAATAATAATAATAATAATAATAATAATAATAATAGTTTTATTTTCCCTGGCAGAGTTAAGGCCATCAGGCCTTTTCTTCGACTCAACCAGGATCAAATCACATACAGAAAAATACATAGGCCTATCGGTATACAAATATTAACTTAATGTAATATAATAATAATAATAATAATAATAATAATAATAAATAAATAAAAAAGAGAGAGATTGAATACATATACACAATCAGTATTAACTTAAAAAATAATAATAAAATAATAAAATAAATATAATAATTAAAGAGAGATTGGATACATAATCACAAACAGGAAAATACATTCTAGTATACAAGTATTAACTAAAAAAATAATTAATACATATGAATATAATCTTACAACTAAAGAAATAGTACAATTAGTATGATCAGCACAGCACGTGTTACATTGAGACAATGACAATTACCTAGATATTAGTGTTAATGGAAAAATAAAGTAATGACTGTATAAAATAATAATAATAATAAAATAATAATAATAATAATAATAATATGATATAAAAATAATAATATAATTAATGGAAATTCATTCTTCTTATGTTGCAGGGTATTTAAATCAGAACAATGGCTCTAATTAAGACAAGAAATCTAACCTTCTGCTCTGTATTCGGAATGCCGGAGAATAACCTATTGTTGGAGAGATATCAGAAAGTACTTTTTATTTTAGTAGGTTATTTTACGACGCTTTATCATCCTAGGTTATTTAGCGTCTGAATGAGATGAAGGTGATAAATGCAGGTGAGATGAGTCCGGGGTCCAGCACCGATAGTTACCCACCATTTGCTAATATTGGGTTAAGGGAAAACTCCGGAAAAAACCTCAACCAGGTAACTTGCCCCAACCGGAAATCGAACCCGAGCCACATGGTTTCGCGCCCAGACGCGCTAACCGTTACTCCACAGGTGTGGACGATTTTAGAAAGAGTTGCTATCAAAAGTAAGGAAATCTGGGTGAAGACACCTATTCCAACAGTCAGTCATACAAGAATAGTACAACTGGTTCGTGCTTAGCACGATGAATGCAGAGAAATATTGCATACTGCAACCCCAATTTAGAGTCTTCCAAATAAAATTTAAACTAGTAGTTGTAGCAGCAACTGCTGCTTAATAGAGATTGAAAATCACAATAAATTCCTATACACAAAGTCCCACATCACTGACAATATTCATGACATTCAAAAAACCTAATACAGCTGTATTAATAAGTCAAATGAAGATGAAGTACATTACGTTAACCACGGCCCACTGAACAACACCACGAAATGAACTGCAAGATGTCCTACGTAATACGTTGTT
Source organism: Periplaneta americana (assembly GCA_025594305.2). Classification (NCBI taxonomy): domain Eukaryota; kingdom Metazoa; phylum Arthropoda; class Insecta; order Blattodea; family Blattidae; genus Periplaneta; species Periplaneta americana. The sequence continues at coordinate 27,329,565 of JAJSOF020000038.1, forward strand.
GCTGCGATGGACGCACATATTTTTTTAATGTTTACATCGTAATAAGTAATACTGTCTTCATGCATAACTTCACTTCTTGAAACGTTGTTACAAACATCATTTTCTACATAGTCGTTTATGAGTTCTTAATGCACTACATTTCTAAACGTTCTACCACATTTTCTTGGTCGATCAGCTACACTCATATTAATGAACTAATAATGAAGAACAGACTAAATTCACAACGTAACAACACTATTACTTTTTAAGTAATGCAGAGATAAAAACACACGTACTATATTGAAGCACTAAACAAAAATACGTGACAGTTGAAAGACGAACAAACAATTATTAACTTATCGATGTCTCGAAAAGCATGATATTGTGACGTCAACATATCGCATGTACAGAAGGCTTCGATAACTACATTTGTGAACGTTTTAAGGAAACACGAGGTTTGAAACTTCATTATTTGAAACGTAGCCTTTCCTATACACAAAGTCCCACATTACTGACACTATTCATGACCTTCAAAAAAAAACTCAAAAGCTGTATTAATAACTCAAATGAAGATAAAGTAAATTACGTAAACCACGGCCCTCTGCACAACACTACGAAACAACTGCAAGATATCCTACGGTATAGGCCTACGCTTTACTGCAACGGTGTAGGCCTACATATTTTTTAAATGTAAAGCTTTTTATGAACTTTGCTACAAACCATTTAGATTTTCCCGCAATATTAATATTATTAGCTTTCGATAGAGACATTACACAACCTCACAGGATGTATAGTTTTCATAAAATTTTCCGCCACAGTTCAAATTAAATATATAGATATGTGATCTTACAGCAATTCACTAGCTATAGCCTATAATGAAAAACAAAATAATAGAACAAATATACAAAAGGCAAAATAATTTATGATTTTAAGAAATTTCAAAGCCCTTGGGGCACTTCAAAAATTAAATATAGAAACTATATTTTTCACATTCCTACGTGAAAAGACAGATTTTTGCAGCTATTACACTAAGAAAAAAGATAAAAAAAAAACAATTTTATGTATACATTCACTCCACCCTATTGGTTATCGCTGAACTGATGTGGATTACGAAGATCTTTAAGTATCTTTCCATCCTTAGCTATAATTAGTAATCATTTGTACCCAACAAACTTTTATTGTAAATGATTTCCTATGTTTTCGTATCATTTATCTTAATGTTTTCTTTTTCCTTTCAAATTGTCACACAGTTGGTTTTAATGATTATTCTTTATGGATTGATTAGTAGGCCGATCTATTCGAACCCTTATTTAGGGTGGATTTTTTTGTTAATGTTTACGGATTTGAACAAGTTCTTCTGAGCGCATTTACACCCAGAAATTAGTATTATTAGTATTTATTTATTTAACCTGGTAGAGATAAGGCTGTCAGGCCTTCTCTGCCCCTCTACCAGGAGGTCGTATACGTATAAGCAATACACCGTGTTTCATAAAGATCTGAAGAATTAAAAAACTTTATGCTCGACCATGCCGAAATGTAGTAATTATACACCTGGTAGCAGTCCTTTAATGCATGTCATTAAAGTACACCTACTCATTAAAGTACAAGTGTTCAGCCAATGGCAACTCAGCTTACAGGTGTTCAGCCAATGACAAGTCAGCTTTGTACTGTTATAAAACCGCAAATATCGATTATTCTCGGATATGCAATCGAAAGAGAATTAGCGAAAAGTCACGGAGGCTGGAAATCCAATACTGTCGCAGAAGGTTATGTTCTGTTACTATAATAATTAGCGTTAATTGTAAATAATATTCAAATAAATTCAATTTGTCATCTCGTTTTTCAATGTCGAATTCAATAATCAAGGTTATATCAAGTTTAACGGGATTACATCAAGGTCAATGACATTATTGTTCCTCGGAAAAAATCAATACTTTCGCGTCTGCGCACATCTCACAATTGACAACCTAGAACAAGGTCACTTCCGATCTTGTCAGATACAAATAAAATGTATACATCTGAATAATTTCAATTTAGAAATATGGTCGAGCATAAAAAGTCGTATGAAACTTGCCTATAATGGTAATTAAGACGCTCGTATGAATATTATGAAACTCGCTTGCGCTCGTTACATAAATATCCATACTTGCGTCTTAATTACCACCATTATAGGCTCGTTGCATAATGTACTATTATTGCACATAAACCATTGCACTTACGTCAATGAAATCAGTCCAGAACGAATAAGGAACTCAAACATTATTTTATGTGTGTGTGTGTGTGTGTGTGTGTGTGTGTGTGTTTTTTTGTTAAGCTCAGAGTTCGCATTTCTGCCGCTAGGCCGTTTTGTTTTGTTCGGCTGCAGCTCGTATTCCTTATTATTCTGCAATGGTTGCTACGCGGGTGGAGAAATCATTCTGCGTTTTTGAATGTCATAGCCTACTAGGTCAGTGATTACTGCCCTACGTGCGTTTAGTATAAAATTAGAAAAGAACCCACCTAGTGAAAATTCAACTCGCAAATAATTGAAAGAAAAATGTTTTCTGTACAAACCAAATCACCTGGTCGCCTATCAACCTCAGAGGAAGACAGGGATCGTGCGGACATGTTTGTAGCTAGAGAACTGAACATGTCAAAAACAACAGTGTGGCCCCCATGATCACCGGACCTGACACCGTGTGCCTTCTTTTTGTGAAGTTACATCAAAGACAAGGTATTCGTCCCACCGATGCCGCGTAATATCCCAGACCTAAGGCAGCGTATCATTGCAGCGGTTGACACTATCGACTGTTCCATGCTGATGTGAATGTGGCAAGAACTAGACTGTCGTATGGATGTGTGCCGTATCAGCCATTGTGCACACATTGAACATTTGTAGGTGTAAAAAAACTGAGTCCCTCGTTCGTTCTGACTGGTTTCGGTAACTTAAGCTCAATAGTTTACTTACAAAAAGTTTTTTAACCCTCAAATAAGTAAAATGTTCCGTCAATAGCTTATCTATTTTATGGCAGTTTATTAAATTTTATATATGGACTAACGTTTTCGCTCGAAAATTGAGAATCTTCAGGTCCTACGATTTATAATTATGCTGGCAGTTAACAAATTAAGAAGTACAGGGACATCATTTTATTTTAACATCAATTTTTATTGTACTTGAGTTTTTTTAATGTACTTCACTCCCACCCCTTCTACTAATAAAGTTCCAATCGTCCTCCACACAGAACTAAGGCCGCATATGCAGTCAAAGTCGCCTTACGGTCATAGTAAACAGTACTGAGTTAGTGAGTATAGTACGTTCCAGAAATATGGTTGCGTTTTGCAGTGAAGAAAGCTTTCGATATTGAATCATATTTTCGCACAGATACTGTGCGTCCGTTTGCTTACGTCGTCGCATCTCTGTTTCCCCCACCTGCTTCTGCTCGCTCCTCTGTAAAGGCTAATGGGTGGGCAGTCTTATCTCTTTTCTGAAAACATTTTCTGTTAGGAATTGGACGTGTACGTAATACTATACAACTGTTATAATACCTTAAATAAAAGGACCACGTTAAATAATTAACTGTCACGTGATTTCCCCCCTTTCGACGAACCTGCGACATAACCATTTGGACGGACAGTAGATAGCATGTCTGAGTAATTTTATCTTTTCGGATCGGGAAGAAGTGAAGATTGAATTTACAGTACGCAAGGTATTCTTTTATATAGTAGGTGCAGAAATATTTCAACGTGAGTTACTGGTACGAAGGACGAAATTGGTAATCGGAATTAGGTACAATTGGCTAAAGTGCGATAATAAGCACAAAAGAACTGAAGCCTGTATCGAAATGAACAGCCATCATTTTAAAAAATGTGTTTAAATATTCATATTATGATTATTTTTCAATTTAAATTCACTCTCTATATTGTACGCTAATGTGCTATAGACGGTATAATATACACTGCATAATGAATACGTCCGTATAATAGCTCAGTTCGTGAGTAAAACACTTATTGTTAATACTGTACTGCATTTTTATTAAAGTAAAATCTAATGAAAATTATCAAATTCAAAATCGTGATATTTCTAGTTTACTAGTGAACTACATTTCTTCCCTCTTATACCTAGTAAAGTGATTTGTTTGTATTCTACGCCAGTATCATCGAACTCCAGTCGTGGAAGGGGGTAACAGTGTTTGCGGTTCTCAACCGTTAATCCAAAGGAATGACCAGGTTAATATTAGAAATGTTAGTAGAAATAAAATTATATCCCTGTACATGTAACACAAATTATTGTACTTGTGCAGAAAACATAATTTTGTACGACAAAATATCCATAAGTTTGAGAAAGTAGGTTAGTAATAATACTTCGATTGACTCAAGCGCCACCTCTGTTAGCAATGCTCCAAAACCGTGTTCAGCATTCCACTTGGTGCACAATGGCAGTGGAGCGATGGAGGAATGACGAAAGGGATAACGGGAGTGTGCCACAAAAATATGCCCCCAAAACCATCTTCCTTCTCCAGAAATAAATTAAACCCACCGGGAGTCATCGGTGTCAAAAAGCCGTTTGGACAACAGTCAGATGGCTATTAAACACTTTTGTCTTAAATCTTGACTGGTTTGCACAAGAAATTGTTTCCCCGCATTATCAGCAATTTCTTTTAATTTTGTCTTATGACAAATCTATACTAATAATAAATCTGTAGCCGAAATTTTTCTGGTAATTTTCGATTTTCCAAAAATAATTGGTCCTAACATATATAATTAACCACCCTGAAACCGAAACTCGCTTTTTTGAAATTTTTGTTTGTGTGTCTGTCTGTCTGTCTTTTTGTTTGTATGTCTGTCTGTCTGTCTGTATGTTTGTTACCTTTTCACGCGATAATGGCTGAACGGATTTCGATGAAAATTGGAATATAAATTAAGTTCGTTGTAACTTAGATTTTAGGCTATATGGCATTCAAAATACATTATTTAAAAGGGGGTTATAAGGGGGTCTGAATTAAATAAATCGAAATATCTAGCTTATTATTGATTTTTGTGAACAATGTTACATAACAAAAGTTTCTTTAAAACTAATTTCCGATAAGTTTTATTCCTTGAAAAATTTTGATATGACTGATATTTAATGAGATAAATGAGTTTTAAAATTAAAATAACTGCCATCTAAGGCCGTGTAATGAATTAAAAAACAAATGACTTCGTCTATAAGGGGCCTTAGACAGCAACAATCGAAAGCTATGAAAGATAGCCTACAGAGAATGTTTCTGTGTTTGTATGAAGTAATATCGGAAGCTAAATTAACCGATTTGTATAATTAATTATTATTTCACCATTGGAAAGTGTAGTTTCTGTAGATGGACATAATGCTATAATGTTATTACAGTAACTTCTGATATAATATAATATAATATAATATAATATAATATAATATAATATAATATAATATAATATAATATAATATAATATAATATAATATAATATAATATAATATAATATGTAATATAATATTATATAATATAATTTAAGTTCTTTGAAGGGTTCAGAACCATAGTGGGCCAAGCGCCATTTACTGAATACGTAGAAAACAAGGGTTAAAATTAAGTTATTACCATAATTCAATGGAAACCTATAACAAGTAAAATAAAATATATACATTAAATCTAAATGATGTCAATCTTCATTAAACTATGGTTGCATGTAAAAAATTAAGAAACATGTTAAAGGAATTTTCATTGCACCAAACGAGTGTCTCTGGACCAAAATGATCACATTTTAATTATTTGGATGCAATTTAAATTAAGTAACATATTAAACGATCTATCCTTCTATCAAACACGAATGTTCCCTGGATCAAATGTCCTATTTTAATTATGTCATTACTTCATATTTATTTCTAACGGGTGCAGCGGACCGCACGGGTACGGCTAGTTAAAAATAAAATAGCTGTCGCTAGACATAAAATACATTTATAAATATGACTGAAAAGTGACTATCTCAAATACATATTAAATCACTAAGGTTTAGCTACATACGCCTCGTTATGATGGAAGTGAGCATTGTGTCCCAATAATTATTATTTTGTTTGTGTGGTACATACTACGTAAGTGTTCTGCCCAAGGGCAGGTCTTTCACTGCAAACCCAGTATTCTCCAATCTTTATTTTCTGCTTTCCTCTTACTCTCCACATATAATCCACTTATCTTAATGTCGTCTATCATTTTATATCTTATTCTGCCTCGAACTCTTCTCCCGTTCACAATTCCTTCCAGTGCATCCTTCAGTAGGAAGTTTCTACTCAGCCAGTGACCTAACCAATTCCTTTTTCTCTTCCTGATCAGTTTCAGCATCATTCTTTCTTCACCCACTCTTTCCAACACAGTTTCGTTTCTTATTCTGTCTATCCATTTCACACGCTCCATTTTTCTCCATATCGACATTTCAAATGCTTCTATTCGCTTCTCTTTACTTCGTCGTAATGCTCATGTTTCTGACCCACATAATTTCACACTCCACACAAAGCACTTCACTAGTCTCTTCCTTAGTTCTTTTTCCAGAGTCCCGCAGAAGATGCTCCTTTTTCTATTAAAAGCTTCCTTTGCCATTGCTATCCTTTTGACTTCCTGGCTGCAGCTCATGTTACTGCTTATGTATGTATGTATGTATGTATGTATGTATGTATGTATGTATGTACTGTATGTATTAACACTATAATTGGGTATACACCCGGTGGTAGTGATATATAATATATACGGGACATCGTTTTATTTTTACTTCAATTTTTATTGTACCTCAATTTCTGAATGTACTTCACTCCCACCCCCTCTACTAGTAAACTTCCAACCGTTCTCCACATAGAACCAAGGCAGCGTATGCAGTCAGTCGCCTTGCGGTCATAGTAAACAGTAAGCCTACTGAATTAGTGAGTATAGTACGTTCCAGAAATATGTTCGCGTTTTCCAGTAACGAAAGAGCTTTCAATATTGAATCATATTTTCGTACAGGTTCAGTCGTCCGTTTGCCTACGTCGCATCCCGGTTTCCTCTACACGCTTCTGCTCGCTCTTCTGTAGGCCTAGTCTAGTAGCTTGGCTGTCTTAGCTCTTTTATGAAAACATTAATTTCTGTTAGGAATTGGACGTCTACGTAATATTACACAACTGTTTAAAATAACTTAAATAAAAGTAATTAACTGTCACGTGATTTCCCCCCTTTCTACGACACTGCGACAAAACCACTTGGACGGACAGTTGATAGAATCTCAGAGTAATTTTACCTTTTCGGATCGGGCAGAAGTGAAGATTGAATTCACAATACGTAAGGTAGGCCTAGTCTTTTATAGAGCAGGTACAGAATTATTTCAACATGAGTTACTAGTACGAAGGACGAAACTAGTAATTGGGATTAGGTACAATAGTCTATAGTGCGATAATATGCACAAAAGAATGGAAGCCTGTAGCGAAATGAACGTCCAGTATTTTCAAGAATGTGTTTAAATATCCATACTATAATTATTTTTTAATTTAACTTCATTCTCTATATTGTACACTAATGTTCTGTAGACAGTATAATAGACATTGCATAATGAATACGTCCGAATGAACAGCTCAGTTCATGAGTAAAAACACTGTACTGTATTTTGATTAAACAAAAACCTAATGAAAATTATCAACCTGAAAACCGCCATATTTCCTAGTTTACGTAAATGAATGAACTACTTTTCTTCCCTGCTATACCTAGTAAAGTGATTTGTTTGTATTCTACGCCATTATCATCGAACTCCAGTCGTGGAAGTGGGTAGCAAACGGGGTTTCTTGTTCTCAACCATTAATCCAAAGGTGTAGCCAGGTTAATATTAGAAGTGTTAGTAAAAACAAAATGATGTCCTTGTAGTACACCCCAAATATTTGAAGCTGTCAACTTGCTCTACTGTCTCATTTAGAATTTGTAAGTTTACCTTCTTTATTTTTCTTTCGATAACCGTGGTCTTCGTCCTGTTTGCATTTATTTTCATCTCATACCGCTCACAGCTGTCATTTATGACAATTTCTGTTCAATAATGGGTTGAATCTCTGTTTTAGGGCTTCGTCGGACAAGCGCAAGATGCATGTAAAGCGACCAATGAACGCGTTCATGGTGTGGGCGCAAGCGGCGAGACGGAAGCTGGCCGACCAATACCCTCAGCTGCACAACGCAGAACTCAGCAAGACGCTGGGCAAGCTATGGAGGTGAGTACATTGCACATTATTTACTGTTGACAATTAATGCAAAATGTACGTAAACCGATCGATGAACGTGTTTATAGTGTGCGTGCAAACAGCTGGTAGGCCAGCATCTGTAATAATTTCACAATGCCAAGCTCAGAACAAAACTTGGTCATGCTCTGGAACTAGCATGACTACGTAAACTACTCCACATGTTTTATTGGAAAGGCACGATGCACGTAAAGTGACCGACGAACGCGTTCATGGTAGACCAGCGGTGACCTAAACTCGAACGGCAGTGATTACACGCGAGAGACAGTCTATGGAGTAAGGAGACGGGGGAGAGGTACATGGCATGAAAAACAACCAGTGGTGGTTCGTGCACTAACATTGAGTTCTTCATCAACCCGCGAATAAAAATCGCAAGCTTTTCTATACGAGTAATATCACTACTGTCATCAAGAACCAATTAAAAATAAATACAGATTTTCTTGCTTTTTTAAATATTCCTCATGAACACAATCTGAAATCTTCTGAATTCTCTTTTAATATTTAGTCGAGAAATGCGCAATTTTTAAAATTAATTAACAACTTTCATTGGACAAATTATTTCAGCCATCTTGATCATTACGCTTTTATAAAATTCTCCTTCGTTGGAAGGCTTAAGAGAACGAGCTATTTCGTTCGCCACTAGATAGCTGGCTTCCTTACATTTATTCATGTCATCTTTCTCTTCATGACGGTGACTTAAGGCTGATTTCAGTTCTTGGAATATAATAGCTTGTTTCATTACTACAGCAGCACGTAATATTCAAACAGTTTGTCTATATTATTATTATTATTATTATTATTATTAGCCACCGGCGTGGCTCAGTCGGTAAAGGTGCTTGCCTGCCGGTCTGAAGTTGCGCTTGGGCGCTTGGTTCGATCCCCGCTTGGGCTGATTACCTGGTTGGATTTTTTCCGAGGTTTTCTCCTACCGTAAGGTGAATGCCAGGTAATCTATGGCGAATCCTCGGCCTCATCTCGCCAAATATGACCAATCTTATTGACGCTAAATAACCTCATAATTGATACAGTGTCGTTAAATAACTAACTTTAAAAATTATTATTATTATTATTATTATTATTATTATTATTATTATTATTATTAAATAACTGATAATAGTTATCAAAAGATTAAAAAAATAAAATTGAGATATAGCGTAGTAATTATTTTATCCTTCAACGGAAGATGTAAGCCTATATATTCAGGCACGTAGGCCTATATAAGAATTATGGTAACATTTGCTGATTAATAATAATAATAATAATAATAATAATAATAATAATACCTGTTATGCCTGTGTATTTAGAGCAATGCCATGTAATGTCGCTTCTATATACTACTACTAATTGAACCGTTGAGCAAAGCAACATATTACATTTTCTCCGACAGAACAGCGAAGAAATTCCTCTTCCCATTCTGTACGAAACCTTCTGTTCCTGCTAGAGACAGAGGGTTTGTAGAGCGACATGGTACCGACACTGCTTATCTTCAGTACGTGAGCGAGACAGAGAGCAATGTACAGGAAACTTCCCTTACCAGTACGAATGTCTTTGATTACACGATGTAATCACGATATCCAGTTTGGTCGCCGCTGATGTAGACGCAAGCAACGGACGAAAGCTGACGGATTGGTACCTGTATTTGCACAACACCAAGCTCAGCCAGAAGCCAGGTGCTTGCTACTCACCATATTCTATTAATGAGCCCTAGGTGCACGCAAAGGGACCGATGAACTCGTTCATAAAGCAGGCGCAAACAGCGGACGAAAGCTGGAAGGGCCAGTATCTATAGGCCCTAATAGCACAACGCTGAGGTCAGTCTCAAACTTGCCGTACTCTTGGAAGTACGCTACTCATCATTTTCTAATAATGAGCGTAAAATGTACGTAAGGGACCTATAAACTCTTTCGTGTGGGCGCAAAGAGCGGACGTAAGCTAGAGGACCAGTATCTGTAATTGCACAAAGCCAAGCTCAACCTGAAACTTGCTGTACTGTTGAGTACGCTAGTCAAATGTTCTATTGATGACCGAAAGATGCACATAAAGGACAGATGAACGCTTTCATGACATGAGCGCAAACAACAGATAGAAGCTGGTGGAATATATATATATATATTTTTTTTTTGTAGTTTCATACACCAAGATCAGCCTGAAAATTGACAGGTAAAGGGACCGATGAACGTGTTCATATTTTTTTGTAGTTGCACACGCCAAGATTAGCCTGAAACTTGACAAGGTAAAGACGTAAAGGAACAAATGAACGCGTTCATATTTTTTTGTAGATGCACACGCCAAGATTAGCCTGAAACTTGACAGGGTCAAGACGTGAAGGGACCGATGAACGCGTTCATATTTATTTGTACTTGCACACGCCAAGATTGGCCTGAAACTTGACAAACAAGATATTCTTTGAAAGTTGACAAACGTAAGATATAAAAGTAAAGGGGATTTTTTTATTTTAGAGGTTAACACTATCATGATGCGTCTGAATGAGATGAAGGTGATAATGCCGGTGAAACAGAATCTGACAGAAGTTACCCAGCATTTTCTTTGTAGTTGCCCGGAAAAATTCAACCAGGTAACTTGAGACTTGAGCCACCTGGTAAGCTAACCGTTTCTCCAAGGCGTGGAGGGATCGATGATGATCGAGTTCATATTGTGGGCGCAAACAACAGCTCTACAATTTCAAGTCCAGAATTTAGCGAGTAAACTGTTCACCATGTTTCTCGGAGTACTCCCTTTTCCCTCTTATCATTCCACCAACACTCTCCACTTCCTTCTCATTTCCTCTACCATTCACAATAGTAAAAATACGCTCTAGCGAAGTCTTGAAGTATGTACGGGTTTGATGCCTATTTGTTCACAATTTCCGGGGATATATATCGATATACAAAAGAAATACTTTTAACATTTCTATTAGATTGCCTTTAAATTATGTAAGTGAAAGAATTAAAATATTGGTAGACTAATCATTTTATTTACAGACTAAATTACTGTTTTCTTCAGAAGAGCGAATGTTTTAAGCATATCTTCTCTAGAGCCTAATGTGTTTTAACAAATTTCTGACAGACCACGTTAATGTCCACTGAGATAGCCAGCATGGAACGAAGAGTTTCTAAACTCATTCTGATTTTTTTTAGATGTCCACACTATTTTTATTGAAGAAGCACTCTCCACTGAAGCATTCCTTCATGGACACAGATAGTTCAATCAACCTCTGTAACTGTGCACAGAGAATCACTGCCTCATAATTAATTGAAAAGTTTCCTCCATTTTGAGGAAAGAGTAGATTATTTTCATTCCACTTTGCCATTTTTTAAATCATATACATTTCCTTAAGCAAGAAAATTCATCAAATGAATTATGATAACCCAGGTCAAGTTCAGCTACATTTGAAGAAAAATAATGGACAGTCTCTTCAATTTTTTCTCTTTCTAGAGAAGGTGTCAGCTATATAAGCTCTTATCATAAATATCGTATCTTGTGAATGAATAACACAGGACTGGGATATTCAATATTTTCATAAAATTCATTAGAAACTCTGAAAATTCTGTTGCGAAATGAGTCACTTCTACAGATACCCCAAAATTGCTTAACTGATGGTGGAATGAAGTTTTCTACTTTCCTGGAGTTCAGTTCTTTTATTAACTTCGATAACAAAGAAGACTCAACTGCAATTACGCCCTCACTTTCAGTTTTTGATTATGACATCATGATAAAATGCAAAGTTGCATTTTCAAAGTCTATCATAGCAATGTGCAAGGATCATTTAACTATATTAATAATCGAAGGGGTCGCCAGCAAAAGGTGCTATCTAACAAGACGAGAAAATCTAATGGAAATTGTAGCTGTTATGGAAGTAGAAGTGAACCTGTGCATCACATTTAGATTTTGTTAGACAGCATCTTTTGCTGGTGACCCCTTCAATCAATAATGAAAACCCTGGGATATCTGGAAAAAATTAAATCCGTGAACATTATGGGGACGACTTTTTTCCGGGGACAGAAAGCAAAATCCGGAGATGTCCCTGTTTCCCGAGGACAACTTAACTTTATTCTCATCAGGCTCTCCCATGCGGAAGAGACTTCGCTTTATCATGGACTGAGGCACGATGGCCCACCTGTCAGTGTCGGCTGATCAGGAAGGGTTCGGGACTTACAAGGCTATTTCTCCGGGATGCATGATTACCCAACCAGGTAATCAGCCCGAGCAGGAATCAAACTCAAGCCCGAGTTACGCCGTGCTTCAACTGTCTCTCCTTATATCTGTATAGCGTAAGTCAAATAAAATATCGAAATATGTACTTAGGATAAAGTTCCATTTCTAATTAAGTATTTGAGGAGAAGAGAGTATTTAAAATTGAGGGGGTCAGCGCAACAGTGGTCTAACCCTCCCCATTGCGAAAAACTTAAATATTGACGCAATCTGTTGATTTTGACATAAACTATCTTCCTATGAAATGGAAAAGACCAATTCACCATTACATAGATTGTTACAAAGCATGTAATCTTTCCTAAAAGAATATCCTTTGTGTTTGAGTGCAACGTTGGTCCAACCCCAAAAAGCCAATGAGAAGTCAATATCAAGGACTACTGTATCCCACAAATGACAAAATCTGAGAAAAATAATTTCACCTCTACAAGAATGAATTTCTATAACTTAACTGGATGTAGATGACAGGTGGGATATCCCCTTTTTTAGAAATTTTTAAAGCAGGATAAAAATATAGCATGAGCTGCCTAAAAGCCACAAAAATTATGCAATGCATTTGGGATTAATCCCACTGGTACTGAGTTCCTCAATAATTGAAAATTACTGTGAAAATCTTATTGTAAAACTTACACGAAACTGTTAGAATTAAACATTGTTTCATTACGTGTAAAAAGCCCAACATTTATTCCAACAAATTTCTTGTGCTTTCTTACACACGAACAAATTCCAGTGTAACAATGGTCTAACCGAGAAAAAGTGTTGTAGGATCATCATAAAATCTAACACTTCTTAATAAAAGATTATATAACATAGTGGTTAAGTTCACTAAGCATCACACAACACACCACTACCAACAAAATTTGATTTTTCTAATTCTAGGAAACACCACAATTAAATAATTTTAACTTGATTTTTCTACATTTTTTAAAAAGTGGCTTAGACCACTGTTGTGCTGACCCCCTCAATTGAAGGATTCAGAGCCATAGTGGGCCAAGCGCCATTTATTAAAAACGGAGAAAGCAAGGGTTAAAGTTAAGTGAATACCATATTTTAATGAAGATTGACATATCATTTAGTTTTAATGTGTATACTTTATATTACTTCCTATATGTTTCCATTCAATTGTGTTAATAACTTCATTTTAACTTTGTTTTTCTACGGTTTTAGTAAATGGCGCTTGGCCCACTATGGTTCTGAACCCTTCAATTGTATTGTATTTTAAATAATCCATTACTATTTTATCACAGAACTGGATACTGTACACGAGAAACGTAAAAACAAAATAAGTAAGGTAACGTGATAAACAGGATTAGAGTACTTGGACTTTTGGGTAATCTACCGTGTACTGGAACGGTGGATTACCCAAAAGTCCAATTCCGATCACAATCACCGCGAAAGTCTAAAAACTCATTATATAAGCAGAGTTGTTATCTGCATAGAAAACCTTCACGACGCCTCGGAATTCTCAAATTCAAATACTATGCAAATTTTTACACTGAAAAATATACTTTTCTTAAGGAAAAATTAACTTCAAGTAGAAATTCATTTTAAGTGGAAACAACATTACAGAGCCGCTGTTCTCACGAGGTCCTGCGGTTGGAATTCGAGATAAAGACAGACGACGACAATGTGAATCTAATTAAAAGAAACCACATGTGCAAACAGCAACCATCTTGAAAACGTTTTGTGAGTTTCACATCCTGGTGAATGTCATGGAAGCGGAATTTATACAAACCGTTTCGAATCACACGAGTCACCGATTCTTCAGGGTTTGGTCTCACGGTACCGATCCGTATCAGGAGTACCAACCTAATTCGTCAGCTGTAACCTACATAAAATCCGGGTAAACCTTTAGGAACCTAGTACGAGTAGCTCGTGCTTCTATTCATAAGATAACATGTGATCTATTCATAATATAACAATTAAAGTAAATTACCATTGAAATGGACGATAACACTGAACAACAAATGTTTACTTTTTGTCTTGCTCCGAAATAAAAAATTTTCCGAGGAAAATGAATTGATTTTTTTTATCAAAAAACTCCTCCTTTTTTAATTTCCCACTGCTACTGGTAAAATTACAACATACTAGGGATTCAAAATGCCTCATAATACTTGAAAAATGTGTACTGGATACAAAAATGATGTTGCATAATTTAAAACACAACAATAGAAATATTGCATGCGTATAATGAGAAAAATCTCGGAATTTGAAGTTAGGCCTACATTTAAAATAATTTTCTGGATGACTTCTGTTTATAACTAGACCTGGGACTGTCTTTTACAAGGAACCAACTATAGCCTGCATGCATGCTGGAAGATGATCTTCCTTTATGTCGCCTTTCCATTTCTTCAGATATTTCTTGACGAAATCTTTCCCCATGCTCGTCGCTTACCGCTCCAAGGTTAGGAGTAGATAAATTCAAATGAGAATGTAAAAAGTGTATTTTGGGAGATATATTATACCCCATTTTCTCGGAATATATATATATATATATATATATATATATATATATATATACGTGGTATGGTTTCCACAACAAGTTCTATGTAATTGTCTGCCCTAGATTTTCAAAGGAAATTTGAGCAAACATCTTTGAAAGCGCGCCATCTCATTTTTTCTTATAACGGAAAGTTTTTCCTCAAACAAAGAGTCAATTATAACTTTGTGAATTTTTGGATCGATGAAAATGCCCTCTTTTAATTTGACTTTACTCAAAATGGTAAAATTTTCTTTTAAATACTGAAAACTACACACTTGTTTGTTCATTGCATAGACCTCACTTTGAACTGTTATGAAATTTAATGAATAGAAGGACCAATATCTGTTTATTTTTTAGAAGCACAAAAGAATATGCCAACAACCATAAGAAACCAGAAATAAGTCAAACTCATAAAATGCAATAGCATTTATTTTGGTTTACAACTCCCAGCCAGTACCAGATGTTTCCTGGGGGAGCGCTTATCGAAAAATGAAATCATAGTATATCTTAAAAACCGTGATACGAAGAAAAGAGATCATTTTCGGGTTCAGCGCACACCGAACTGTAAGGGACACATTGTTTTAAGTCGGAGCAAAATTCTTGTTGTTCAGTGTAATTTGTGATTATAGATTAATCTATTAAAGAATAGATGCTCACACTTTACTTGAAATCGTACCAATGAATTGTGTAGAAGCATGACATCCTTTGTTCGATATCATGACATTTTTGAGACGTTAATGCCCATAGAGTTCTGAACATCATTTATTAATCGTTATCCTTGCGACTTCGAACGGTATGAAAAGAACTCCTCCTAACTACATATCAAACTTCAAAAGATAGTATGTTATTTTCCTCCACTTTTATCATTCATCCATTTCTGAAAAGACATTTCTTACCCCATAGGCCAGAGATTCCCAACCAGTGTGTCGCGAAATTTTGAAATTGAAAAATAAATTTTATGCCATCCAGAAAGTCTCTTTACAACACATTTTTTTATTTAACGAAGTCTTTGATACGGTACATTTTATTTTGAGACAGACTTTACCAATGAAACGTAAACACCTGCAACAATGCTTAGTAATTCGTTTACTCTTCCCACTTAGTAATAAACAGAGTTTATAATCGTCAGAACATATTGGTCAGTTTCAGTATGTAGTACGTGTGAGTGTGTCATAATGCGACTATTTTATGAAAAGTGCTTTATTTAGATTTTATCATGGACATTTTTTTAATTCTAAAAAGACAATCTGAATCAAGCTCTGGGTTAGAATCAGATAAGAGTAGGCCTAGTTCTAATTCAAATAATGTGCGCGAAATTTCCCTTCGGGGTTCACAAAAACTTATTGCGTTTCGTAAATACACGGTTTTACGTTGCGTGGAGTTGAATATAAGCAAATCCCGAGTGTCTTATATGCGGAAATGTTTTGTCAAATCAGTCGATGGTGCCAAATAAACTAAAAAGACATTTAGAACTGCCTTTTTCAACGTCATACTTGTGTGAATCTGCATTTTTACCATGCAAATAGTGAAATCTAAACAAAGAAACAAACTGTTGCATCTTGAAGATGATTTACGTGTTAGCCTGTCAACCATAAGGCCATGTATAGAGACATTTTGTGCAATCCACCCGCAGACTTCACATTAATTTAATTAGGTGAGTTTCCAAAAAGATAATAAAAATCTTTTATCGGACATCCAGTATAGATAGGTTGGGATTTTTTTTGAATTCCACTCAAGTTGCTGCTTGTTTTTTAGAATTTTCAATTGCATGTTAACATCGACCTATCTACAACAGTGGATGTCCGACATTACCTAAAAGTTATGAGTGCTTTTTTCTGGCGAAACGCGATGGAACGGCATTTTCATCACGCAAGCGAAATAAGTGTGAATAACTATGTTTTTAATATAATTGTTCTTTGAATCCGCTTATACCTTGAAAGTCTTATTTGCACGAAAAGAAGGATAAAAACGACAAAATTCCCGTACAGTGAATTATAATCATCTCCGCGTCCCTATAAAATATTCTAATCAGAGTTCCACCACCTTTTTCTCAGAAGAAAGCATTTATTATAAAAATTATTATTATTATTATTATTATTAATATTATTTTTTATAAGTGTCGCGATATCGTGGGCGTTCAGTAAAGTGTGTTGTCAGTCAAAAAAAGGTTGGGAACCACTGCCATAGGCTATAATGTCGATTTAAGAGAGATTAAAAAAAAATCACGTGTACTGTATAGCCTATACGCCTAAGAGTGCAAACGATTTAACTGCCAAGACAGTATATATCGGCCTACTGAACAAAATGTCTAGTGAAATTTAATTATTTCTTAAGATTTGATTCTTAATTTGTAAAATACCATGTTTTTAAGATTGATAGTAGTCTAAAAATTTGTTTACATTTCCACTGAACGTCAATATGCCTTTGTCAATGACCTTGCGCCCAACACATACCAATACACAACAAAGTAACGAATGACTGCTTAAGCGAAGGTATCGGGCAAAGTAAATAATGACTCTCTATTCTCTTTTTCAAAAAGTTTGACTCACAAAACCCATTTTTCTGGGAAAACCTTGACAGTTACACAAAAACAATATTTGACTCTTTTCTTCAGTTGTTTATCCTCTACCACCAGTATTTTTGGCAGTTTATATCGTTTACACTTCCTGGTGTCATAGCAACCGTGGTCTCCTTCCAGTACCCAGCTTCCATAACTGTCTATCTTCCTAATCTCCTTGTCCAAGATTCCTTTTGACCATAGCCTCCACTATTCCTTGCGTTCATATGTTCCGTGGTCGTTCTCTTCTCCTTCTGCCTGGATGGAATCAATGATAACTGTTTTAGGTAGTCACTCTTCGCTCATATGATTTGTACGATTTTCATAACGAACACCAGATATACTGTTTTTGCGAAATCTTTTCTATTATACTAAATTCCTAGTGCACTAATTGCTTGATGTCTTCGTTTCTGAATCTTTCTAATCTTGATTTCATTACTGTTCGTCTCAGATAATCCATCTCAGCTGACAGTAATTTCTTTATCATCTGTTTGTTAATTTGCCATACTTCTCGTGCGTATGGAATGGTACGTTTCATAGTGGATTCATAATTATTATGTAATTTTGTTTTTGTCCTAATGTTTTTCTTTTTTTTTTTTTACTTTTAAGGTGTAATAAATCTATAATTTATCTTCGTCTTTTCTTCTTCTTTCCCTTCAAGTATTAAACCATGTGGCCTGTTACGATCTCACAGTTGAATTTTCAATCCAGCGCTTCTTTGGACGACCGAGAGATCTCTTCCCGTTTGGACGATAGTGGAGCATGACTTTTGGGATTATATATCTACGCATGCGATGCAGATGATTTATTCAGTTGTTCCGATAACATTATACGTGATTAATTGCAGGTTGTAGTTGTAATTCTTCCATTACATCTTCATTGCGTTTGTGACCCCATTTCGTATATCCCGCTGTATATCTCATAACTTTCATTGCATTAGCCGTTATTCTGCTTTCGTCTTTCTTCCTCAATGTCCGTGCCTCACTGTAGAAACAAAGTACAGGTCTCGCCAAGATCTTGTATAGGCGAATTCTAGTATGCCTTTGTACTAGGGAAGGTCTGAAATTTATCTATTTTTGTAAAAACACTTTGTTTCACTGCACTGTTTATATAAAATATATGCAGGGTGTAATGACAGCTTAACTCTACTTAAGTCGTTATTCCGGCGATGGTATTTTCATAATCTTTCATGTCTTCTCTATCGACTGTAAAAGTTGTAGGCCTTTCTCATTTCGTTGGCCCTCAAAGGCAAGTGAGTTGATTATGTGAAATGCTGCGCTGAGTCGAAAGGTTCAAAATTCGCAGTACAAAGATATGTTACACTCATGTTTTATACATCAGGGTCTTTGGCAATATCATGCACTTACAATACCGTTTTCCAGCCATTCAGTTTTTCAGGACATAATCTAAAAAAATCCTCCTCGTCTTGGCTTAAAATTATCAACAGTACTTTTCACTAGAGATTTTAATGTACTTCTATGTTTTCATAAGATATTAAATATTTATGTCTGAAGATACCATGATTTGGCGGAAACGTTCACAATGTTAATAATTTAATATAAAGTAACTATTATAGTATTTTATTTAAAAAATAAGTCATATGACTGAATATTATCTATTTTTATTTGTCGATACTTGACTTAATTGCGACTTATAAAAACTGAATTAAAAAAAATATAGACTTAATTTTCATTTCCTCCATAATTCTTTCACTCAAGCTAAGTGAAAATAATAGGTCATATTTATAATCTGCTATTTATGTCATAATTGAGACGCTGAATGCAATAACAGCTTAAGTTTAAAACCTATATTTTGAGAAAAACAATGTCAAAGTTTTAGAACAATGTAGAAATTTTATTAGTTATATTTGCATCATTTGTTTTGTATAATATGTTAGACTATATAAATTATTCAAATCCAACATCAGTTATAATTTAAACACAACACATTTTTAAATATTTGTCATATGTATTTATGTATTATTTCTTGATGTAGAGATCTGTATATATTGAAGCTTATAATTACAAGGATTTAAAATATTTGTAAATAAAGTATGGAAAACTTAAGTCGTTATTGCATAGAAAGCCTGAGACTTCTTAAATTAGAGTACCTAGGCATTAAAATCTATAGAAAAGTGTTATTTAACGATCATGCACGAACTTTATTGAATGAATAATAAGAAATAACAGTACAATAAGAATTCTTAACTGATAAGCCTTTACATTTTTATGCAAATATACTGTAGAAGCAAAATAACATTTGTTTTAAATTTCTAATAATAAAACAGCAGATGTATTTAAAAATCAGTTCTGAAACTATGCTACAGATGAAAACTCCTCTACTATAATAACAAATATTCTTATTCATGTTCACTGATTTCACTTTCAGGATGATTTTCATCCAGCACTGGTTCAGAATCCAAAATATTTTGCAGAGAACATGCATTTTCAATAATAAAAAATAATCTTTCTTTGACTGTTACACTTTTACTACGTCATACTACTTTTGACCAATAAAACGGTACGAAAGGACGTGTTTCAACCAATCATGGCTGTGCTGTTTATCGCCACAATTTTATCACTTCCCTAGCATTTGTTTTTATCACTTCTCTATCATATATTTCCTTGTTTACCAACATTTCAAACTGCAAATTCTTTACGGTACTATAAAACATGCTTTGCGATCGTCATTTGTTTGCCGCAATTGAAAATAGCTGCTCCGTTCAAATGTTTTGGTGAAGCAAACATTAGTGAAATGTAATTTTAGTAAGTAAATTAATAATTTTATTGTATTAGAGTAGTTTAACTTATTTCTTTTAATCTTCATATACTTTCTTGTGTTTTCATGACTATTTGTTTCTTTTTTCGCAAACATTTCAAACTGCAAATTCTTTACTGTACTATAAAACATATTTTGCTATCGTCATTTGTTTACTGTATAGATAGTTAACTGAAAATGCCTGTTCCGTTCAAACGTTTTGGTGAAACTAACATTAGTGAAATATAATTTATTAAGTCAATATTTTATTGTATTAGAGTAGTACTTTATTTTTTCTAATCTTTATATACTTTCTTCTAATAGTGTAACAGTAAATTAAATCCCACTCGAGTTTTGATTTCATCCAAGGTTTCTGCGATCGCGAAATTGTATTCGACACATGATTGTGTTAGTAGGATTATTCTCTTCACTTCAATCAGTTGTTCTGTTTCGAGAGACATGGCACCTGAACGTAAAGGTTAATTTTAAAACTGTAAATTACAGTACTGCATAACTGTAGACGTAGAATAAAACTGCATGGCACAGTACTGTATTTTCCTTCTTCGGTCTTATCTACTGTAGTTCAAAGTTACAAAGAATTTACTATAGTACAGTAGACTATATTTAGATTTAAACTACAGTAATACATTTCATTTAAAGCGTGAAGGGATACATAATGCATATTATAAACTTACTGTTAGATTGAGGAGCCTCCCTCCCAATAAAGGACACCTCCCAGATGCGGACAGATTGTTAGGTCCCTTCGATATCCGTAAATGAGAGGTTTCACTGTATTTATGTCTGAGGATGCCATGATTTAGCGAAAACGTTCACAATGTTAATAATATAATGTAAAGTAACTATTACAGTATTTTACATTAAAAAGTAAGTCATATGACTGAATATTATCTATTTTTATTTGTTAGGTCTATATTGTTGAACATTATGGGCACGTACATCCGTTTTTCCTGGAGATCAATATGGCCTTGGAAATTAGAAATAATGTAGCATTTCTGTAATCCACAGGAAGTGAAAAGGTGTAGTACTTTTCTGCACATCTGTTCTCAACCCTCGAGTTTGCAGAGGGCGTTTCGCTGTAATAAAAATATTCAATTGTTATTTAGATATATATAAACACCTGTTAGTCAACGTTCGAATTCCAACAACCACCGGAAGAATGGATACAGCCTATGTCACACCGTGATCAAGCGGCGGCTTGGTTCAACTACAAAGCATAGAGTCTGCGTTGAACTAAAATGCACAGGAAGATAATAAAGAGAGAACTCATGGTGTGAAGTGTGACGTGGATTAAACTTCTAATAATATCACAATAGGATATAAATGGAAATCACATCACAGCGTCCAATATATTTACGTAGAAATACAGTTCCATCCCTCTTTTATTAGGTTGTTGATCTCCACCATACTATTACAGTAGTATATTCAAAGGACGTTTTGTCTTCCATCCGTGTTATAACTAAGGCAAGAAAGTTCATGCATTTACATATATTTTTCCATTGGCTGTAATTAATTGCTGATTAATTATCTTCACGAATCATCAACATTTAAGCGTATCAAACCAAATTTTATGTTGCATATATTTGCATATTTTGGCGTTTATTTTATAAATGCATATATAAATATTTAAAGAAAATAATCTGCCCTCAATGAGGGTGACCATAAGGATCCAGAATAAAAGCACTACAGAATAATTTAGAAAGACAGGAATTGTATAGTAAAAAATTCAGAGAAATTCAAACCCAACAGAATCATCAATGGCCAAAATATAAATGGTAATGTAATATTTGGATTGAACCCTTAAGAATATTCAAAAAAATTTTTTGAATTTCAAAAAATCGGAGTCAGAGTGCTTTTAAAATATCACATGTGAATTTAGGGAGTGTGCCACGTGCACCAAACAAAAGACCAGAAACACTCCACTGACTAGTGGGAATGTTATATTTCTCACTTAGATAAGGGATGCAGGACTCATAAATGGATTTCTTCTCCTCATCAACGTGTTGTGCCTGCAGGGAACTCCTCTCAAACCGGATTGTAGGACCAAGAACTAATCCCTTAGATTGAGTCCTGTGGATGGCTACAATATCTGCTCTTCTGTTCGAATCTAAGGATGAAACGCAGTGGATCTCCTGGTATACTTCCCATCCACGACGTTTGAGGACATCAGCAATACCGGTCCTGGCCTTATGATGTCGATTGTTGCGCAGATATGATATTTATATTATTATGGCATATTTTCGCGTTTAAGCTCCTTAAAGCTGATTTTTGTTGCATAAAAATGTATAGTTTGAATTTTTAAAATACAAACACCATATTCTATTTTTGAAAACTGGTATTGAGTGAAATTATTATAATTATTTTTACCAGAATAGTAATGTGCCGCTCTCAACAATAAAATGTAATATATATTATTATGTACCGAAGTACATGTGATATTTCCATGCAGATATTCTGCGTTATCATACGATGAAAGAGTAATGGAACGGAGAAAAATTCTCTCCGGCGCCGGGATTTGAACCCGGGTTTTCAGCTCTGCGTGCTGACGCTTTATCCACTAAGCCACACCGGATTCCACCCCGGCGTCGGAAGAATCGTCTCAGTTTTAAGTTCCAACTCTTGGGTTCCCTCTAGTGGCCGCCCTCTGCACTACGTCATAGATATCTATGAACCTAGGACCGAAGTCCACACATGTGCTGAGGTGCACTCGTACTCTTTCATCGTATGATAACGCAGAATATCTGCATGGAAATATCACATGTACTTCGGTACATAATAATATATATGATATGCGTAAATCACTTCGTGATTTAGGACGGTGCTTATTCCGTCGGATCCTGGCCAACTAGTCACTCATAACGAGTGCACCTCAGCACATGTGTGGACTTCGGTCCTAGATTCATAGATAACTTATCTATGACGTGGTGCAGAGGGCGGCCACTAGAGGGAACCCAAGAGTTGGAACTTAAAACTGAGACGATTCTTCCGACGCCGGGGTGGAATCCGGTGTGACTTAGTGGATAAAGCGTCAGCACGTAGAGCTGAAAACCCAGGTTCAAATCCCGGCGCCGGAGAGAATTTTTCTCCGTTCCATTACTCTTTCATCGAATAAAATGTAAGTTTAATCTCATCTAGTTTGACCTATAATATTATTTCGTTTGCTGATGTATTATTATTATTATTATTATTATTTATTTATTTGTGATATTAAGAAATATAGAATTTTATTAGTGTATATTTCCATCAATCAATCGGTCGTTTATTAATATCATGAACAACAGTTTGTTGCAATAGACTAGGGATGCCATTATCCCGTTTTACTCCAGACAGTCCCGCTTCTTACAAAAAAGTCCCACAATCCCAAAAAAAAATTTTCGGGATAGAGATAGACAATAGCGTCCGATAGCGATTATCTCGTAGCATTATCAGGTTGAAATGCAGCTGAAGAAATGTGTGTGGATTTTTCAATGTAATGCTGAAAGAGCCCAAACTTCTTGAACAAATATACAGTTGATGTAGCCTAATATAAAATTCACTGTGAATCTACTTCAGCAGTAAAAATTACTGTGCATCTACTTTAGCAGAACATTCAACATAATATCTGTATGTGAAAAACAATGCGTAAAAATTACTGTGCTGTGATGAAAATAAAATACAAATAGTTTAGTAGTAGGTAGATACTTCAGTTTAATATTTTAATAATTAAAATTTAATTAGTTAATAATGTTGAGATTTTTTTTCCTTTTTTGTGTGTCCCGCTTTTTTTTTTACAAAATGTCCCATTTTTTAGTGAGGTATTTTTCAAATGTCCCGAGTTTTCAAATAAAATAAAATGGGAACCCTACAATAGACATGAAATATACTAAATTACAAGAGATATAAAATAATAGTTTACATAAAATATAAAAACAGATGAATACAACAATATAAATGAATTACAATAATAATAATAATAATAATAATAATAATAATAATAATAATAATAATAATAATAATGAGCAATGAAGCTTATAAATTTAGAATACATTTACAGTGGAGTCAAGAAATTCAATAATACTATAGAATGGATGGTTGATTAACCAGTTATGCAAAACAGATTTAAATTATATTTAACTTGCATTATGTGTCTTTTGTGGTAACTTATTAAACAATGTTATAGCAATAGAACTGAACCATTTTTTGGACTTACTTAATCTAACTCTAGGTTCTGAAAGACAATAATTGTACCTTGTATTACAGTGATGAGCTTGCGTTTTAGGGTGATAAGTAGAGGGCGGATGTTGATGAAAAGTCATCTTATTTTTCACATTAGGACGATGCCTAATAATATAGAAATCTTTCGTATGTTAATATAAACGTAAAAAAGTAATTTCTTATATTGCATTTTTTGCATTTTTTCCACGTTTTTGAACTAATAGGTCATTTTTATATTTTTTCAGCATTTTTTGGTCATTTTTAATACTTTGAAGAACTTTTAGATCAGTTGGAATGCATTCTACTTTCTTCTTTACCGATAGGTCTATTAAATCATTTTTCTAACCAAATATGTCAGTAGTAATTACCTACTGAATAAGTGAATAACAGTGAAGTTTGAGTTTTATAGTTTGGAACAGACTCTAAAGTCCATCCCCCATTCCACTGAAGGCTTCACTTCACACAACGGAAGTAATATAAAATGCTTGACAGCAGCTTATTTTAAGTGAGGGCTTTGACCGCTACTGTTCTTTTGTCGGAACGAGGGTGTTCTTAGAATTTATGTTTGGAAGAGGGGAAACTTTCACCATGTCCTAGACAGGACGTTGTGTCCTCAACATGGTTCGGAAGGGATGTACTACAGTAGGAGACAGTATTTTTAACACAAAGATTGCAAGAATGCGCGTTGCGCCCAAAATTTGTTTTGTCATTCACACTCCCTCATCTGGAAGATCTGGTAACAAAAGTGAAGCACGGAAGGAAGAGGAGGCGGAGAATGAAGGCAATGACATGGACCACCCCTGATTGAAAAACATTGTAAATCCCTATTCAAATCTATAGTTTTCCCCTAAAACTCTCATTTAGTTGCATGTTCTTTCCCATTATCTTAGCCAAATTCCAGGAAGTTGCCTCCCCTCTCCGAGATTTCCAGGACAGTCATTGAAACAAGATGACTAATTTTTAAGAAGTTGTGGTGCGAGTACAGTGGATAATATTTAAATGTCACTTTCTTTCAATTTTATGTCATTTTTCCATTAGTTTAAGGGCATTTAATGATCATTTTTAGTAGCTTTTTAGGTAATCAACATCCGTCCCCCAGTGAATAAGTATTAAGGTTTTTCTTAATTTTCAATAGATATTTGAATATATATAAATGTATGACGGTTAAAAGATTTCCTTGAATAGATAGTGGTTTACAGTAAGCGTTATATGCAAACCCTGTTAAAATGCGTATAGCTTTTTTTTTCTGTAGATTGAAAATCTTGGATACGCTACTGCCATTTCCCCAAATATAAATACCATATGATAATATACCATTGAAAAAGGTGGAGTAGCTCACATAAATAAAAATAAATAGAGCTCTCCCTCTATAGGAGGAGGCCTTTGCCCTCAATGGGTCATCTTTAGGCTAATCATTTCATCACTTCATTTAATTTCATTTCATATTGGCCATAGTTTTAAGAATTTTAAAGGCATATTTGCATGCATATTTAGTACGTTTTTAGGGTATGAACTTCCTGGCCTAGTTAAACAATATCTCCAACGTTTCGCATTCATGTACAGGTTCCATAATGAAGGTTGTACTCACCAAAATTTGAAGGTTCGTCTGCTCTTCTGTGATCGTTGTGCCTGTGTAGTCCAAAAAGCTTCACCACTTTTCTTTGTTGACAGCATGCATTTCAGCAACCATTAGCAGCCGTATTCATATAGGAAAGATAGTCACCAAAGTCTGTAAAAGAAAAGAACACACAGATGAAAACTAGCAGTAGTAGTAATAATAGTAATAATAATAAATATAATAATAATAATAATAATAATAATAATAATAACAATAACAATAACAATAATAATAATAATTATAATAATAATAATAATAATAATGTCTCAGTGAAATGTACAGCAGTGTTAGTATAGGTCAGTTTCTGTCAGATGCGTTTCCAATTCACTGTGGGCTAAAGTAAGGAGATGCACTATCACCTTTACTTCTTAACTTTTCTCTAGAGTATGCCATTAGGTAAGTCCAAGATAACAGAGAGGGTTTGGAATTGAACGGGTTACATCAGCTGCTTGTCTATGCGGATGACTTGAATATGTTAGGAGAAAATCCACAAACGATTAGGGAAAACACGGGAATTTTACTTGAAGCAAGTAAAGAGATAGGTTTGGAAGTAAATCCCGAAAAGACAAAGTATATGATTATGTCTCGTGATGAGAATATTGTACGAAATGGAAATATAAAAATTGGAAATTTATCTTTTGAAGAGGTGGAGAAGTTCAAATATCTTGGAGCAACAGTACAAAATATAAATGATACTCGGGAAGAAATTAAACACAGAATAAATATGGGAAATGCCTGTTATTATTCGGTTGAGAAGCTTTTATCATCCAGTTTGCTGTCAAAAAATCTGAAAGTTAGAATTTATAAAACAGTTATATTACCGGTTGTTCTTTATGGTTGTGAAACTTGAACTCTCACTTTGAGAGAGGAACATAGGTTAAGGGTGTTTGAGAATAAGGTGCTTAGGAAAATATTTGGAGCTAAGAGGGATGAAGTTACAGGAGAATGGAGAAAGTTACACAACACAGAACGGCACTGTATTGTATAATTAGGAACATTAAATCCAGACGTTTGAGATGGGCAGGGTATGTAGCACTTATGGGCGAATCCAGAAATGCATGTAGGGTGTTAGTTGGGAGGCCGGAGGGAAAAGGACCTTTAGGGAGGCCGAGACGTAGATGGGAAGATAATATTAAAATGATTTGAGGGAGATGGGATATGATGATAGAGAATGGATTAATCTTGCTCAGAATAGGGACCAATGGCGGGCTTATTTGAGCGTGGCAATGAACCTCCGGGTTCCTTAAAAGTCAGCAAGTAAGCAAGTAAGTAATAATAATAGCTAATAAATTCAGACGTTTGATATGGGCAGGGCATGTAACACGTATGGGAGAATCCAGAAATGCATACAAAGTGTTAGTTGGGAGACCTGAGAGGAAAAAGTCTTTGGGTAGGCCGAGACGTTCATAGAAAGATAACAATAATAATAATAATAATTATTATTATTATTATTATTTTTATTATTATTATTATTATTATTATTATTATATTATTATTATTATTATTATTATTATTATAGTCTTGTCATTTTTTTAAATTTCAATGTCATATTTTAGAATTCTAAGTCATTTTTCTGTGATTTTTAGGGGTCATTAACTTCCGAGTCTTGCTCATTCATACTAGCTATTATCGGAAACGTAATTTCTCTTCATTTATTAGTGCATATTTATTGGCATATTTTTCACTTTTTAAGGGCATATTTACATTCATATTTAGTAGTTTTTTAGGTCATTATCTTCCGAACCCTGCTCATTAGATTCGTAATGTTACAGGAAACGTAATTTCTCTTCATTTATTGTGCATATTTATTAGCATATTTTTCATTTTTAAGGGCATATTTACATCCAAATTTAGTAGTTTTTTAGGCCATCAACTTCTGAACCCTGCTGATTAGCATTCGTAATGTTACAGGAAACGTAATTTCACTTCATTTATTATTGCATATTTATTAGCATATTTTTCATTTTTAAGGGCATATTTACATCCATATTTAGTAGTTTTTAGGCTATCAACTTCCGAACCCTGCTCATTAGCATTCGTAATGTTACAGGAGTCGTAATTTCTCTTCATTTATTATTGCATATTTATTAGCATATTTTTCATTTTTAAGGGCATATTTACATCCAAATTTAGTAGTTTTTTTAGGCTATCAACTTCCGAACCCTGCTCATTAGCATTCGTAATGTTACAGGAAACGTAATTTCTCTTCATTTATTAGTGCATATTTATTAGCATATTTTTCATTTTCAAGGGCATATTTACATCCATATTTAGTTGTTTTTAGGCCATCAACTTCCGGGGCTTGCTCATTAACATTCGTACTATTACAGGAAACGTAATTTCTTTTCATTTATGAATGCATATTTGAAGGGTTCAGAGCCATAGTGGGCCAAGCGCCATTTATTAAAAACTGAGAAAGCAAGGATTAAAGTTAAGTGAATACCACAGTTTAATGAATATTGACATATCATTTAGTTTTAATGTATATACTTTATATTACTTGCTATATATTTCCATTAAATTATAGTAATAACTTCATTTAACCCTTTTTTCTACGGTTTTAGTAAATGGCGCTTGGCCCACTATGGTTCTGAACCCTTCATTTATTGGCATATTTTTCAGTTTTAAGGAAATATTTGCATGCATATTTAGTAGTTTTTTCAGGACATGAACCGGGCCTAGTCACGAACTGTCTGAGCTAGATTGAGTCTACATCATAAGCGCATAACCGCTCTTATACGATTACAAATATACAATATGGCCTTATTTATATGATTAGAAGGATGCTGGTTCCAAAATCTAAACGGGCTGCTGACAGACATGGAGCAGCTACAATCTCAAGACTTCATCTAGACGGATGACGAAGAATTCTGGAAGCCGCAACAAATTTTTACGATTAAAAGCAGACAGGGCGGGAAGGCACGGTAGCCTGTGAAGAGCGGTCCGCCCGACCCGACTCGACGTCTAGCTGTTTAATTACCGCTGGAGAGGCTCCGCACAAATTCCTCAGCCGATTATCACACATGCGCGGCGCGCACGGCGCTCCCAGTCTCCACGTCTGCTCCCCAGAATTCGAATCTCGGCCGCGGCACCTGTGGGCGGGCTCTATGGCAGTGATGTCAGACGGAGGGAAATTTCCCACATGCCGGGTAAAATCTGACACGTTTAGGGAAAAAGGGAAAAGTTATGTCAAAGAGGGAATTTTCAGAAGTTTTGGAAACTTCAATTTCATTAAGCAATGTTTTATTTGTCATTATCTATCTATATTTCCGAGTCTAAAGTGTACTTTTGTTCATCATATACATGGACCACATCCTCAAAATTTGGAGGCAAGGCCATCATACCGGAATACAAATCAACCGGAACACTTGTCTCGACACTCTGCTGTTTGCTGACGATCAGGTTATCATTGCAAAATCAGAAGATGAACTGCAACGAGCCGTCCACAACTTACAAATAACTGCTTCAAAATTTAATATGGAAATATCAACCGAAAAAACCAAAAACATGGCCTTTTTATGAAAAGATCCAGTTCCATCCAAAATCATTATAAATGGCACATTAATAGAACGTGTGAATTCATTCAACTGTTTAGGTTATAATCTATCATTCATCATTGATGATGATATAGACAACAAAGTCTCAAAATTTTTCAAAATTGCTGGAACCATCAACAGTGTATTCAAACCTTCCCAAATACAAAGACATACAAGGCTGAAAATCTACAAAACTCTCGCACGACCAGTTTTGGCTTATGGCAGTGAAGCATGGACACTAAGAAAATGCGACGAAAGACGGCTAACAACTGCCGAAATGAGATTCATGCGAAAAACTGCTGGATACTCTCTTCTCGACCATCATCGGAACGTAGATATTCTGAAGGAATTAAAAATTGACTCTACTGTCCATTATCTGCAGCAATACAGGCTTCAGTGGCAGACACATGTCAAGAGGATGGATCGCTCTAGATGGCCCAGGCAGATTTTATCGTATTTCCCAAGAGGTCGAAGAAATTTAGGAAGATCTAGGAAACGCTGGCAAGAGACCGTAACAGATCCACTGGGGTCTAACACTTGAAGGCTGATGATGATGATGATGATGATGATGATGATGATGATGATGATGATGATGATGAAGTTCACTTTTAACCTAATTATTGGCCGTTCAAACTCGCGGCACGCCTTATACAGAGTGATTTATAAATACCTGTAAAAACTTTGTGGGTGTAATGTAGAGGTAAAAATGAAACTAAAATGTTCTATACAACTTTTCCCGAAAATCCTTACTTTCAGAATTATAATGCATAGTGCCATCTCTTGCCAGGCATCAAAAACATGGGCCAGTAAAGCTTTCGGCTGTGGCACGGTAGCGACTGCGGTAGATGTTTCTTATTCGTACACCCCACTACAGCTGATTCCGACATAATAGGACTTTGTTTACTGTACGTAGGTATGTTTAGTTGTATGGCACTGTTGCAGGTCCTACAGTCACCACGTCCCGTAGGTACACATTCATTTTGTCGTTAGTTCAGTAGGCTTCAGCTGTGTACGGTAAGATAGATCGTGCAACACCTGTTGCTTGGCCAGCCAGATCACCAGACTTCTACCTTTGGGGGTCGTCTGAAGGCGCTCGTTTATGCCACTCAAATTCTGAACAGCAGTGACATCAAAATAACTATGAAACAGTTCGGAATGAGTTGAACGGGGTCTGTAAAATTCTAAGATCAGTACATACCTACTTACAGTAAACGAAGTCTTATCAGGTCGAAATCAACTGTACGTAATAGGGGTGTACGAATAACAAACATCTAGCGCAGTCGCTTTATAGGCGAGCATTACACGTCCGAAGGCTTTACTGGTCCATGTTTTTGGTACCTAGCAAGATAGGACATTTTGCATCATAACTCTGAAAGTAAGAATTTGCGGAAAAGTTGTATAGAA
This sequence comes from Periplaneta americana, assembly GCA_025594305.2. Lineage (NCBI taxonomy): Eukaryota > Metazoa > Arthropoda > Insecta > Blattodea > Blattidae > Periplaneta > Periplaneta americana. The sequence goes on from JAJSOF020000038.1 coordinate 27,360,549, forward strand.
CATTTTAGTTTTAGTTTTACCTCTACATTACACCCACAAAGTTTGTACAGGTATTTATGAATCATTCTGTATCTGTAACCATCTTCATTTCTTAGAGTTTCAGTGCGGAAACGCAAATAGGCCTATCAATATCAAGACTATCAGCGAGTTTTTCAAGTGGGAGTGAAGTAGTAGGTATTTCAGGTCATTGCAAATTGTTGGCAAGAATATGACATTTTGGAGTGTATTAGATACCACTAAATGCTGGACATCATTTTGGCCACGTTAAAACGCTAGCGTAATAATATTCAATCAATGACGTATTTATTGGCCATAAGCTCGTACTGAGTACTCGCCGAAGATCAGTTATGTATGTATTTTTCCACGTATTTTCAACAATAAAGGCTGTTGGGGAAGCCATTGTTGAGATTCTGAAAATGAGGCGGATGCTGTAGGAGATTTGTAAAATCGTATAATATAAATCGTAAATAAAATCATTAATCGAAAATCATTAATTGTTTCAGCTTTTTATTCGTTGCTGGTTGTGGGAAATAAACTAACTCGTCATGTCAGCAAGAAATGAAATGTTCTGCTATTTTTCGTACAAAAATGATGTACTTCGTAGCGTTCACGAATCTGACCGATTAAATCAAAGAATATAAATTTTATACAGTTTAAAGACGCAGAATAGGAAGCATGACTCAATTAATTAATAATGCCTCTACCTAAGATAATTAGTGAATCACACATACATATCTACACCGCACCGCCATTAATATCTGAAAAAGACTCACACCACTTGATTTATAACTATAAAAGTATTTCATTTTTAATAACAATATTTTACGTAAGATTTGTAGCTTTTAGTAATACACGTATGTATAGCCGTTACTCAGAAAATCATAGAAATGAATATCTAATGTAAGTTATTCTCTACGTTTACTTACATAACTTCAAAAAGTTTCATTTTCATATCATCAATAATAGTATCAATCCGTATCAGTGACAAAATACACCATACAATTAACTGTAATATTTCATTTTTAATGGAAATAATTTCAACAAATCTTCTTGAGTTTTGTAGTTTTTAATAACCTATACACATTACATAGCTGCACTAAGAAAATGACACCACATAAAATCAGATCTGTAAATTGTATTCTTGATAATATAACTTTTTAGTAATCAATATAGAAACAAATGAAGATCGACCTATTGGCATTATGTCAGAGAATCTGTTGGCAATTCTGGAGTCATGGCCTCCATGATATTGTTTATTTTAGTATCTGTTTTTTTTTTTTTTAATTCTTCTTGGATTTTGATGCAGTATCGGACTTCAGGGGTCCCCAGCGAATAGGGATTATAAAGAATGGACACTGAGCGAATTTTCCTGCGTTTTGTTTCTCTGTGCGCCAGCGTTTAATTCCACTTTCAAGCGCTACAGGTTAGTGTAATCGAGCATACGCTAAGATAATAATTGAAAATAGAGTTGAGACACAGGATCCAAACATCGCCTACCTTATTGCATAATCCAGTAACGCTTTGCTTCAAATAAATTCAAGTTAACAGCTTTTCCTTTTTCTCAGTGACAAACTAGTTGTAATAATAATATTTTATATTTCAGATATAATAAATTATATTATAAAATAATATAATACATTATAAAATTAAGTATCGAATTCGTTTAATATTTGTATATAAATTAATATAGCTATATGGTTTTACTTCTCGTAAGAGTTTTGTTTTTCCATTTTCAGTGCTATCAAATCATTACATATTTTAATTGTTGTTGGGGTCAACGTCTCAACTGTCATTATAAAGGAACTCTAGAGTCTAGACATTACAGTTAATGACGGATTTATTATTTTATGGATCCAATTTATTTTGAGTACATAATGTACCTAGATGTATTAATTATATGTGTTATATTTCCGGTGTGTCGACTGCTAGCTGGTGTGATGTCAGCGCCAACTCTAGGGAGAAAGCAGAATCTCACGCTTTAGCTGGCTTGAAGATCATTGAAATCAGTCCGGCTACATCAAAGGTTCCGACGCGAAGTGTCCATTCTTTATAATCCCTATTCGCTGGGGTCCCTGACTGCACTATTATGTTCTTGTTCCTTGTGTTGTTAGTTCATAGAATCTCTTCTTCGCACAAATTCGAAGACGTTGATGTCCTTGAAAAAGTTTGGAAATTTGTTTGTGCTTTCTTTCTGAAAAGCTATTAGTTCTCAAAACTGATGACAGATGGATTTTTGAAAATAGGAAAATGATGTAGGGAAATTGACATTTCACTGAAAACTACTATTTTCCTGAAAAACTTTGGGTTCCAAGCTTCAAAATGAGGGGTCATTTATTAAAATCCGTTCAGCCGTTTTCCCGTAATTTCTATTACCAGTTTAAAAAATATATATAGATATGTCCCAAATAGGTTCCAGAATTAATATGAATATAAAATATTGTGTAACTCTGTCGAATAATAATTGTTGAAGGGAGTTGGTCCGAGGAGGGAGGAACAGCAGTGACTCTTAGAAATGAAAAAAGTTATTTTCTCGTAACAGTTCCAACTGTTCCAGTTCCTAGAAAATAGCACTGTACACCTGTGCAGTTATATACGGTATTGTTACTTCGGAACTGTTATTTGGAACCTACTATTGAAATTTCATCGTACAAAACATTTCTGCCAGAAAATATAGAAAAATTACTTGTGTTATATAGTAACCAACGTTGAATCCAACTAATGTAAAAATTAAATAATTGATTAAATGGCGATCTTACTCGTGTTAATTATGTAGCATGTGCGGCCACCATCGAGGATGGTGTCGAATAGCACCGAAACAGCTGTAAGCCGCACATGCTTACATAATTAACACGAGTAAGATCGCCATTTAATCAATCATTTATATTCAAGTGTTAAAAGTAATGTACGAAAGATTCAACATGGAGTAAAAAATTAATTTCTTCAGTATAAAAAATGAGTTATGTAGTTTTTTCATTGAGATAGGGATATATGATTCTGAAAAACTGTTTACTTTTGCAAATTTGTTTTTATTCACTATTTATTTTATTTATTTATTTATTTATTTATTTAACCTGGTAGAGATAAGGCCATCAGGCCTTCTCTTCCCCTCAGCCAGGGGATTACAACTACAATATTAAGCATACAATTACAATTATAATTACAATTAATATTAAATTTACAAATACAATAAAAATCAAAGTACTAAAAGATTAACTGATTAATAAAAGCTAGACAGTTTATTGTAAAAGTTAAGAAGAGAGAAACATTTCTTTTATTGATTAAGTAAAAATTAAACCTACTCTTCTCAGTAAGAAAATGCTTAATAAGCTTGCTTTTGAACGCTGCTAAATTCCGACAGTCTCTGATGTCACTGGGTAGGGTATTCCACAAGCGCGAGAGCGAGATTGTGTATGATGATGAATACGATGAAGTCTTATGTGTTGGTATGGCTAGTATGCGGTTATTTTGCGTGCGTGTGAAGAGATTATGATATGATGACAGGTAAGTGAAACGGGAGGCAAGGTAGGTAGGTGTAGAGGTGTGAAGGACTTGGAAAAGAAGAACAAGAGAATGAAAATTTCTTCGTTCGTTAAGCCGTAGCCAGTATAGAGTTTGGAAGGATGGGGTAATGTGGTTAGCGCGACGGACATCGCAGACGAAGCGAACACAAGAATTATGAACACGTTGTAATTTTTGCGACTGGTTGACATTGAGGTCAGTCAGTAGAAAATCACAATAATCGAAGTGGGGCATTACTAGTGTTTCCACTAGTATTTTCTTGAGTGATAGAGAAAGGAATTTTCGAATGCTGTTTAAGGAATGTAGTATGGAAAGCACTTTTTTGGTAATATGGGTTACTTGGTTATTCCAGTTTAAATGCGTATCAAAGTAAACTCCAAGGTTTTTAACACTGGAATCAAAAGGGATTATTGTGTCGTTTAACTTGACTGGAAGAGCAGGATAATATTGCATAATAGACGTTGATGTCCCACTAGGATTGCTTGTGATTTTCTTGCATTGAGAGTCAAACCAAACTTTCTGGCCCATGCAGATATAGATTCAAGTCCTCGTTAAAATTTTGTATTGCGTCATTGAGTGAGTCAGAGGTTGTATTGTATTAATGGTACCATATTAAATATAAACTAAATTATTAATTTCTAAAGGCTTATTTTGTAAATAGTGATGTAAATCTGCTCCAAATGGTTTAGGAACAAAGATATTTTAGCATTGAAATATTTCATATCTCCATATTTTATCAAAATAAATTTCATATTTTGGCTTAATTTTCTTTATATAGTGTCAGTTACCAGTGATTAGCGTGGTGCAAGACAACAATACTGAATGTAAATATGAGATATGGTTTCTAGTACCGAAATATTTACTATAAAGGTTTCAGTTGTTGAAGTGAAAGATTAGGCTGTTGATGATCCTAAAGAAAACCACAGAACAGAGTTGTCATCTTTTGTTCCCGTAATTTCCCTTTTACGAGTAAATATCGATATGCATGTTAATAACGAAATGTGAAGTCGATATTACGCATTCTGATGTTATTTGCGTGTAATTGACCAATGGCGTTATCTCATGAGTACAAGCCAGCCAACATAAACACAGGTTAACCAACTTCAAAATGTATGACATAGAATATTTAAGACAAAGATAAAACTTCGCTAACTTTGACAAGTTCCCGTTTTCGGGCTCCGGCAAACTTCTCGTTAATTCGTCAGGTTCGAAGTGTAAAAGCTCTTACAATTTTGATGCTAGGAACATGAAATTTTTACTACATGTTCTATAGGCTGCACCATGGTTAACAAAATAGCGCATCGGTTTATATGATTAAATGAATACTTTTTTAAATAAAAAATGAAATATTTATAATAGCAATTGAAAATTTTTATTTTTAGGTATGCAGTAGTTACAAAAATTGTCCCCCTTTTGTAGTAAAGATACAGGAAAATTGATGCATAATATTTTTCTAAATATGTCACTAGTTTAGAAAAAAAAAATTCAAACATCATACTCAAAAAATTGAGCGGCACATTTCATTTTGAAATATGCAAATTTTTCAGAATTTTTTTGTTAATAACTCGGAAACTAATTGACTCACAGAAATGAAACTTCACCACATCATTATCTATCACACTGTGATTATATGTGTAAAAATCAAGGACGTAGATTGAAAAATGTAGAAAATATAAATTTCACCCATCACCTCCTTAAGGGTTAGTTACAGATTACAGCAGTAACATTTTGGAAACATTCAACATTTTTTCCTCCATAACCGTATCTTGTACAATAATGAAAATTAATATGCGTAAAATACTGTCCTTCTGCTAGCCTATATGAAAAAAATTTTTTTACTAATTAAAAAAAATGATTTATATATTTTTTTCTAAATTCAAAATGGTGCAATGATGAAGCTTTTCTCTCATAACTCAAAAACTATCCAACATTTTGTGATGAAATTTTTGTGTGTATTTATGCATGTCATATCTACAATATGATGCAAAATCACTTCTCAACCTATGATATATTGTCTGATAAAAATATAAATTCATTTTAAAAATGGTAAAATATCAGTATTTTTTCAAACACAAAATTTAAAAAAATTATTTATTAAGGAATGTAGTTGAAAGAACATGATATTGTAAATATGAGTTTCAGAAATAAAATGAAAGAGAGATAACATGAAAAAGTTAACAAAGTTTATGAGTTATGAGGGAAACGCTTTATCACTGCACAGTGAACCGCCACAATTTTGATCATTCTTTTTTAAATCTTTTTTTTTTTTCATGTAGCAGGTCATTGTTTTACACATACCACATTTCATTATTTTACAAGATATAGTAATGGAGGAAGAAATGTTGAATATTTCCAAATCTTTACTGCTATAAGCTGTACCTAATCCCTTAAAAGAAGAAATACCGCTTCAAATTAAATTAGATAAAAATAATACACTTAATATGCCACTATTTGCAGATGATACGACGTTCATTCAAGATAATGAGAATAAATTCCAAATAAATTTGTATGAATTACAAAAATTTTCCCAAGATTTTTATTTTAACATTTCAACCGGAAAATCAGAGTTATTAAGACTTTTAGAGGAAAACATAACAAGATCAAAAATACTTTTAAAGAATAAAGTCGTATAAGAGGTTGGAAATTTTAATTATTTGGGTTGTAATGTAGCATATAAAAATAACAACGAAGACATAAAAAAACGTCATCTAGCTGGAGTAGATAACTGCGGTGTAACTGCCTACTTGAGGACATACTCTTGTGCTTTGAGTGTGGTCGATACAAGAGGCTCGGGTATGCTGGAACCCGTATGTCAAACGACCCTCTTATAGCCATCCCCTAAACTTCAGGGGCTTACAACAGGAGAAAATGAGAATGTGGCTTGGAAGTCATTAGCATTCTCCTAGAATAACAAACAAGCAGCACTCATTGCAGTGTTTTCTCCTAACGCAAGCACGCTATACATCATTCAATCCAGGGACATCATTTTATTTTTACTTCAATTTTTATTGTACCTGAGTTTTTTTAATGTACTTCACTCCCACCCTTTCTACTAATGAAGTTCAACCGTCCTCCACACAGACCCAAGACCACATATACAGTCATAGTAGCCTTACGATCATAGTAAACAGTACATTCCAAAAATATTTTCGCGTTTTCCAGTGACGAAAGAGCTTTCAATATTGCATCATTTTCCATTTTCTTACGTCGCATCCCGGTTTTCCCCACCTGCTTCTATTCGCCTCTCTGTAAATGCTAGTGGCTGGGCTGTCTTAGCTCTTTTCTGGGAACATTAATTTCTGTTAGGAATTGGACGTCTACGTAATATTATACCCATACAATTGTTTAAAATAACTTAAATAAAAGGGCCTCGTTAAGTAATTAACTGTCATGTGATTTCCTCCCTTTCTACGATGCTGCGACGTAACCACTTGGACGGACAGTAGATAGCATGTCTGAGTAATTTTATCTTTTCGGATCGGGCAGAAGTGAAGATTGAATTTACAGTACGTAAGGTACTCTTTTATAGAGTAGGTACAGAATTATTTCAACATGAGTTACGAAGTACGAACCTGGTAATTACGTACAATAGCCTATAGTGCGATAATATGCACATTAGAACTGAAGCCTGTATCGAAATGAACGGCCACCATTTAAAAAAATGTGTTTAAATATCCATATTATGATTATTTTTCAATTTAACTTCATTCTCTATATTGTACGCTAATGTGCTGTATACCGTATAACATACACTGCATAATGAGTACGTCCACATGGAAAGCTCAGTTCGTGAGTAAAAACACTCATTGTTAATACTGTACTGTATTTTGATTAAACAAAAACCTAATGAAAATTATCAAACTCAAAATCGCGATATTTCCCAGTTTATGTAAATGGATGAACTACTTTTCTTCCCTCCTATACCTAGTAAAGTGATTTGTTTGTATATTACGCCAGTATTATCGAACTCCAGATGTGGAAGGAGGTAGCAAACGGTGTTTCCGGTTCTTAATCGTTGATCCAAAGGTATAGCGAGGTTAATATTAGAAATGTTAGTAAAAATTAAATGATGTCCCTGTATAAGCAGAGCCTTGCGTTTGGTCACTCTGAATATACATGTTAGGTGTACGGCGATCATACTAGCTTCGCTTGGTACGGAGAGCAAGTTGCGAGTCAAAGCAGATCAATCTGCACACTGTGTGTGTTTATATCTATTTATTCGTGTACCTGTGTAGAAGTCGGTGGACAACAGAAATAGTACTATATACAAAAGACTACTTGAATGTAATAACATCAAGAATAAAGTATTTATTTAAAGGTAGATTATAATAATAATAATAATAATAATAATAATGATTTATTTTAGCTGGCAGAGTTAAGGCCGTAAGGCCTTCTCTTCCACACAACCAGCAAAAAGTGTATATACATATGCATGAACTTACAAAGAATTCAACAATTTGATTTAGATGAGAGTTACATGTATACAAGAGTTATTTACGAATTAAACAACAAAATACTATGAACTATTAATTAAACACTGAAATAAACTGGGTAGCAGAATTAAACTAAAATACATAGAATGTTAATATATTTCAAATTATATTAGATAATAGAAAGAGATTATTATGAGACAATTTTGAAAATGCAGCACAATCAGGATGATGTCTAAAAAAAAAAGCAACAGTGTAGTCAGTAATATTTTAAATCAGTATGATTGGAGTGAAATGCTAATAAGGTTATCTTTTAAGCTGTTCTTAAAGGTGTTTGTTGTCTTGCAGCCCCTAATACTTTGTGACAAGGAATTCCATTGACGAGGTGGATATTGTAAAAGATGAGGAATAACAAGATGTTCTATGAAGAGGTATATTTAGCGTGCCACAGATTGATCTGGTATTTACGTCGTGGTTAGAGTATAGATAAGAGAAACGAGACGAAAGGTAATTTGGTGTAGAGGTGTGCAGAATTCGAAAGAGTAAAGACAAAGAGTGTAAAGTTCTGCGTTCTTTAAGTCGGAGCCACGAGAGACTTGCGAAGGACGGTGATATGTGATCATATCGTCGGATGTTGCACACGTATCTGATGCACATATTCTGAGCTCGCTGTAACTTGACTGACAGTTCAGAACTTAGATCACTTAACAAAACGTCACAATAATCATAGAAGATTATTTTTACCAGGGATATACAAAACTCCGTAATTTTCAGGAGCCAGTCCCTTTCTTCAGAAGTCAGCACATATTGTCCACACATGCAATGAGGAATACACTCGAGCTAAGATGAAGATAGGCCTTACATTTACTGAAATATATTAAACACTATTATAATATCTATGCAGTGCAAAAACACGCTCTCAGAGACGCTCTGTGCTCATCATTGAAGCTAAATAGTGATAATATTTGTCATTCGCAATAAATACAGAGTTATTCACGAGGATTTACCGCCATTTACAGAGCTTATTTCAGAAGACATTCTAAGCAAAAAATGTCATATAAACATGTGTTCTAATCTCAATATTTTCAGAATTACACTAATTTGAAGTTGTTTGTTAAATACCATTATTCTCGAGTTTTAAGGGTAAAAGAATATTACAGATAAAGAATGAACTATTCAGAAGTATCATTTCTTTGTTTTTAGTAGGTTATTTTACGACGCTGTATCAACATCTCAGGTTATTTAGCGTCTGAAAGAAGTGAAGGTGATAATGCCGGTGAAATGAATCCGGGATCCAACACAGATAGTTACCCAGCATTTGCTCATATTGGGTTGACGGAAAATCCCGGAAAAACCTCAACCAGGTAACTTGCCCCAACCGGGATTCGAACCCGGGTTACCTGGTTTCGCGGCCAGACGCGCTAACCGTTACTCCACAGGTGTGGACTATCATTTCTTTAATTAGCTAGTATTCTGAAGCTAAAAATGTGTTGTGAATTCTATGTAGCTTCGTACATATATATTTCTTTTTCGATTTTTAAATAGAAAATTAGATTTTTCTTGCGCATGTAATCACAACTATTGTTACAAATCACGCCACGCACATAAATTCAAGACTGTACATTAGGATGCATAATTAAACTGTAAACAATCAATTTGCTAAAGTCATATGATTTGTAACAATTTTTGTGATTAATGAATAAGAATAATGTAATTTTTAAGTTTAAAATTGAAAAATAGAATCTGTACAAAGCAATTAACAAAACATTTTTGGCTTCAAGAACACTAGCCAATTAAATAAATAATACTTATGAATAGTTCATTCTCTATTCGTAATATTCTTTTACCCTTAAAACTAAATAAAAATGGTATTTTACAAACAACTTCAAATAGTGTAACTCTGAAAATATTGAGATTAGGACACATGTTTAAAAATTTAAATTATGGTTTATTTAACGACGATCGCAACTGCAGAGGTTATATCACTGTCGCCGGTGTGCCGGAATTTTGTCCCCAGGAGTTCTTTTACATCCCAGTAAATCTACTGACATGAGCCTGTCGCATTTAATCACACTTAAATGCCATCGACCCAGGCCGGGATCGAAACCGCAACCTTGAGCACAAAAGACCAGCGCTTTATCGACTACGCTACATAGGCCGACGACAAGTTTATATGATTTTTTTTCAGAATGTCTTCAGAAATGAGCTTTGGCGTTTTGCTCGTGAATCACTCTTATAATAAATTAATCTAAAATGGCATTAAATTTCTTTTTATAATCGCTTTTGTTAACATTATATTAAAGGGGAAAGCAAAAAGTCACAATCATAACGGTGATGTCATCTTCAATTCAGTTTACAATCGCATTTGTTAACATTATATGCCGAAGAGTGTGGACGAAAACAATCAAAGTTTTCTGAAATTCGCAACGGTGATGTCATCTTCCAATGCATCACGATGCTGGGTATTCCATACACTGGCCGAAATTTATTAGAAAATTTCTTCCTCGTGAGGATTCGAACCAGCGCTCATTCCGTAACGAAAAAGTAGGAAAGCATGATTGTATCCGTGGTGATAATTATTCTTTACTAATTTTGTTAAGAAAAACATAAAATCTCGGATTGAGACAAGTGGACAACAGAGTTTGAGCTTACATATTCAGTTCTTCTCAGCTCCAAATTTCCTTGCAAGGACGCGTTTTCGCGTATCATTTTTATGTCGTAATATTTACTACTTATTTCGATAATTTAACTCTTGTTAAGGTTACAGAAAGCTAACGCCATTTTAAGCGAAGTGTGTTGGTAGAAATGCATTGTCGAATTCGTTTTAAGATATGGACAGGAAGTTATTTTGCAAGAACGGATTATCCCCCCCCCCCAAACGACGACACAAACACGGTACCTAAGCATGATTCTGCACAGGTATCACCTGGAATTTGTAGTACTTTCTTCTTCAGACGAATAAAAAACAACATCCTGTTAGTTTTCTTTAACAGAAGTCAACAAGAAAAGTACTCACAGCTGTACTCATTCTAGATAGCGACGACACCCCCTCGTCGGCAAACAACTTTATCAATAACAAAAAATACCCTGTTTCCTGTAATCCTTTCTACCATAGCTTATATTGTATTAAGCGAATTTTAGCCCCTCACCCCTCAATCGGTACGGAGAGAGGAGCAAACATCCTATGTCGCCATGCGGTACACTTGCCGTGTCCACCCAATTAAAGCGAAATCAGAACGGCTATAAACCCTATTTACGTTACCATCGACTGGAGTCTTGTTTGCTTTCAAAATATTAGTAGTGTAAATATTAAGTCGGATGTGATTACCACAAGAGGAAAGGAATATGATTTGTCGTTTCTCGAGGTTTCTCAATTAATAAACATTTGTTATATGGAAGCAATAGTGACGAAATGAAATTTTAGACTTAATTACGGTTAAAAAAAGGCTCTGATAAATCCAAAGAAATTGCATATAAGTCACTAGTTCGTCCAGTAATGGAATATGGTGCTGCATTTGGGATCCTTACAGATTACAACATATTAAGACATTGGAAAAGATTAAAAAACGGGCTCTCAAGAGTTGTCGTAATAATTCAACATTAAAATCGGACACACGGACAGGAGAACGCAAATTCGATTATGTGTAATGTTCAAAATATACAGAGGTGAGCCTGCCTGGAGAGAAAAAAAATAGGTTGCAGCCACCAAATTACTCTTCAAGAAATGACCTCTCACATAAATTGAGGGAAAGAAGACAGAGGACGGACACTGGAAAGTTTTCTTTTCTCAATCGTACTATCAGGGACTGGAATGCTTTACCAATAACCAAAAATGTATTTAAAAATAGGTTTAAGGACTCTACTAATACACGGTAGTATATTATGCACACTATTTAATGGCTGTAATTGATGTTTTGTTAATTGAAGTGTTTTATCAGTGAAGAAGTGTGTTGTGTCAGTGAAATGTGTTTGTGTCGGTGAAGTTTTGTAGTTTATACTGTAGTGCTAGAGCAAAGTATTTGAACAGTGAAATGTTTTTGAAGTGTTAGTGAAATCAGGATAGTATCAGTGAAATGTGACGTAGTTCCAGTGCAGTGAGTGAGTTGACAGCGAAATGAGTGTAGTGATGAAAGGTATTTGTGCATGTATGAACACATCATACTCGTGGGTTTAAGTTCAACTTAGGGTTAAGATACAAACTAGATTTACTTTAAATATTATTTTAAGTGATCGTGCTTCATTTAATTTAGAATGCTCCTTGTTAATACTATCATATACTGTTATTATTATTTATTAGTATTAATGATTATTACTAGTATTATTATTATTAATTTATTATTAACTGTAACTATTATCAATTGTCATTATTGAGTGTATAGTTACCGCTACCACCGGGTGTTTACCCATTTCCAGTGTGATATATACATACATACAAAATCCTTCCATTCAAAGAATGAACATTCAACAATATGTGGAACTCGAACTTTTGTTCTCAGAACAGGTAGGCCTTCAGTTTGCACTATTGACGAGTAATATCCATATTCGAACTACATTAATAGAAAAAAGGAAGAATTTAGTGGAATAGACATTACACAGACGCTATACGACTTTGTCAACAAGGAAATATATCATATGCGATAAACTCAACAATGTGAATGAGGCCATTCCTACACACAAGGAGAGTCCGCATAGACAGTGTATAATAACCTACTTGGAAGCATTTATTATAATCAATGAGAGTTGCAATATATTAAAAAAATGATGATATTCAGTTATTATTTTAATTAAAATGTGCCTTATTGAAACGTACAGCAGAATCCGTATAGACCAGTTTCTGCCTGATGCTTTTCCAATTCACTGCGAGCTAAAGCAAGGAGATGCACTATCACCTTTATTTTTAACTTCGCTCTAGAATATGCCATTAGGAAAGTCCAGTATAACAGACAGGGTTTGGAATTGAACGGGTTACATCAGCTTCCTGTTTATGCGGATGACGTGAATATGTTAGGAGAAAATTCACGAACGATTAGGGAAAACACAGAAATTTTACTTGAAGTAAGTAAAGCGATAGGTTTGGAAGTAAGTCCCGAAAAGACAAAGTATATGATTATGTCTCGTGACCAGAATATTGTAAGAAATGAAAATATACAAATTCGAGATATATCCTTCAAAGAGGTACAAAAATTCAAATATCTTGGAACAACAGTAACTAATATAAATGATACTAGGGAGGAAATTAAACTCAGAATAAATATGGGAAATGCCTGTTATTATTCGGTTGAGAAACTTTTGTCATCTAGTCTGCTGTCAAAAAATCTGAAAGTTAGAATTTATAAAACAGTTATATTACCAGTTCTATATGGTTGTGAAACTTGGACGCTCACTTTGAGATAGGAACAGAGATTAAGGGTGTGTGAGAATAAGGTGCTTAGCTAAATATTTAGAGCTGAGAGGGATGAAGTTACAGGAGAATGTAGAAAGTTACACAACGCAAAACTGCACGCATTGTATTCTTTACCTGACATGATTAGGAATATTAAATCCACACGTTTAAGATGGGCAGAGAATGTAGCACGTATGGGCGAATCCAGAAATGCATATAGATTGTTACTTTGGAGGCCGGAGGGAAAAGGACCTTTGGGGAGGCCGAGACGTAGATGGAGGTAATATTAAAATGGATTTGAGGGAGGTGGCATATGATGGTAGAGACTGGATTAATCTTGCTCAGGATAGGGACTGATGGAGGGCTTATGTAAGGACAGCAATGAACCTCCGAGTTCTCTAAAAGCCATTTGTAAAAATAAGTAAGTAATAATAATAATAATAATAATAATAATAATAATAATAATAATAATAATAATAATAATACATCTTGATTATACAACTTTTAACACTATATCATTTCGGAATATGTATTATATGTCTTTCTTGTGTTAAATTCTATCATACCTGGTTAACATGTTGCGGTCTGTTATTGACCTTCTTCAGAACTGGTTGTTGCTGGTCTTGGCGCCTTTTTTTGCTTTGGTCCTGTGAGGGTGTGTTTATGTAGTGTAATGTGAAGTCAAAGAGTGTGTGTGTTCTGAAATTGAGTTGTGTGTTGAGAATTTCATTTGGATGTGTTTTTTGTGTCTGTATACTTCGTATTGTTCTAGTGTGTTTAGTTTCTTTCTTTTTGGTTGGATGTGTAGAATTTCCATGTCTGTGTTGATGTCTCTGTAGGTGTGGTTAGCATATGTGGAAGTGTTTTGTAATTTTGTTATGGCTGTGATGTGTTCTTTGCAACGTGTCTGTCAAAAAAACCGAAACATGTTAACCGGGTACGAAAGAATTTAACACAAGAAGGACATAATACTTATTCCGAAGTAATAATAATAATAATAATAATAATAATAATAATAATAATAATAATAATAATACATAAAATTTAAAATACCGATCATGTAAATTGTAATAATTTTAATAACAACCCCCCCCCCTTGACAAAATTCTGCTATTTTAAACTGAATGAAAGAATTTCCACGTGTCGGATATCCGTTTCAGTGCCACTTTATGCCACTGACAACTACCGCCAGTCTCGTCGCTCGCTCGGCCTGCCGGTCGTCCTTGAGAATTCCGTCTTTCGATTGTCGCTTTCCTCCGGAGCTCCGCATCACTCCTTATACTCCCTCTGAGAGTATTCCGAATCTCAGCGCTGAGCAATCTGATGGCATCACGGTGTTCCGAATTTCAGCGATGGCATCACTGATGCTCCACCGGTGTCGCACTGGTGCCATCAGCTTGCAGAGGTGGTGGCAGTCTCCATCAGCCGCCATCAGTGAACATGATTGGTTCTTGTATAGGGCGGGAATTAGCAGACGAATGAAATCGTGCACTGTTGTGTCGTGGCGATGTGTTCTGCTGTATTGTTTGTAATGAGTACAACGTGAAAACAATATGTTAATGGCTTATGAGCGAACATGTCAACGGACCAGTTATTACTACCAGTCCAAGAAATAAGTTGTTTATGCTCTCTTTTCTTTGAACGAGATGGCAGTACGGGAATTTCGCAAAATTTTGCTAGCGTAGCACAGACAACTTATACAGTCGCCATGACAGCCATCGATCCTTCCAGCAGTTTTGTTCCTATTTCGCTGCAGCGTGACATTGTTGTCCACCTGTTCGGTGAGATTCGGAATACGCTGTCTACCACCTATTGTAGTACCGGGGATCACCGGAGGAGAGCTTTATTCATAATATTCGATTCCTCCGGACTAGTATTCGCTCCGCTGAGCAGCACTATTATTCGTATAATTGCCATTTTTTTGTACATAGCTTTAGTAATCTGTAAGTTTCAGAAGACATCAAGAGCTTTTTTTTTTCATTGTGTGTATATTGTCCACTGCTGTGGAGTGACGGTTAGAATGTTTGACTGTGAAACGAGCGGGCCCAGTTCGAATCTCTGTTGAAATAAGGTACCTGATTATTGCTTTTTTTCCGAGTTAATCAAATGTCATTATCACAGCCCGGGTTAATTTCACAGTACGGCGTACTATATTTGTACAAGAGCTCGACAATTCCGCAAGAAAAATCATTCACGGAAAAGGAGTGGTAAGCCTCAGACTGCGGTGCAAGTCTTCGAGCCCCTCTTCCGTAAAAAAAAGGTACGTATTTGTCTTTTTTATGCGTGTGGGTGCATTTGTAAGCTCATGATAAGAATATTTTATGTAGCTATCTATGAATTATCTTATTTTATCGTCCTATTGTGTCCCCCCAAGGAAATCGTTTTATCTCCGCCTATGGCACTGGTGAACAAGTTCTGAACAACTACTGAAATGAGGCGTGACCAATATGGAGCTATGTATATAACAAATATATCACATATGTAAACACATGGTAGGACCGTGATCTCCATTTCCGTCTGATTGTTGCAGTCAATAATAATATGCATTCATCAGTTGAGGAACTTGAACTTTCTGCAGATATCACTTAAAATGATTTCTTATCGCAAGAAACTTCTTTCAGTATCACATGACGTTACTGGTGCATAATAATAATAATAATAATAATAATAATAATAATAATAATAATAATAATAATAATATCTGACATTTCTTCGTGTTTCATCAGACTATTGCGTACGTCACTCGCCACTCAAAATACCCACTATTTTCCTGTGTACCTTTCTAGAAATTCCCTAAAATGTCGATTATTTTAATTTAGTAATAACAATGACATGATATTCTTATTGAATTTGGTATTCCCAAGAAACTAGTTCGATTAAATAAAATGTGTCTCAGTGAAACGTACAGCAGAGTCCGTATAGGTCAATTTCTATCAGATTTTTTTAATTAGGTTATTTTACGACGCTTTATCAACAGCTTAGGTTATTTTGCGTCTGAATGAGATGAAGGTGATAATGCCGGTGAAATGAGTCCGGGGTCCAGTACCGGAAGTTACCCAGCATTTTTCTGTCAGATGCGTTTCCAAGTCACTGTGGGCTAAAGCAAGAAGATGCACTATCACCTTTACTTTTTAACTTTGAACTAGATTATGCCATTAGGAAAGTCCAGGATAACAGAGAGGGTTTGGAATTGAATGGGTTACATCAGCGTCTTGTCTATGCGGATGACGTGAATGTATTAGGAGAAAATCCACAAACGATTAGGGAAAACAAGGGAATTTTACTTGAAACAAGTAAAGAGATAAGTTTGGAAGTAAATCCCGAAAAGAAA
The DNA here is from genome assembly GCA_025594305.2 of Periplaneta americana. NCBI lineage: Eukaryota > Metazoa > Arthropoda > Insecta > Blattodea > Blattidae > Periplaneta > Periplaneta americana. The sequence goes on from JAJSOF020000038.1 coordinate 27,377,212, forward strand.
AAGTATATGATTATGTCTCGTGACGAGAATATTGTACGAAATGGAAATATAAAAATTGGAAATTTATCTTTTGAAGAGGTGGAGAAGTTCAAATATTTGGGAGCAACAATAACAAATATAAATGATACTCGGGAGGAAATTAAACACAGAATAAATATGGGAAATGCCTGTTATTATTGGGTTGAGAAACTTTTATCATCCAGTCTGCTGTCGAAATATCTGAAAGTTAGAATTTATAAAACAGTTATATTACCGGTTGTTCTGTATGGTTGTGAAACTTGGACTCTCACTTTGAGAGAGGAACATAGGTTAAGTGTGTTTGAGAATAAGGTGCTTAGGAAAATATTTGGGGCTAAGAGGGATGAAGTTACAGGAGAATGGAGAAAGTTACACAACACAGAACTGCACGCATTGTATTCTTCACCTGACATAATTAGGAACATTAAATCCAGACGTTTGAGATGGGCAGGACATGTAGCACGTATGGGCGAATCCAGAAATGCATATAGAGTGTTAGTTGGGAGGCCGGAGGGAAAAAATACCTTTAGGGAGGCCGAGACGTAGATGGGAAGATAATATTAAAATGGATTTGAGGGCGGTGGGATATGATGATAGAGAATGGATTAATCTTGCTCAGGATAGGGACCAATGGCGGGCTTATGTGAGGGCGGCAATGAACCTCCGTGTTCCTTAAAAGCCAGTAAGTACTATTATTATTATTATTATTATTATTATTATTATTATTATTATTATTATTAATTGTAATTTAGTTACCACTGTCTCCAGGTATTTACCCAACTGCAGTGTGAATAAATACATACATACACACACGTGTCACTATAGAGTTTACACTGAAAAATTCCAGGCCTGACTGGGACTCGAACCTGGACCGTCTACGTGACAGGATGAATGTCTGGTCATTCAGCCACTGGAGAAGTCGTAATATAGCTACCCGACAGTCAATAGGCCTGCTATATGTTAAGCTGTTATAAGAGAATGACTGAACATTTCTTCAGACTTATCAATACAGCGTTTAGTTATGTTATATGTTCGAATCTCGAAACTGTCATCTTTTGTAAATCCATCTTAGGGCGCAGATGCACAGAACGGGGCGATTGTACACGGCGCGTCGCGGCATTTCTCATTTTGTGCATCTCTTGCAACACAATCGATAGTTAATTGCTTCGACTGGACGCACTTCACCAGCAGAAGACAGGCGCGTGTTTTCCTAGCGCAGTTCAAACAATAAGACCGCCTGCCTTACAGCGCACGAGAACCAAACCGACAGTCTTGTTATTTACCCTGCTCGCCAGGGGTGTCGAAGTTTCACTGTTGCTTGCAACTGCATCGGCTCTAAGAAGAAATTTTGAAACACCAGCAAAAATATTGAATTACAAAAGGTCAATGAGAAATATTAACCACAAGCCTTCATGATCCAGAAACAAATACGACCCAACGTCTAAAATATTTTTCGAAGAACCATGCTTTTGTATGCAAGCAAAACGACGATGATAATACGAAAGTGTGATAGAAATATGAATATGCCCATCGAAATTTGATTCGAGCACTGCAGAAAATAATTTTGTTTAAATTATGTTTTATTTAACAACGCTCGTATTTTTGAAGCCATGAAATTGCTGCGACGACTGCTACTGCGCTCTGATTTCATAGAACCAGGACTATGTATTTAAACACCTGCAACAATGAAGTGTAAATTTTAATTTCAACAAGTTTTACTGCACAATCAAGCGAAGAACCAGTACAATATCGATCTGCTTACGAGTTTAATTATCGACTTGTCGACAGAGAAAAGATTTATTGAAGAAATGAGTTTATCAAGACAAAAGTTGGAGAAGTTAGGAAGTTAAAAAATGTACCAATTCAAATGTCTGTGTAGAATGAGTAATTAATACATTTATAGAAAAAAAATAGCTATTTACTTTTAACACGGAACCAAGGAACCTAACATACTGAGAAACTCCATGCTTCGTGATACGAAATAGTTAATGTTCTATTATTCTGTGAGCACAATCGCCTTCATTTTTACGCTCAAGAGTGACGAAATAAACATTCGTGGATTCACCAGCCTTAGATATATATATATATATATATATATATATATATATATATATATATATATAATGATATCGTAATCATAATGCATAATCACACAAGAGCTTCTCTGCTTCTCTATTCACAAGTCAGTTACAGAATACAGACTTTTGTACTATTTCAGAATTCGTTTTTGACTTAGATTGGTTAATTAGGGGCTCAAATGAAATGCTTGAGCTTTAATCATTATTATTTACGCTGTTACCGGAAAAGAGCGGCATATTTAAAGTTCTCACTCTGGAATTTTGGAAACAAATGAGTCTCCCATTTCCATAAACCTAACTAAGACCACAAAAATTCAAATTTGAGTTTTGTATATCATCTGATAGCTGGCATTATCTTACACATTTTAAGTCACATTTATAGGTATTATATACGTTATTTCCTATTCAAATTTACGACCGAATGTTGGCTACAGATCCAGAACCCGTTAAGTTCATGACTGTTACAGGTCCATAAAACGTTATGTCCATAAGCGTATACAGGAGTAAAGCCTGTTAACTCCAATAGAAAAAAGTGCATTATAGAAGATACAGTTTCAATCAACGTTACACTCAGACTTTTTTTAATCCATCATTTCTGCTAAATTAATAAATAAAAACCACAGTATGTTAGGTATGCTATGCTCCTAGACAGACAAGAATCTCCAAAAACTGCCAAGAATATTATTGCACTGTTCCTTATTGCTGGCCACTCATTTATACCTCCCGATAGATTCTTTGGTCATATAGAGGAGCAAGTTAAAGCAAAAAGCCTTTTCTTGAAACCTACTGACTATGCATTTGGGACTATATTAAAACTGGGAACAGATGTACATATGGCTGATTGGAAATCGGCTGTCAAAGTTATAGTAAAGCCTTACTCAGCTTGGAATTTCCAGTTAAAGGAACATTATCAAGAAGAAAACCATTACGGGCTCTAACTGTTCAAGGTGGGCAAAGCTGCAACCTTGATGATGGAGTAGGGAAACGTATCTGCAGAAGAGGGAATTCATTCATGGAAACTCAGCCCACAGAAATTGAAAAGGGTGTAAAGCTAAACAAAAGACAAAAATGAAAGATATCACAACCCTCTTAAATAAACACAATGGGCCTGAATGGGAGAGTTACAAGGATCTTCCATTTTACAAAAATTTAACATAACAGATAGGAGTTGAACAGCCAGAAGAATAGTGAAATAGGTGAACTACCAAATCAAGATGATACAATGATAAAAGTTTAAGTGAAAAGTAGAAAATAATTATTATCCATTAGAAAAACAGAATCATAAAAAATATTTATTTCCTTAGCTTTTATCCACGTTATCATATTGTGTTATTAAAAATAACTTCTTAAAAGGCTTTTTTAACTTATTTAATGTTCCAATCATCAATCATAGTTCTTGTAAATTTTATGTTCCATCTGCATTTTTTTTTTTTGTTAGTGATAAACTGATGTTAATATACTACAGTAACAGACTAATTCTAGTCTACATTTTTTAAATAATAAATCAGTAATTAAGTCACTTTTATTTAAAATGTCTTAAGTATTCTCCCTTATGTGCCATCTTCAATAGTCAAATACAGTTCCAAAGCCTGTTATATCCCAGTTACAGAACCTAACACCGTTAAGTCCAACTTAAAATATTTAATTAAAAAGAAACTATTACAGTATGATTTCAGTACTTCATGTAGCTCAGATTGAAATAAATTACCATATAAAACTAAACAAAGAAATTACAGAAAAGCGAATTTGGAAACAAATGACAGTTTTTCTTCATTTGTGTAAAATTTTGCTGGAAGGACTAAACAGGTATCGGAAATGAACGACTCAAATTGAAGAATACGAAAATTTTAACTCTCAATTCATGTTTAAAAATACAGCGAAAATTGTCAAAAATTTATCTTTCTCTCTCACAATCTAATATTTCTTTGGAACTCATATTTTCCATAGTGCCTCACATTAACACAATAAAAACACAATTAAATTGTTGACAGACACTGTTTCATCATTTGTGCGCATAAAACTGGACATAATCAACGTGGAAAAGATTTTAAAGGACTATTCCGTAACACAAGAAATGCTAAAATTATTTAATGAAAGCATGTAGTGTACAGTGTACAAACGAGACAAAAAATGACAAAATTATTGGACTTATAGTGGATAAAAAAGAGATGGCAAATAAAAAGAGAACCCAATTTCAATTATAATACTGTAAGTACATTTTTTTTTTCATTTATTACCATCTTATAATTAATATACCAGTACCAAATGGAAGCGTTGAGTTTTGATTTGACCAACGTAGGTGTTTTATATCGATTGTGGAGATTTTTTTAAACATCTTTAGGAATTTCCGTCTGGAAAAACCTGGCAACATTGTTCCCCTTCATTTATCACCATCTTATAATTAATACACCAGTACCAAATGGAAGCGTTGAATTTTGATTTAACCAACGTAGGTGTTTTATACCGATTGTGGGAATTTTTTTAAACATCTTTAGGAATTTCCGTCTGGAAAAACCTGGCAACACTGTTCCCCCTTCTTTTTCTCACAGAAATATAAGGTGTTTCAGGAGAAATAGTAATGAATAAATAATAATAATCAACATTATAATCATTATCATCATAATCATCATCATCATAAAAGTCTAGCAGCTGTTAATGTTATTCTTCCATCTTCTCTGGTGTCGAGACAAAATGTTTGAACCGAAGTATTTCTGTAGACAGTGTGGAAAATCCAACTTGTTTATGTACTGTACATGTAGGAACCAATAACATTATATTTCTATGTTTTCAAATGCCTAAGTATAGGTAGTCATATTGATTTAGTTTCTGTGTTATTAAAGTTTTTTTTACGATATAAAAGACTGTAGCCAGCTTCTGTTTTCAGAAACATTCGTCTTAATTTAGAATAGTTCAAGTTAGTCAGTTCTAGAGAATAATTCTTGGTAAGGCCTTCAACACAGAGCTTTCTCCCTGATGATACAGTATTCAAAAGTTGAATATCTCTACATTATTGGCACGGTACAATAGGCCTACTCAAAAACCTAGAACCATGTTCAGCACTGTGGAAGTCTCAAGTCATACTAAGTCCAACTTTATACAGGGACATCATTTTATTTTTACTTCAATTTTTATTGTACCCGAGTTTTTTAATGTACTTCACTCCCACCCCCTCTACTACCGTCCTCCACACAATACCAAGACCGCGTATGCAGTCAAAGTCGCCTTACGGTCATAATAAACAGTACAGAGTTAGTGAGTATAGTACATTCCAGGAATATGTTCGCGTTTTCCAGTGACGAAAGAGCTTCCAATATTGAAACATATTTCCGCACAGGTACTGTTGTCCGTTTGCCTACGTCGCATCCCGGTTTCCCCCATCCGCTTCTGCTCGCCGCTCTGTAAAGGCTAGTGGCTGGGCTGTTTTAGCTCTTTTCTGAAAACATTAATTTCTGTTAGGAATTGGACGTCTACGTAATATTATACAACTGTTTAAAATACTTAAATAAAAGAGTCTCGTTAAGTAATTAACTGTCACGTAACTTTCCCCCTCTCTACGACCCTGCGACAAAACCACTTGGACGGACAGTAGATAGCATGTCTGAGTAATTTTATCTTTTCGGATAGGGCAGAAGTGAAGATTGTATTTACAGTACGTAAGGTACTCTTTTATAGTGTAGGTACAGAATTATTTCAACATGAGATACTGGTACGAAGGACGAAACTGGTAATTGGAGTTAGATACAATAGTCTATAGTGCGATAACATGCACAAAAGAACTGAAGCCTGTATCGAAATGAACGGCCATCATTTTCAAAAATGTGTTTAAATATCCTCTTATGATTATTTTTCAATTTAACTTCATTCTCTATATTGTACACAAATGTGTTGTAGACAGTAAAATATGCACTGCATAATGAATACGTCCGAATGGATAGCTCAGTTCGTGAGTAAAAACACTTATTGTTAATAGATTATTGTATTTTGATTAAACAAAAACCGAATGAAAATTATCAAACTCAAAATCGCGATATTTCCTAGTTTACGTAAATGGATGAACTACTTTTCTTCCCTCCTATACCTAGTAAAGTGATTTGTTTGTTATTTTACGCCAGTATCATCGAACTCCAGTCGTGGAAGGGGGTAGCAAACGGTGTTTCCGGTTCTCAACCGTTAATCCAAAGGTATAGCTAGGTTAATATTAGAAATGTCTGCATAGAATTTTAATATATCAGTCCCCTAACTGCCCATTGTGCAACTCAAACCAAGCAATGGATTCAGAACACCTCAAAATCTGTGCTTCAGTGGCTGACTATGATAATATCTTTGAAAAATATTGGAGTGCAAGAGGTCAAATGACTTTATTGTCAAACGCCTGGCATTATAAAACAAGAACATATTATAAATGTTAGTAAAAATAAAATAATGTCCCAGTATTACTGAACACTTTGTTATAATTTCGAGTTTTGTTGGTATATCACATCCAATTAGATATAAGATGTCTACATATGTAGTATAACTTAATGACCATAGAATATAATGAACTGAATGTACTTGTTTAATTATAAGAGATGATATTGGGAATGTTGGTGAATGTCAATAGGAAATTGAGAACCTTACGAAAGTAACCTTCACAATGAACAGTTCAATTCTTGGCAGTCTCCACCTTCACTGGTCCAATTCCTCGCTTCGGAGCATCCGTGTAGCACCGAATCATTCAGGTGTGAAGTTAGAGACTAAACACTTGCCTTGCGCTGACATTCACTTTGCCTGATGCTGTTAATTGCTCCAAATCTGATTTATTGATCGACTTTTCTATAATTTGATTAACCCTTCCTTTTCACTTACTATAATAAAATGAATTCTGACTTCTTTAACGCGAAATGGTTTTGTTCGAGTGTCAAATTAATAAAATGTCAAGAAAATTTCAACATCTTGCGTCAGTGGCTTAGCAACCGCAATGAGTTACTTTACACTATTAAAACAGCTCTATTTGCAGATGATATAGTTCTGTGGACTTCCGGATCTTAAAGACATAGAGACAAAATTCAAAATTCTGCTCTTAAAGCTTTAAATCAACTACACGAATGGAATACATCAAATTTGATGACAGTCAATTTAAGCAAAAGTAACTACCAAATATTTTCACTTGGTAAAAAAGAAAGAGAATTCAATATCCAATACAATGGCCAACACCTTTCTAGGACTTATGAATCCAAATATCTTGGAGTAATTTTCGATAGTAAGTTAACATGGAGCAACCATTTGAAATACATTTCTGAAAAAGCTCGTAAGAGATTCTCCCTTCTAAAAAGACTAGCAGGAAAGAAGTGAGGATGCTCTAGAAATACTTTGAACACCACATACAAAATGTTTATACGGCCAGTGCTGGCATACTGCGGTGAAATTTTAATTACTTCATCTTTCATAAACGAAATGGAATATGTTCAAAACCAAGCTCTCAGGCTCATTACTGGTGGAATCAAAACAACTCCATTGGATTCTATGAGATTCCTCACTAATATTAACAGCATCAAAATGACAATAGAAGAAAAAGCACTGATTCAATATGAAAAACTTATCAGATTACCAGGAAACAATTGGCATTCATACAATCCTCTTTATAGATTAAAAACTCAAAAAAGTTTCATATCCATGGTGCAAGAATTAAAACAGAAAATCAATATCCCGAATTTAAAAAAAATTTACAAATTAAACCAAACCCTTCAACTCTATTAAATATAGAATATAATCTAAATTTAACAGAAGAAATACTAAAATCAGAAGTGAACACTGAAATAATGAAACAATTGTCTTTAGAGACAATTAATATTAGGTACCCTCCACAAAACTGGCTTCATTTATACACCGACGGATCCTTGATCTCCAGAGAACAAGGTGCCGGTGCAGGTGTTATGTACTGTCTCTTCTCACTTTATAGATCTCTTGGATATGAAACAACAAATTTTGATGGAGAATATTGCAATAAGTGAAAGTCTCAGGAATCTTCTATGCCACAACAATAAATTTAAGAATGCAGTTATATTGTCAGACTCCAAAGCAGCTATTCTATCACTAGTATCTAAACACACACCTTCATCTCAATTAATATCACTCAATAAAAGAATTGTATTCCAATGGATACCATCTCATTTTGGAATCCTGGGAAACGAGAATGCGGATGCATTAGCAAAGAAGGGCAGCACTGCTACTTACAGACCTGTTACTAAATCTACGTATTACTCTGTGAAAATATTTATTAAATCTACATACTTAGGCCCGGTTGCAGAAACGCAAATCAAATCAGTCCCTGATCGCCAATCAGTTGATGTCTGATTTATTTGATACTTCAACAAACAAAATTTGATAACACAATCTCAAGGGAAAAAATGGAACTCTCTGCATTATAATCCACAGTTAATTCCCGATTTACCACGAAAATCGTCTGTAGCTGCATTTAGATTGGCAACAGGCCATGACTGTTTGGCCAAACACCTGCGTAGAATTTGAATATTCAGTCCCATTGTGCAACTCAAACCAAGAAATGGATTCGGAACATCTCAAAAGCTGTGCTTCAGAGGCTGACCATGATAATATATTTAAAAAATATTGGAATGCAAGAGGTCAAATGACTTTATTGTCAAACGCCTGGCATTAGAAAACATACATACATACATACATACATACATTACATAGTGGTCTGCCCAAGAGAAATTTTTCACTGCAAACATAGAACCACATAACATGATTATCACCTGGGATCCGGATCATTTGTCACGAACGATTGGTCTCAGGGATGATTCGTCACACATTACATTTTCGTCAACGGAAGATTTGTCACAGATTACATTTTTGTCACCGGACGTTTTGTTACATGTTCATTTTTTTGTTAGTTTTTACTCCAATACGATGGGATAGGATAGGATGAGGTAGGTTATTTAAATCCAATTTTAATCCACTTATTTATTGCAGAATAAAATAATTAAAACTAGTGGCTTATAGCAACACTGCTGCTTGATATAGATTGAAAACCACAATAAAATTCTTATACACAAAGTCTCACATTACTGATACTATTCACGACATTCAAAAAACCTAAAACAGCTGTATTAATAACTCAAATGAAGATGAAGTACATTACGTGAACCACGGCACTCTACGTTTTTGCTGCGATGGACTCATATTTTTTTTTAAATTTTTACATCGTAATAAGTAATACTGTCTTCATGCATAATTTCACTTCTTGAAACGTTGTTACAAACACCATTTTCTACATAGTCGTTTATTAGTTCTTAATGCACTACATTTCTAAACGTTCTACCACATTTTCTTGGTCGATCAGCTACACTCATATTAATGAACTAATAAAGAAGAACTGAATTCACAACGTAACAACATTATTACTTTTTAGTAACACCAGATTAAAAAACACACTTACTATATTGAAGCACGAAAAAAATACATGACAGTTGAAAGATGAACAAACAATTATTATCGAGATCTCGAAAAGGATATTGTGACGTCAACGTCTCGCATGTAGCCTACAGAAGGCTTCGATAAGTACATTTATGAACGTTTTAAGGAAACACGATGTTTTATTATTTGAAATTTCATTATTTTAAACGTAGCCTTTCCTATACACAAAGCCTCACATTACTGACACCATTCATGACCTTCAAAAAACCTCAAAAACTATATTAATAACTCAAATGAAATAAAGTAGGCTACATTACGTGAACCACGGCCCTCTGCACAACACTACGGAACGAACTGCAAGATGTCCTACGGTATACGCTTTACTGCGAAGGTCATACATATATATATATTTTTTCCATTTAAAGCTTTTTTATGAACTTCGCTACAAACCATTTAGATTTTCCCGCAAAGTTAATATAATTAGCTTTCGATAGAGACATCACACAACCTCACAGGACGTATAGTATTCATAAAATTTTCCGCCACAGTTCAAATTAAATATATAGATATGTCTTGATAAACCTATTGATTTTCCATCTCAAAAATTGTTTTTATACTTTAATGTTCTTAACATAAGACAAATTTATTATATTGTATTAATAAAATTCATACATAAAAATCTAAATAATTTTGAATTGTATTCTCATAGTTATGAAACAAAAGGTATGAATAAAATTCTTTAAGATTGTTTGAACCAAAATGCAACACTGCTACAGTATTTAATCATAGTAGTAATTTAGGCTCAAAAATATATAAACAAATTTATATTTAAATATCCTAATCTTGTCAATTCTAATAGTTCTAGTATTAAATTTAAAAAGTTCTGTATGGATTTTATAAAAATTGAAAAATTGTGAATTTAAATTTATATACTATAATTGCACAGTAGACATAAGACAAATTGTATTGTATAATTATTAATTTCAATTCAGGAATCCTCCCCTGAGCACGAGTTCTACTCTTTCAGGAGCGAGCTAAAGTTTTTCTGTATAGATTATATTTTATGTTACAAATATTAGCAAAATAAATAAATGAAATAAATTGGCTTTGTTATTTAAGAAGGGTAAAATAACTAGGCTTTGTTATTTAAGTAAAGTAAAAATAACTAAGTTTTGCATGGTTACTTGCTAAACATTTTAGTAATATTTGGCAATGAAGAGTGAAATTACATCCTCCAACAACATTTTAGTATTATTTAGCAATGGAGAGTATAATTAGATTCACTTCAACCAACCATGCGGGTATGAAGTTCATATACAGAGGATTAATGAATACGAAACATAGGATGCAAAAAAAGGGGCATCGTATGGCTTTGTGACCAACGTGAAGAATGTAAATCAACGCTGGTATCTACTCTGGATAGGATGTCCATTGTTAAACAGCTTAATGAACATTCTCATGTCCCAGACTGACGAAGAGCTCAAATAGAAGTGTGTATGAATTTGATGAAGGCAATTGAAAGTACATCGGCAGAGACTCCAGCTCAAATCATATAGCGACATCTTAGAAGGGTATCCAGTGAGGCGGCAATGAAACTTCTTCTAGTGTGTTTAGTTTCTGGCTTTTTGGTTGAATATGTATTTACTTCCTAAACACACTAGAACAATACGAAATATATAGACACACAAAATCACATCTAAATGAAATTCTCGACACACAGCTCAATTTCAGAACACACACTCTTGGAGTCCACATTACACTACACAAACACACCCCCACAGGAAACAAACAAAAGGCGCCAAGACCAGCACCAACCAGTTCTGAAGATGGCCCATAACAGGCTGAAACATGTTAACCAGGTACGGGAAAATTGTACACGAGAAAGACATATACATATTCCGAAGTAAAAATTCTTGTTTATGGGGAAAATATGAAGTTTCAATTATTATAATATCGGTGTTTTCTTTATCTCTTGTTACTTTTCATTCTGTTGATTAATAAAATATTGATCTTAAAATTTTGTGGAATGCTCCCTGAGCACGAGCATGTAGCCACTCTTTTTGGGAGTGCTAGAGTGATTTTTATAAAATTAAAACAATATGTAGGTCTATCTTTGCTCTAGGAATAACATTATTATTATTATTATTATTATTATTATTATTATTACCTACTTACAAATGGCCTTTAAGGAACTCGGATGTTCATTGCCGCCCTCACATAAGCCCGCCATCAGTCCTTATCCTGTGCAAGATTAATCCACTCTCTATCATCATATCCCACCTCCCTCAAATCCATTTTAATATTATCCTCCCATCTACGTCTCGGCCTCCCCAAAGGTCTTTTTCCCTCTGGTCTCCCAACTAACATACTATATGCATTTCTGGATTCGCCCATACGTACTACATGCCCTGCCCATCTCTAACGTCTGGATTTAATGTTCCTAATTTATGTCAGGTGAAGAATACAATGCGTGTAGTTCTGCGTTGTGTAACTTTCTCCATTCTCCTGTAACTTCATTCCTCTTAGCCCCAGATATTTTCCTAAGAACCTTACTCCCAAACACCCTTAATCTCTGTTCCTCTCTCAAAGTGAGAGTTCAAGTTTCACAACCATACAGAACAACCGGTATTATAACTGTTTTATAAATTCTAACTTTCAGATTTTTTGACAGCAGACTAGATGACAAAAGCTTCTCAACCGAATAATAACAGGCATTTCCCATATTTATTCTGCGTTTAATTTCCTCCCCTGTGTCATATATATTTGTTACTGTTGCTCCAAGATATCTGAATTTTTCCACCTCTTCGAAGGATAAATCTCCATTTTTATATTTCCATTTCGTACAATATTCTGGTCACGAGACATAATGATATAGCCTATTTTGTCTTTTTGGGATTTACTTCCAAACCTATCTCTTTATTTCTTTCAAGTAAAATTTCCGTGTTTTCCCTAATCGTTTGTGGATTTTCTCCTAACTTATTCACGTCATCCGCACAGACATTATTATTATTATCATTATTATTATTATTATTATTATTATTATTATTATTATTATTATTTGAATTTGTGAATGTGTGCGTGCATTCACAAGTGTGTCACTGACTGTGTGTGTGTCCTGTCGAGAAAGGTAACGGGGGTTAATTGTAAAGAATAACACAACAAAAATTATTATGTAATCTAAACACAAATATAATTGTTTCATAATGTATAAAATTTACATTGAAAATGTATGTGTCATCCACAAAGAACAGAAGGAATGTCTACATTGGTTCTGCTGTAACTTCTGGTGTCACAAAGACGAGTCAGAAACTCAAGACTGCAATGAAGCCCACCATCATTACTAAACCCGATCCCCAAGAAAAGTATGCTTCATGAATACTCAGAATTCTCATGCTGCTGTAACTGCGTACTTAATGCACAGCCGTCATCTCGCTTACCATTTAGGTGTGCGAGAGTCACATCTCTGGACTATTACTCGTGATGTCATCGACACATTCACGTGCAAGTGTGAAGTGCTCTAGAAGACGGCAGCTTGTGGTTCTAATTTTGTAAAGTATGGAAAACTACTGGTAACTTTCTTCTTACGTCCCACTTGATCACAAGAACGGTTCTCCTTCTGTGAAACTTTTTCTTTGATTTATTTAAGGGGTCGCTTTTGTGATTTTTAAAACTTCTACAATTTTGATCCAAAATTTATGAATTTTAAACTACATAAACATGCCTACAATACTATTATCTATACAAAATTTGGTGCCAATGAGGCTAACAGTTTTGAAATTATGTTTTCTGAAATATATTTTATATTGGCATCACTGAAAAGGCTTCTTGCAACGAAGTTTTCAAAATGTTTAGTTCGTATTTGCTCAGAAGCTTTAAAAATAATCATGGAAATAAAAAAACAATTATCTTTTTTTTAGCTCAGTATATATAAACAGTGGGTCCCAAAAAAGGCACAAAATTAGAAATATTCTATTTTCAGAAATCTTCTTTGGCACTACGGCCCTTGTATTCTAGCCCTGGCCTCCCTTAGGATTTTGTTCCACTCCTGTCTAACCACAACCTTCTGCCTCCATCGTCTCACTCCTAAAGCCCTTAGATCATCCTCTACTCCATCCAACCATCTTAGTTTCTGTCTGCCAATATTGCGTCTACCTTCAGGTTTTGAATTTAAAATCTTTTTGGGTATTCTGCTATCATCCATCCTGATTACATGTCCCAACCATTCCAATCTACGGGTTTTAATTTCAACTACAATATCTGGAGATCTATTTTGAGCTTTCAACTCTGTATTATATCTGATTTTCTAGAGACTATTTTCATATTTTGGACCATAAATTTTCCTTAAAATTTTCCTCTCCCATGTCATCAATTGCTGTTCCATTTTCTTAGACAGCGTCCAAGTTTCATTGCCATAAAACACTTGATCTTATTATTGTTTTGTATAATGTAAGTTTTGCTTTTTTACTTATACATCTCGCACTCAATGTTTTATTAAGGGCCTTCAAGCATCTGTTTCCTGCTGCAATTTTATGCCTCATGTCCGCATCTGCAGTATTTTCTTGAGTAATCAATACTCCTAAATACTTGAAAGAATATCCTTCATTATAATTATGTCCATTTATTAAAATAACATTGTTGGCAGATCCGCTTGATCTTATGTTCTTCATATATTTGGTACTAGCCGTACCCGTGCGCTCCGCTGCACCCGTTAGAAATTAAATATAAAGTAATTACATAATTAAAATAGGACATTTGATCCAGGGAACATTCGTGTTTGATAGAAGGATAAATCGTTTAATATGTTACTTAATTTAAATTGAATTTAAAAAAATTAAAATGCGATCATTTTGATCCAGAGACCACTCATCTGGTCATAAAAATTATTTTAGGAAATACAGGAAACGAATGTACAGAGTAGCTTATCGAGTTTTCTGTGCATAAGAATCTATTTTAATCTTACCTGTCCTCGATTCACTCAGACGTTACTGTAATAACATTATAGCATTATGTCCATCTAGAGAAACTACACTTTCCAATGGTGAATTAATAATTAATTATACAAATCGGTTAATTTAGCTTCCGATATTACTTCATACAAACACAGAAACATTCTCTGTAGGCTATGTTTCATAGCTTTCGATTGACGTTGTCCAAAGCCCCTTATAAACGAAGTCATTTGTTTTTTATTTCATTACACCGCCTTAGATGGCGTTGTTATTGTAATTTTGAAACTCATTTATCTCATTAAATATCAGTCCTATCAAACTTTTGCATGGAATAAAACTTATCGGAAATTATTTTTAAAGAAACCTTTGTTATGTAATATTTTTCATGAAAATTAATAATAAGGGAGATATTTCGATTTATTTAATTCAAACCCCCTTATAACCCCCCCTTTTAAATAAAATATTTTGAATGCCATATAGCCTAAATTTTAACTTACAACGAACTTAATTTATATTCCAATTTTCATATAAATCGGTTCAGCCATTATCGCGTGAAAAGGTAACAAACATCGAGACAGACAGACAGACAGACAGACAGACAAACAAACAAAAATTTCAAAAAAGCGATTTTCGGTTTCAGGGCGGTTAATTATGTGTGTTAGGACCAATTATTTTTGGAAAATCGAAAATTACCAGAAAAATTTCGGCTACAGATTTATTATTAGTATAGATTTTCTTTATTAATTACTAACCCCATATGCTCTGCTTCTATTTCGATTTGGTTGACAATTTCATTTAGCACTCCTAAAGATAAAATACATAACATTAATTTATAATGAATACACTCTTGGAAAGAGTAGACTTTAAAAATGAGCAGGACTTTTTATTATGTTTTTTTAGGCTCAATTAAAATCTTATAGAGGTCAATGGACAATAATGCGAAAAATGTGGTTTTTGAAGACAATTTATTACTTCAAACTGCAGAAACTGAATGTTGGTAAAATTAATAATAAGTAATGCTCTTTAAAATAATCAAAATTAAAAATGATGCTCTATGTGACCGCCATTTGCCCGCGCAACCATTTGTAGGAGTCTTCTCCATTGTCCAATAGCACTGGATATGTGTCTTTGATCAAGCCGGTCCCAATATTCAAGAAGGCGTTGTCTTAAATGTTCAATATTACGAATTCTTGTTTTGTAGTAGACCTAAACTGCTTTTTGTAGTTGACTGCATACAAAATAGTCCATAGGATTAAATCTCGTTTGAAACTCCAGCGGAAACCAACAGAGAATCTGAGAAATGCGAGCTTTCACGCAATAATGTCTCAGGAGGGATATCATGTCCGCATCTTGCTAATCAATCGTTGTATACTTGAAACAGACCATTCTCGCTGAGCGTAGTTCCGTACAATTTGATAAATTATTATATTGGTGCAAATGTTTAATGAAAATCTTGTCTTCGTTCGTTAAGGGACTCATTATTCACAAAATGAGAACTCAAAACGGAAGAAAACAAGATGATAGCACAACAAACGGCTTGGCCTGCTGAACTCGTAAGACCACAGTATGGTATATACAGTCACGAAGCTCAATACGTAGGGAATATGCATCCACAGATAGTTGCTAAGCATTAGGATCGCTACTATCGCCTCATCACAGACAATGCGAAATTGTATCGGCACAGTCTATTGTTCCTAGTACTCTCTACAACTCAAGCTTCGTGACTATAATATTATAGTATGTATTATGTACTAGACTGTGGTAAGACCATAATGCTTCGGCATAAACGATCAATTTTGCACTGCTTTATAAAAAAATAATATTATAGATTTATTAATTTGTCCTACAGAATAATATCTGTAATATTGACAATTAATATTTGAGGAGAAAAATTCGCTCCGGCGCCGGGGATCGAACCCGGGTCCTTGGTTCTACGTACCGCATAGTTCATACGACATCTTTAAATAATCTATTTTTAAAATAGACAAAAATTAACAATTTCTTCGATGTTCGTGACATTTAAGAGATTTAAATTCTTTTAACGGGAATGGAATTCCTATACCAAGTAAAGAACTGTACGATGCTAGACAAAATGTCGAATGAGATTGTCAGAGGAGGATTAAACATGTATACGGTAAGTAGCACTAATACCAGCAACTAATGGCCACATACTACTGAGGTCCAAGTATCAGTGGCGGCCCGTAGTGGACTCTACATCGGAGAAAGCTTGAAATATGGAAAACAAACGGAGATGATGAAGATGAAAGAGAGGAAGTATAATAAAAGTTACTCAGCAATTCTGCTTTAATTGGTTTAGGGTAAACCTCGAAAAAACCTCAACCAGGTAACTAGTCCCAACCAGGATTTGAACCCGGGCCTGCTCGTTATGGTCAGACATGGTAGTCATTACTACAAAGCGGTGAACTATATTTACGATGTAGACGGAATGCTCCCTGCACGGATAAAGCGAATATCTCCGTGTGTGTCTCTTCGTGTAAACATTACCCCCTTTTTCTTACTTTGTAACGCTTTGTATACATAGGCCTGGTTTCTTCAACCTTTGTTAAATTATAACAGTGTGTTATTCCATTTTAACTGTAAACTTAACAGTTGAAGCATTTCTTCAACTACTGTTAGTACTAACAGGCTGTTAAAACCTATGTTAATTTAACTGCCCAATTTCATACAATTAAATCATTTAACTCTGTTAGCATAGAAGTATCGAATATGGCTGGTGCGTTAGATGCTTAACTTATATATCTGGATTATTTAGAAAATGATATCCATGAATACATAAACAGAGGGGATGATTTCTGTGATTTGACAGACCAGAAGTTCATACAAAGGTATAGGCTATTTTCTGCCAAACCTCCCTTTTCGCTTTCAACTTAGATCCGTTTGTTTGTTTATTCTCAATAATTGGTTTATACTGCGAAATAATTTCCAGCAGAAGGTTTCTTTCGAACAAAGAGAAATTAGTCCCACGATTTCTTTTTGTTCCAGTGTTTTCCATTTCATAACAGCAATACCAATACGCCGCTCCACGCTATTGCGATACAGAAGCAGAAATCAAACCTGAGAGAATAGAAAGACTTCTATCCTCTCTGAATCAAACAACGGAAACAAGCGAGAATCGCAGTTGTCAGAGTTCAGAAAAGAGAAGTGAGCCTATACTTGGTTATAGGTTATGGTTAAACTCTAGGATCTCTAGTCCTAACAGAGAGTTAACAAACAGAATGTTAAAATGTGAAATGTAAAGTTGAAGAAACGCAATATTTCAACAGCAATTCATACTTTTAACTTACAGTCAATTAACGCTATATTAGGTGCATTTTAACAAAGGTTGAAGAAACCGGGCCATACTGTACTATGTGTGTAGTGGTGGCGTCTATACCGTTAAACCAGCTGCAGATCTATCGAGTTAAGGTTATAAGCGAAGTTCGTGTCTGCAACAAGAAATTACGTAGTTATCTAAATCTTAGAAACATTGCAATTGTTTCTGAAAATAATATTCCAGAACAACGTATCTCATGGGAAAAACATATTTTATTTTCATACCAATATAAGCAGGGGAGGAGAGGACAGGAAGGAAGTGGCATGTTTGAACAAGATATCACCTACACAAATCCGACTTTAAAATTTCGGCTCACCTGGCAGGTGATCTAATTTCCTGCCTACAATCGTTTCCTGAACGTGCATCTACCCCCCTCTGCTTGGGCGTACACAACTTACAGGAATTTCAAGAAAACCTCTTTTATGTTCACAGAGTTACGGTACAACGTAAATCTTTTGATTAAATTTAGAGGTTATTCACAATTTGTCTAACTTCCGCAATCGAGATTGTTAAACTATAATACAGTATATACCATGTTCTAAGAAACAAAGTTATCCTATTATAGGACCCAAAAGACTCTCAGAGCGGCTCAATGATAAGTCCCCTACCTCACGAAACAATTGGCCTTGAGTAGCAGTAGGGATTGAGTCCTGCGTTCTACTCGCCTTTACTCACAAGGAAATACCCTGGTACTCATTTGTGTTAGAGACTGAATAAACCCCAGGGCATATTGTAATGTGGCGGCCGCACGGAAGCATTAGACCAGACATGTTCAGCGCGAACAATTCTAGTCTTTAAACGAGGTGCTATATAAAGTGACGTAGAATCGCATCCAGGCACATGCTTAAAAGATATTCTACGTCACTGTTGCACCTAGTTTGCGCTGGACACGCCTGTATTAGATGAATCCATGGCCTCATCGGGAACCAAGTAAGTAATAAAATTACCGATTGAGTATGGATAACATTAATTTATTATTATAAAGCTCTTATGATAATAATAATCCGTGGCGATACAGCCCGTGAAGGGTCTAAACCGACCAGCCGGCTGCTGGCCTCACGTCCACATGCCGAAGCAGAGGTGGACGATCATCCAACCAGAATGGAGGTATCGTGTGGTTAGCACGATGATCCCCCCAGCCGTTATAGCTGACATTCGCAACCGGATTTCGCTACCTATCGTAGCTCCCCAAGTGCATCACGATGATGGGTGGGCACCGGTCCCATACACTGGCCGAAATTTCATGAGAAAATTTCTTCTCCCATGAGGACTCGAACCACCGCGCATTCCGTAACGCGAGTCCTAGGCAAGATGCCTTAGACCGCGACGCCACGGCGCGGGACTAAGCTCTTATGATAGTAGGACAAATTTCTTGCTGGTTATGTTATGGGAGTTTCCCTATATGACAATCAACAATGCATAATCTCAAAGGACAAATGAAAATCATAGATGATTAAAATGGCTACTACAAATCAACAGCGGGCACAATGTGTTCTTTAGTATGCTAAATTTGAGAGTGTTAAGAGAGATCAAAGTGAGTATGGTGTGCGTAATGTACCCAAATACGATTCCGTAATGTTGCAGTGTCGAACATTTGTAGAAACAGGTTCTGTGTCAAAAAAACATGCAGGGGGTCGCAGGCGAAACCCAGTACGAGAAGCAGCTATCTCTTGTCTTGGCCCCCAAACTCCCCAGATATAACCCCTCCTGACTTCTTCGTGTAGGGTTTTGTTACAGACATTGTCTATTCACAGAAACCCAGGAACATTGATGATCTGAGAGCTTTTCAACAAATCACCCTCTTATGTTACAACGGACATAGGCTGAATTGCATTACCGTTATGAGTTGTGCAGGGTGCGCAATGAGGATCATGTTGACCTCTAAGGAATATACATGAAGTTTCAACAAATAAAGTTCAATAGTAAACGTTTCACGGTGTTTTTATTTTATCCATATCCAAACGGATCATCCTGTATTATTTTCCTAACTAATCTACACTGCCGGTCAAAAATTTTCGATCACCTATCACAACTATGAATTTGTGATTAAAACAGGGATTTCGTTTTGAATATTCTATCATATCACAATGCTAGAGAGAGAAAATATTTATTTTGTTGGTCTAGTTTTTCCGATGTGTTTGTACATTGAAATAAAGTATATAGTTGTTTTCATAGTTGATCGAAAACTTTTGACCGGTAGTGTATCTTCCTAGCCGTGGTGAATTTTATGCTTGCCCATACAAACCTCCATCACCACAATAAAATAGTAGGATTTTTCTTACATTAATCCAATAATTCATACTCTTCCCATTACTGTCTCATCTGTATTTCTATCTAGTCTATTCCTATATTAACCAGCTTCCCTAATAGGATTAAATCATTTTGCACCGAATACTCGACATCTATAATCACACTTCAGTCAGAGCTTTTACTTTGTCTCTCATCTAATTATAACTCCAAAGAGGAATTTTCCTCATTTGTTCTGATTGCCAGCGTTTAGGGGCCATTCATTTTTATGTGCAATCACAGCGTTGATGTTCAAGAATGTTCTATTCAGAAAGCTGTTACTATTAGGGCTAGGATTTTCATGATTTAGCGTACTTTTTATCAGGCCAATGAGTTGCTGAAAAATATTTTAATGATCTATTGGTCATATTCAGCATATTTTTATCTTTCCAAGCTTTTTATTTATTTCAGTAGGTTATTTTACGACGCTTTATCAACAGCTTAGGTTATTTAGCGTCTGAACGAAGATGAAGGTGATAATGCCGGTGAAATGAGTCCGGGGTCCAGCACCGAAAGTTACCCAGCATTTGCTCATATTGGGTTGAGGGAAAACCCCGGAAAAAACCCCGGGTGCTAGAAACAAAAACCTCAACCAGGTAACTTGCCCCGACCGGGAATCGAACCCGGGCCACCTGGTTTCGCGCCAAACGTGCTAACCGTTACTCCACAGGTGTGGACTCCAAGCTTTTTATACACCTGTCTATATCCAATATTGGTTTCCTTCGTTCCTTTGAATTTCTTAGAATTATGTCTTTCATTTTCCTCTGGTAAAATTTTAATATTTGCTTTTTTCTCCTATTCTGTGAAATGTGCAAAATGGATTTGACTCTAAATTATCACGAGTCACGAAAATATTAATTTGTCTAATGTTTTCACGCAGGTGGAGAAAGGAGTGGCTAGGCATCTCACTTGAAGCAACTGGATGTGGAATTAGGGAAAACCACTTTGTTGTCAAATTTTATAAAGAGATGGTGTGTGAGAGAAAGACAGAGAGAGAACGAGAGAATTAGAGTCAAGTGATATTGTTCATTTGAAATTTTCTCCCATTTTATCAGTAGAATTAGAAAAAACTTTTCCATATACAAAGCTTTGTTAGCTGACAATAGACAATAACTGAATGGCTGCCAAGAATAAGATTGTATGTCCGTTTTTGACCAAACTCCGTTTTTGACCAAACTGAGTTTTCGGCTGAAAAACGTTGTATCGCACATCTTGCATCATGTGCTGCCATCATCTTGCAGACATTCACATTATTTCGAGAGCTGTAGTATTCTGATTGTGTTGCTGAGCCGAATAACGTAACAAATAAAATGGCGGACAATCATACTTGTAGCACAGTTAGTATATACAGTCACGAAGCTTGAGTTTTGAGGGTGCTAGAAACAATAGACTGTGACGGTACTATTTTGCATTGCTTGTAATGAGGCGGTATTAGCGATCCTAGTGGTGAGCAACTATCTAATGTTTGCACATTTACTACGTGTTGAGCTTCGCGACTGTATATACTAGACTGTGCTTGTAGCATGTCACATGAGTAGAGGTTATTGCCAATGTAAAGCCAAGGTAACAACCATTTGAGTTGTTCATATGCAACAAAAATACTTTAGGGATATAGGGCTAGCAGAGCAAACAATAAAGAAGGCTCCAGACCTCAAGATAACATCTGCCTGGTTTCATTTCAGTTCTGACGATCCTGTGTCTCTGAAAATGAGGGAATTTCGTGATACATTGTTACCATGGACCGTGTATTCTCGAAAAAAAGCAAGCGTGCAAAAAATAAGATAGTAAATCATATTTCACATAATATACCTCGTCTTTATCATACTTCCATTCCAATCACAAAAGAGAGAGAAAAAAAATCTGATTGCATAATCAAGTTTTCTTCCTCTTGGTCATGGTTACAATGAATTCTACTATGGCCTAATAACAGAATAAAAAAATGGATTCTTGTGTGTGTAATATTGATATTGTATGCCTAAACATATAATCTAAGTTGTGTAATTTTTTCAAGTTCTTATGATATAGGTACATTTGTCATTATTATTATTATTATTATTATTATTATTATTATTATTATTATTATTATTATTACTACTACTACTACTAACTACTACTACTACTTACTTAATGTACTCAAATGTAACAACCATAAAGAATTTACCAGGAAATATGAACAGTATTTAAGTTTCTTTGCTTTACAACGTTGTTCTTTTGGACTGACATACAACGATTTAATAACAGAAATAAATAAATAATTAATAATAGAAAATAAAATATGATTCTGGTTGGAGAGAATATTTGGTGGTCAGGGTATATATCTATTTTTATACAGGGTGTATCTAAATTGGTGTCAAATATTTCGGGGACGTATTCCTAACATCAAAACCATTAAAAAAGTTAATAAGAACATGGGTCTGAAAACCATTCGTTAGGGAGTTATTAAAGGATTTGTCCCTTCATTGACCGCTGATTGTTTGATGGTTTTTTGTTTGTTTGTATTTTGTAGAGCAAAGAAATCAGAAGAAAATGTATTCTGTAAGTGAACAGAACGAAATGATTTGCATCATTTAATTGATGATGTGCTTCTGGACGTCATCCAAAGAATGTGTTTTAACACGATGCTGCTCCATCTCATTTAAGTCTGATAGTTCGTAATTTTTTTAAGGATCGATTTCCCCAAAGATGTATTGGTCGAAGGGGATTCATTGCATGCCTGCTCGATCGCCTTATTTGAATCCAATGAATTTCTTCGTCTGGGACATTTAAAGTCCCACGTTTATGCGACTCCTGTACTTAATGTTGATATTCTGAGAGCGTGTCCAAACTGGATTTCACGAAATACGAAACACTCCAGGAATTTTCAACAGAGCACGCCAGAGCATGTAACGCACGTTTAGGGGACACATCGAAGCAGGAGGAAGCCGCTCCGAGCAATTTTTGTAACATTAAATTTTGTCTTGTAACTCTGAAATAAATTATTTTGAGACCAATGTTCATATGAACTTTTTGTAGTGTTTTGGTATTAGGAACATTTCCCCGAAATATTTGACACCAATTTAGATACACCTTGTATATATGAGTAAAGTTAATCCACAATGTGCATTGATTTATATGATGTCATTTACAAGTTCACTAATGGAGCATATTCTTGCTGGACATCTCGTGATATGGTATCTGTCGCACGGTTGAGCACACAGTTTACACACGCATGTATTCCTTGGGTCATGAAAACTTGTTGTCACACACATTTTGAAATGGAAACCATGGACAGTCAATCCTGTTACTAAGTGCCTCATCTGAAAGTTTGTCTCAGTCCACTCGCGTCGCGTTTTACTGCTGTAAATGTTCGAAAAGTTGTGTTATTTGGAAGATGAAGGTAATATATATATATATATATACAGGGTGATATAGATATATATATATATATATATAGAATTTACTGAAATTAATATTTTAAAATTTTCGAGACAAAAAATGATTTATAACATTATTCTAGGCATTGAATTATGTTTATGAAATTTTGTGGAAATCAATCTTTTCTGTTGTATATAATACTGTTTATATTATAAAGATTTCAAATGGAAGTTGTTTTTTTAGGCCATCAAATGTACCATATTTTGATAGAGCTTTTAGGCATAAAAAACAAGCCCTTTATTATTATTATTATTATTATTATTACTCTTTCAATAAGAAAATTATTATTATTATTATTATTATTTAACTACAGAAATTTATTCGCCGATCGGTTAAACTAATACTGTCTGCTCTAATGAGCCGAGATAATAGCATTCATTCCCAACCCAATGACGGAACACTTCCGGCCACAGAGTCATGGCTGCTGAGAATTTCAGCTGCCCCGTCGCACAGTATTCAGTTCTAAATCATGCAGTTCTGTCCGCACTTGGAGTCGATCTTGTGACAAAAAGTCGGGCGTCTGGATTTTGTCAAAATTAGTGCGACGACTCGCCGAGTCTGGCGGAGCCATTGGTTTTGTCCAGTGCTTTTTGTTTGGATGTCTTCAATGACAAAAGGGTTGTCTTTAAAAGACAATGGTCATTTTATTTGCTCTGAAATTTACAGTCAAGACGAAAATAGCCTGTCAAGGTGACAGCTTATCTTGATATCTTTGAAAGGCTAGAGTTCCAATAGTCATAAATTTGTATAAATTTTCAAATATCTGCCCATTCAAGCAAGATATTGGTTCTGCAGTCTTTTCCTAACAATTCGTGACTCCTAATTTTTCGGAAGGTGGTGCTGATTGGCAGTTTTTCTGAATTAATAAAAACGCTATGGAAGTTGTTTGTTTTCAAAAGCTCTATCAAATCCCCTACACGAGAGATTTGAAAGTGGTTTTATGGCTGATAGTTCTGCGCACCACTCACGATCTCTCGTGTAGTCCTTTGTGCGAAATCCTCGCATGCGTCGGTTCAGAAAAATCAATTTTAGTACTTCGAAAATTTTCAGTTTTCCGAAATAAATGTCGGTTGAGTATGTAAGCAACTTTAAGGACTGTTCATTTTCGCCGGTAGCCAAAACAAACGTGTTAAGTACAGTAGAACTTGGTTATAGCGACCTTGTTTTTTGCGACACCTCGCCTATAACGTCAAATTTCTGACTCCCAATTTAATTCCCCATAAGACATATGCTTTTCTACCTTGACCCGACAAGCGTATATGCGTCTAGCTGATATAATGTCAAATCAGTTTGGAATACAATTTTCAAGAACCAAAGTATTTTAAGAAATATTTTTTTCTGGCAAATTCTTTACTGTTCCCTTCTATCATAGACCTCTGGAATGCAGGCAGATTTCCCATCCCATTGTAGCCTACCCGAAATGCGGAAACAATCGTACCTGCATAATATTTTTAAATTTCGACAGGAAGTTTTCACTAAGTGCACGCATTTTAACGCAGTATGGCCATTAAACGAAGTGAGTGACACTTTAGAAGCCATTAGAATTGTGAACATTTCTGTGAAGCTAGAAGAGGGTTTATGAATTAGAGAAGGAGCATTTGTGAAATTGCAACTGAAATAATAAATAGAATTTAATTTAGAAAGCATATTTTGGGCATTTTAGGAGACAAAAGTAAAATTATTATTATTTTATCAGTAAATAAGTTTATGAGTAATGAACAAACTGTTTTAATACAGAATACTTTATTCGAGGCCTCGGTTAAACTAAAAGTATCCGACCTTAATGAGCCGAGATAATAGCATTGATTCTAAGGCAATGACGGAACACTTCCATGGTGGAAGGAGGAACTGTAATGCGCATGCTGAGAATTTTTCACCGCATTCGCTTCGCCACAGTATGGTGGTTCCAAATAAGGTGCTGTTCTAGGTGTTTGTCGGATTTATTTTCTGCAAGATGACTGAACGAGTTCATTGAGCAAAGATACTGCATCAAATTTTGTCAAAAGCCTTGGTGATTTTGTCAAACTTTTGTTTAAGATTCAGCAGGTGTTTGGGGAAGATGCGATGGGTGTAAGGCACAAATTAAGGAGTGGTTCAACCGATTCAAAGTTTTATTTGCACATCATGGAGAGTGAGCAAATTTAGGCCCCAAACTGCTCAAGTGCAGCTGTATCTTGATATCTTTGTTGATGGCAGATCGTCGTTTGACCGTGCGGGAGATTGCCCAAGAGGCAAGATAGTAAAGATTCTGCACGTCATGCAATTTTGCGTGATGATTTGAACATGAACCGAGTGGCTGCGAAATTCTGCTGCATTTTGTCCCGGAACAAAAGGACCTCATGTCGTGACGTTGCACAGGACCTTCTGGACACCGCCAACACTGATCCTGGGTTTCTGAACACCGTGATAACTGGAGATGAGTCATGGTTTGTACGGGTACGACCCAGGAACAAAAAGACAGTCGTCGCAATGGAAGCATCCCGAGTCTCCAAGGCCGAAGAAAGCGCGGCAGGTGAAGCAAAATCAAGGTGATGCTGACTGTTTTCTTTGATGTCGTGGAATTGATGCATCACGAATACGCACCGGTGAAGGACAAATGGTGACAAAGGAGTACTCCATCACGATGTTCTCCGGCGACTCTGATGCAGTTCGGCGCAAAAGACCAGACATTGGACAGACGAACAACTGGCACTTGCATCACGACAACGGTGTGCACATTCATCCCAATTGATATTGTTTCTTGGCCAACATGTAAAAACAATATGTTAACCTCCCTATGAGCCAGACATGCTCAACGGACCTGGTTGTTTACCGGTTCAAGAAACTGAAAGGATCCCATTTTGAGAGTAGAGAAGAGATAATTTGAATGCGACGACGGAGCTGAACACCATTCCAAAAGAAGACTTCCAGAGGTGTTTCCGGCAGTGGAAGGATCGGTGGGCTAAGTGTGTGCAAGCACAAGGGGCCATCGATCCTTGAAGGGGATTTGGTCCCAACCCCGTCAGGTATTTGAAATATTTTTTCTGGCTAAAGGTCGAATACTTTTAGACAGACCTCGTATTTATAATTGTACATATATTTTATTGTGTTCATGGCGGGCTTAAAAGTGAATACATCGGTTCTAAAAAACCTAATTATGTTTATTATTTTTCATTTTCCACCTTTTAGACTGATAATACAGAAGGTCTGTTACTATGACAAGCGTTTATAACAACATAATTTTCAAGGTCCCTTGGATGTCGTTATAATCAAGTTCTAAAGTATACGTTCTTAAATATCTTTTTTCCTTTAAAATCTGCTCGTAAAATAAATAATGATTAGTTATATTAAGGATATAAGTAGCCTACTGTTTAGCGGGCGAGTAGCTCAGTTGGCAGAGTAGCTAGCTCCCAAATTGAAGATCCTCGGTTCAATCCTGGGTAGTAGAGGGATTTTTCTCTTTGTCAAACTTTTAGAGCGACCACAAGATCCACTCAGTCTCCTATCAGTTTGAGGAGCTTATTGTAGGCTATATTTCCTGATGGTAAACAGTTAAGAACGGAGAACTGTTCACACAACCTCATTCCATCGACGAGGTAAGAAAATGTGGCGCTCAATCTTCATGCCCCTATATGTCTCATAGCGTCCCTACATTATACCCAGAACAATCCATTATCATGACAAAAAACTGTACTGAATTTCAACTTTGTTCTTTACGATACGAGTGTTAAAAGTAGCATTTTATTCTGTGAAGATGCAGGTCGAGTGCAACAAACTAAGAACAAAATAAATTCGCTTTTAACATGCTTGTCGTACACTACTTTTTAGACAGCCGTTCGCTAGTGCTGGTATAGAGACAATTCCCCCGACTTCTCTACTGCTGTATTCCGCCTTATTGTAATAGTGAAACGTTATCACATTAAAAGCAGATGGTGGTAGAGTTCAGTGATTAGGGTCACCAGATTCACAAAGATTGTATTGTATTGCATTGTATTTATTAACATTCCATGATATTCATACATTGCTTCACAGCTAGAATATGGAAAAGTCAAAAAACTTAATACTATTATAAAGTCTTAATTTATAGTCACAGTCTAGATGAAATATATACAGAAGAGATTTACAGTGTAGTATACTAGTACAACACAAAGTTTTAGTATCAATTTCATGAAGCGTTATTGAATGTCATGAATTCACCTACAGAATAGAAGGCCCTAAATAATCTTATGTTTTGAGTTTCATTTTTATATCGTAGGAGAGGCTATTAAAAATGTTTACTGCCATATAACGCACTCCTTTTTGATAGCATGATAGACTTGTCGATGGAGTATGAAAGTCATTTTTTGAAGTGTATTTATGCAATGAACTGTTGAATTAGTTACAAAGTTTTCACGATTACATAAGGGGAAGATTATTAATGAAAAGATATACTAATAAGTCATGGACATTATCTGTAGTTTTTTAAAATAGTCCTACAAGATTCCCTAGATTTGGCACCTATTATTATTCTAATTACTCTTTTTTGTAATAGGAATATACTGTTACTATCTGTGAAATTTCCCCAGAATATTATTCCAAAACTCATTACCGAGTGGCAGTATGCAAAGTATATTGTTTTTAAGGTACTGATATTTACTATCTTTTGGATAGATCTAATAGCAAAACATGCTGAATTTAGTTTGGGGGTAATTTCTTTAATATGATTTTTCCAATTCAACACATTATCTTTTTTTAAATCAAGAAATTTGGTTGTTGTTATTTCTAATAGGGATCTATTGTTAATTACTGCGCTAGAAATTTGTGATGTTGAATTTGGACAGGATTTATATTGAATTATGTTAGTTTTGTTACAATTTAATACTAATTTATTGACTGAGAACCAGTCACATATAAGATAAAAAAGAGGACACAAAACTTGAAAAACGAGGACGTTGTTCGAAAAAAAGAGGACAGAAAATATGTATTTAGATAAGGCTGTGGCCTATAAATTACGTCAATATCTTATTTTATTACAAAATATTTACAGTACAGATTTAAAGCTTATATCATACTTAAAAGTATGTTAATATCTATTTTATTACAAAATAATTATGAAAAAACTTGATAATGATTTTACAGTTACGTAGCTACATATGAAAATCAACGAAACTACTGTATAATTAACCTATTAAAGAGGACAGAAAATATCTATTTAGCTTTACATTCGCACCTCGATTTCTCGATTTACTGTACTAGCTACCTCTGAGCAACGACCATAACAAGGAGGAGCAAAGAGAGTTTGATCGTTGGCAAAGAGTATATTCCATCGCTGTTGCTGCCAACTACAGGAAAATTACTTGAAAAAGGCGTCAAATCAGATAATTCAAAATATCAGGCATACAAGTTAGGAAAAGGAGGACATTTCTTGATTTTTTTTAATTCACCCGGACCCCGGACAAAGGTCTAAAAGGAGGACATGTTCGGGCAAAAGAGGACGTCTGGTCACTCTATCAGTGATAGAATATTCGACTGCAGATCAAGAAGTCCCCGATTCGAAAACGGATGTCCCTTGATTTTTTATAATTACATTTAATACATAATTGTTTCATATAGTTATCAATGAAATAGTTGCTTCTGTCCTGAGTGTTGAAGTACTTAACCAAAACAGTCATTTTAAAAGTAGGGATGCAATTGTTTGAACAGGTTTATTGATCGGTTGCGATTGCTGTTCTGTGACATATGAAGAGAAAAATTGACAATCGATGCAAACAGTTGAAAGCCAGTGATAAAATACTTTTTGCACGCTACGATATAATAGCACAGTCTAGTATATACAGTCACGAAGCTCAATTCATAGGGAATATGCATCCATAGATAGTTGCTAACCACTAGGATCGCTACTATCGCCTCATCACACACAAAATGAAACAGTACCGGCACAGTCTATTGTTCCTAGTACCCTCATCAACTCGAGCTTCGTGACTGTATATGCTAGACTGTGATAATAGTCAATTTTTTAACACGCTTGTCCAGCATAAAAATATATACTTTTTAGGAATGACTGTCTAAAAATATATCCCGTTTCGCCACTTCTCTTCACATCTAAGTTCTGGTTAAGCCAGTTCTCTTCGTCTTATACAGTAGTCTAGTTATCTTGAAATAGGGCTAGTTGAACATATTTGCACCGTCTTTACCAAAGGTTTGTCCTTAGAAGGAAACTTCCTGTGTTATAAATTTAGAGTTTCCGGTAATACATAGGGGGCGCCTGTATGAGTTAGCTTTCAACAGCGCCCATTAATGTAGAAGATATGAAATAAGAATTGGAGAAGGCATCTAAACTCAAATTTTTGTGTCTTACTAAGGAATATAAACTTTAAACGAAAGTGAATGATTAGGCAATTATGAATTAGCATATTCTTCACTTAAAGTGTCTTAACTACACGCGCTATTTAGAGACAATTGATAATTGTATAGTAAAATGACAAAAATGGTAGAATGAAAGAAAAGAAAAAAAATTTTTTTTTTTTCAGAAACTTTACCGTGCAAGCACCTTTCCTCACAGAAACTTCAAGAATACAAGTTCCTTAAGATAGCAATCATGCGAAAAGTTAACTGTAAGGTACGGTTAGATCGCAGAGTTGCTAATTTATTCAGCATTATGGATGATAGATGATTTTGGTGACGGATAATGAATGACTGATGCCAGTTATCACTGGTTTCGAATAAGATCGAAGACGAAAAATTGTAAGAGACGTCATGACGAATATGAACAGTTCGGATAACAAATCAACATTTTCCTGGCGCAAAGATGACGTTTTTTCGTTAAAACATTGTTGTATGCTGAGAAAAAAACGTTCACAGTCCTGATTAGGACATGGCATCCTAATTATCCTTGATACAGATTTAGAAAACTCAGGTCATCCCTAGTAATACTGACAAGAATTACTTTGTATATAGAAATTTTGTTCTTCACTAGGCACTAGAATATTATTAATTAACATCTATAAATACGTTCTCTTCACGCTATAGAACTTAGAAATAAATTGAAAAAAAAAAAAGATGGAAACAATTTCCCGAACATTTTTCGTAAATTTTCTTCAATTCACGGAATTTTCGATAAATCTTAAATTCGGGATTTCTCAAGATTTTAAAACATTTGAACAAGGTCAAATAATATTTTTTCCTCCAAGAATTTAGGTTATATAGAGTTGAAGTGAAATAATCCTGCATGTTGAAAGAGACGATAGGTTACACTTATATGAATAGAAAACCTAAACTCAGGTCTGTCTCCTTAGGCGAACTACCTCCCACTTCCCTCTCTGACTACAACGTTACAATCTGTTCGCATCGTTCAGTTGCTTGAAATTAGTGTTTTTTTTTTTAATTAAATTTACATGAAAACTGTACACTCTATTCAAATACGCCAGAGGGATAAATGATTCTTTATTAAATTTTCTATCGATATGGACAAAACCCCAGATCACATATAACAGGTTGATCACTCTTATGGGCTTTATCAATTTCACTATGCTGCCATCTGCAACAGCTTACCTGCGGCAATCTTTCAGAGTGGTCCTCTCAAAATCAATATATTTAAGGAAAGGTTGAGAAGATTAGACTGAAAATGTAATTGTAGGTGCAGTGTAATTATATAAGTTGTGTAATGTAATTAATGAAGTTGATATATAATTAATTAAGATGATATGTAATTAAGTTGATATGTAATTACTTAAGTTGATAATAGTAGGGTTTAACAGACGTACTTATAAGTTAGGTTTACTTTTGCTTATTGTAGGTGTTCTATCATAATTTTCATTTATAGCCCTAGGTTTATTGCATCTATTTAATTATAGTTTGAATAAATGTACGTTTATTTTATTTTTATTCTTTATTCCTGCAATTATTGTAAATTTTATTAATATTCGACACCGATCCAACTTTTCCCTCTATATCCACTCAACTTGACAGGGAGTTATACCTGAAAGCTTGATTTGCATAATACACGTCACTGTTCGTTAACATAAAACCACAATTTAAGTCACACAGAGTTAGTGTGCACTCAATGTTGGTTGCTTGACGGTTGTCAGCCCACTTTGAGGTCTGTGGATATAGAGGGAAAAGTTGGATTGGTGTCAGGTAGAGTTCGCGGGTAGCTCAGTTGGCAGAGCGTTGGTACATTTAACCAAAGGTCCCGGGTTCGATACCCAGCCCCGGAACAATTTTTCCCTCAAAATTATTTATTAATATTTATTGTGATATTATTATTGTATATTATATATCACTGCCACCGGGTGTATACCCAATTGTAGTGTTTAATAAATACATACATACACATCTACAGTAGAAGAAGCAGAGTTATAACTCTCATTTGAATTACATAGATATAGTCGCGACGCTGTTATTCCCGGCGTGACTCCGCCTCTTTGCTTACGTCTTAGGACGTGAAGGCTCTATAAAGTCTAGGTAGGTAGTATCGTTCGCCATTTTTGCAGTTTGAAATGTTGGCAAACAAAGAAACAAATGGTAGGGAGGTGATAAAAACAGAAGAAAGTATATAAAAATTAAAAGATTTTATTTTATTGGGTTATTTTACAACGCTGTATCAACATCTGAGGTTATTTAGCGTCTTAGTGAAATGAAGGTGATAATGCCGGTAAAATAAGTCCAGGGTCCAGCACCGAAAGTTACCCAGCATTTCCTAGTATGGTATTGGGTTGAGGGAAAACCCCGGAAAAAACCTCAACCAGGTAACTTGCCGCGACCAGGATTCGAACCCGGGGCACCTGGTTTCCCGGCCAGATGCGCTGACCGTTACTCCATACGTGTGGACAAAAAATTAAAAGAAATAAAGTACTCTAATACAATAAAATATATATTAATTGACTTAATAAAATACTATTTCACTAAAGTTACCTTCACCAAAACGTTTGAACGGAGCCGCCATTTGCAGTCGACTAACTATGAGGGAAACAAATTACGATCGCAAAGCATGTTTTATAGTACCGTAAAGAATTTTCAGTTTGAAATGTTGGAAAACAAAGAAACAAACGCTAGGGTAGTGATAAAAACAAACAAATGCTAGGGAAGTGAAAAATTAAACAAATGCTAGGAAAGCGATAAAATTGTGCGATAAGCAACCACGATTGGTTGAAAGACGTCCTTTCGTACAGTTTCATTGGTCAAAAGTAGTATGACGTAGTAAAAGTGTATTAGTCTGAGAAAATTATTAACTTTCCACTTTCCACTTTTTTGTTACGTACAATATGAGCTATTCGCTCTGAAAATCTTCAGGATTATTTCATTGCAACTCTGTATATAATTTTAAATTCGTTCATTTCTCTATGCGTATTCTGAAGAAGAATAACCGAAAGTCAAAAGAATTAGGCCTAGTGTACAAAACCGTTGTTCGCCCAATTATGGAATATGGAGCAGTAAGTTGGGATCCGTACAGACAAAACCAAATCGAATGGGGAAGGGACATGGTGAGGAGATAGTAAACGATTTAGGGTGGGAATCTCTCAAATCAAGGCGACGAAAAACCAGACTCACCGCATTGTTCAAGGCACAAATGGGACACAAAGCATGGACCGATATCAGTGCTAGATTAGCAACACCATCATACTTAGGAAGGGCTGATCATACTAGGAAGTTTAAATGTAGAAAACAAAGAACGAACGTGGCAAAATTTTCCTTTGTTAACCGCACAATAGCAGACTGGAACAGCTTACCTGCGACAATCTTTCAGGGTGGTCCTCTTAAAATCAATACATTTAAGGACAGGTTGAGAAGATTAGACTGAAAATGTAATTGGAGGTGCAGTGTAATTATTTAAGTTGTGTCGTGTAACTAATTGAGTTGATATATAATTAAGTTGATATGTAATTAATTAAGATGATATGTAATTTAGTTGATATGTAAATAAATTAGGGTGATATGTAATTAATTAAGATGATATGTAATTAAGTTGGTATGTAATTAATTAAGGTGATATGTAATTATTTAAATTGGTAATAGTTGGGTGAAATAGAAGTACATAAACGTTAGATTTACTTGTGCTTATCGTAGGCGTTATTATGGAATAGTTTTTATTTATAGTCCTAGGTTTATTGCATCTAATATTTATAGATTTACGTTTATCTTATTTTATTTCATTTACGTTTATTTTATTTCATTTTATTTCTGTAATTGTAATTATTGTATATTATATATCACTGCCACCGGGTGTATATCCAATTGTAGTGTTAATAAATACATACATACAGTATTACTAGCTAAAAAAAATGAATAAAAATTCGCAGCTGCGAATTATTCCAATCTCTAGCGATAGGTTGTCGTTATGGTGATTTAACCTGTGCGAAACAATGCTAAACGTGTGAAAATAACCAACGTCACGATCTCGGATTGGGAAAAAAAATAGCAACGGTGATCAGAGTCCAGGGGAATGTTTGTGCACGGTATCAGGGCTTTGTGAGATAGGCGCGCTCGCAGCTGCTGTCACCAAGCGCCAGCTTCTTCCTCTGAGCGACACAGAGCCTCATTCTTTGCGGCGCACGCGTCCCACACGAGCAAAGGTCATCAAAAATAAATTCCCAGAGTTTGTTTGGGGATGTCATTCATCAAGTGCAGATCCAGCACTGCTGCACTTTCAGTAATGTAAACTCAAGTAATTCTGTGATAACACATTCATTTATATTGTAGGTTAAAGGATAGCCTACTCTTATTATTATGAATTTTATTGTAATAGCCTAAATCCTACGGGCTATTCCGTATGAAATCGATCAGTAAAAAACGTCGCATTTTTTTATACTCTAATTTTTTCCCTATTAATACAAGGTGCTGAGGAGACTGCATTTTCAAAAATATACTATCGAAAGTCAAACGGTTTTCGTATTATTGAGCGACAAATTTACCGTATTTTATAAAAACAATCCTCTTTCAGCGCTCAGAACTCGGGAACCATTTACTGCAGAACATTGAACGAGAGCTCATTTTGAAGCTGACATTTGGTAGGTTATATTAAGAAGTAATCCTTATTTTTATTGCATACAGGGAGACAGATAATCTGATTTTACTTACTTTTAGGCTTTTTGCCCATTTGTAAAAATGTAAAAAAATATTGAGAAAAGGTTGCGGGTTCGATCCCGGGCCAGGTCGATGGCATTTAAGTGTGCTTAAATGCGACAGGCTCATGTCAGTAGATTTACTGGCATGTAAAAGAACTCCGGCGGGACAAAATTCCGGCACATCCGGCGACGCTGATATAACCTCTGCAGTTGCGAGCGTCGTTAAATAAAACATAACCTTTAACCTTTTATTGAGAAAAAACCTTGCATTATTAAGAGGGATTCGGCATTGTTTGGTTAGTGGTACGGCAATAAGTTTC
This sequence comes from Periplaneta americana, assembly GCA_025594305.2. NCBI lineage: Eukaryota > Metazoa > Arthropoda > Insecta > Blattodea > Blattidae > Periplaneta > Periplaneta americana. The sequence continues at coordinate 27,412,042 of JAJSOF020000038.1, forward strand.
GAAGGTATTAAATAGATTATTTTCACACGCCTAGACTTGAACGGCGCAGTACCGCACGCACTGAAGATAAGCGAGCGTTGGGCGTCATTTTACTCCTGTGTTTATGAAAACCTGTATTAAATCTAGCACAGCCATGACTGCTAGACGACACATCACGTGTTTATGTCTCCTGGCCTTGCTTACCTCTGCTAGCTCCCGCCTCACAGTCAGCTGGTTAGTTCACGCGTGTACTATTTATTTTCTTTATTTGATATTTTCAGTATTTTCTTATCAACGTGCCATCAGTAAAATATGTGTGTTTATTTGTACTTTCAATGCGGAATCTAACTATATATTTTTAAAATATTTTTTCCTTAGCAAAGGCGTCTTAATGAGGAAAAATCTAAATTTCTCCATTTCTATAAAAAGTAAGAAAATCTGTTTATATATCAATATAAACTTTAATTACTGAGCATCAAAATAAACCATGATTTTGATATTGGGTGAAAGGGTTTCGGAGCTACAACAGTTTAAAGTTGCAAATTTTATAAAAAAACGATAAATTTAAATATTTTTAATTTAAACACTATGACGTTCTGATGCCTCAAACTTTGCACAAAGCATTGTATCACAGTTCTCTACGTACAAAAAAAGTTTTATTGTATTTAGAAATTGTAAGGTCAATTTTCTCTATATTTCGGTCGATTTGAGCTGGAATAGTTCCTACGTATTACAAGACCCATCTAATAGATGCGCTATAATCATTTTCCAATTTTATATTATTTTATTATATTCTATCATTATTGCAGTAAATTCTTTATGACAGATTTCTGAACATCTTTTAGATCTTGCTGCCCTGTATTTCTAGTTGTATTATCATATACAGTATTATATAGCCCGACAAACGTTTAATTCTGGCGCTCAGAACAAACATTACTGAACAGGAAAAGAAACTAACGTGTCAAATAGTATACACTATGTTCAACTTAAACGTATAACATTTCATCATTTTATTACTTGAAGAGTATGGTTGATATTTACACTAGGTTTGGTTCTACGGGTGGGGTAACTCAAAATATTTCCTGTGTTTGCATGGCGGGAGCGTACATCGCATGCGGGCATGCGCAAACTACATCGTTCACGGAAATTATCAACAGAATCCTAGGCCCATTTTTTTTCTTTCACGGAGCCTACTAGAGGTCTGCATCGGACGTTTTCGCTCGAGCGCCAAGTAGTTCATAGCATAATCCGCTAGGTAGCGCACATGCATGATGGGTAAAATTGTCACGAGCGATAAATCCTCGAACGGTATAAACCGAGAGTTCGACATTCGTTCTTGTTACAGTGATGAAGTGTGTAGTAACATCATAGATGTTTATCATTTCAAAACTTTGCAGAGTTTAACTAACCTCTCCGTAGTACAACTACAAAACTTGCTTTAAATTGTAATATAAATGTTGTAGGTAAATCACACACACACACACACACACACACACACACACACACACACACACACACACACACACACACACACACACACACACACACACACACACACACACACACGAGTGATTTTGTTTTTGCCACATCTGATAGATGTTATTGGACGTAAATGTAATTATTATAAACGGAGAACACAATCACGATAATGCAAGCACTGTAGCAAGTTTTCTAGTAATAATAATAATAATAATAATAATAATAATAATAATAATAATAATAATAATCTCTAAATACACAAACGGTTAGGAAAACACGGAAATTTTACTTGAAGCAAGTAAAGCGATCGGTTTGGAAGTAAATCCCGAAAATACAAAGTATATGATTATATCTCGTGACCAGAATATTGTACGAAATGGAAATATAAAAATTGGAGATTTATCCTTCGAAGAGGTGGAAAAATTCAAATATCTTGGAGTAACAGTAACAAATATAAATGACACTCGGGAGGAAATTAAACGCAGAATAAATATGGGAAATGCGTGTTATTATTCGGTTGAGAAGCTCTTATCATCCAGTCTGCTGTCCAAAAATCTGAAAGTTAGAATTTGTAAAACTGTTATATTACCGGTTCTTCTGTATGGTTGTGAAACTTGGACTCTCATTCTGAGAGAGGAACATAGGTTAAGGGTGTTTGAGAATAAGGTGCTTAGGAAAATATTTGGGGCTAAGCGGGATGAAGTTACAGGAGAATGGAGAAAGTTACACAACACAGAACTGCACGCATTGTATTCTTCACCTAACATAATTAGGAACTTAAAATCCAGACGTTTGAGATGGGCAGGGCATGTAGCACGTATGGGCGAATCCAGAAATGCATATAGAGTGTTAGTTGGGAGACCGGAGGGAAAAAGACCTTTAGGGAGGCCGTGACGAAGATGGGAGGATAATATTAAAATGGATTTGAGGGAGGTGGTGTATGATGATAGAGACTGGATTAATCTTGCACAGGATAGGGACCGATGGCGGGCTTATGTGAGGGCGGCAATGAACCTTCGGGTTCCTTAAAAGCCATTTGTAAGTAAGTAATAATCTCTATTAATTAGCATATCAATCTTTGCGTCTGTAACAGTTGTGCAGCATGATTATTCGTTTTATTATATTTTCTGTGACGTTATCTCTGTACTAATATTGTTATTAATCTACTGCTATATCAATAATATTTTGTAAAACGTTTCTACATTGTCGCAGTATATAGACGGAACACTACGTAAATCAAATATTGAATAATTTTATTAATTAGCAATAATAACTGCATATCGAAGTTTTTCATACTATTTTATTTATAACTTCATGTTCCCGTTTTGGCACGTTCCATTGACTGTTCCATTAAACGTTTGTCATAAACAAAGAAAATAAAGCCTTATTTTTATCGTGTGTGCAAAACATATGTGTATCTTATCTGTCGCCTTCTATACAAGATAAGACATGTCGGTGAGATGACCTTGTACTATGCTTCTATTTATTACGAACGTATCACGACCGATCGTATCTCACTCGAGGGTGCGCCACTCGACCGAGTTCAAGCGAGCGATTTAACTCCAATGCGTCCACACCCGTGGAGTAACGGTCAGCACGTCTGGCTGCGAAACCAGGTGGCCCGGGTTACCTGGTTGAGGTTTTTTCCGGGGTTTTCCCTCAACCCAATACGAGCAAATGCTGGGTAACTTTCGGACTCATTTCACCGGCATTATCACCTTCATATCATTCAGACGCTAAATAACCTCAGATGTTGATACAGCGTCGTAAAATAACCTAATAAAAATAAAAACTCCAATGCAGCACTCTGGAGCCTACTCTTAATGCAAGAACGTAACTAGACATAATGGAATTGTACGCTGTGCTACACCTTCCTCCTAACATAATCTTTCAACAATAGGGCGTCATGCAATTATGCGGATATTGTGAGAGAGTTCTTGAATAATCAGTTCCCTCAACGCTGGATTGAGAGAGGTAGTCCTTCGATCGCTTGGCCCCCTAGAAAACTAGACATTACGCCATTCGATTTTTTTCTGTGGGGGTTTGTCAAGAATCAAGTTTACCAGACACCAGTTCGTCATCTACCAGATCTGCGCCATCGCACTATTGCAGCTGTCGCAAATGTTACGCCTGCAGTGCTCCAAAACACACATGGAGAGAGGTGGAATACAGATTGGACGTCTGCCGCGCCACTAATGGTGCGCATATCAAGGTAAAAAAACATTTTGAGTTGCCCTACCCGTAGAAGTAAACCGAGTGTAAATATCAACAATACTTTTCAAGTAATAAAATAATGAAATGTTATATCTTTAAGCTGGACACATTGTAGTTATCCAAAATACGAAATTATTTTTGATATTTTCCAAACACATCTTAACAGCATAAATCAAGAGTCACACATTTTAACGCCCTCACAGATAAATAATATTTCTCAAGAATTAGAAGCAATGTTACTTGAGATAAAATCAAGGTGCTTACAATATGAATATATATATGATATATATATATATATATATATATATATATATATATATATATATGTTTAACGAGTCTCTGCCTGACAGAAGGCTAATAGACTCGAGGCATCGCTTTTGGCAGCTCAATTTTCGAGTTGCACAGTGAGCTGAAATTCTCTGTGCTGGTTCTCTGGGATTTTACAATTATTTTATATTTTCAGATATGCCTAGTAATATAATAAAATAAGTTATATATATATATATATATATATATATATATATTATTATGGTTCTGTGGAACTTCACTTTTATTTAAGTTATTTGCTGAAGCAGAAATAGCATTGTGGTATATCTGGAAACGAGAAAGTCGATAACATTGCAAAACAGGCAACATATTTGCAACCAAGACCTCTTCAAGTGATATCTCTATCCAATGCTTTTGCTTCAGTAAAGTCTCATTTTACAAACCTATGGATCAACAATTGGCTCTCTTCTGACAAAGGAAACATTTTACAGTCTGTACAAAACAAACCAAATGACCTGAAATGTACAAAACTTTCCAGACATGTTCAAACATTTTTAACAAGAGCCAAAACAGATCACATTGTCACTCAATTGTACCTACACCGGTTTCACATTTCTGATAATCCTACTTGTCTGTGGTGTAATAATCATGATGAAGATCTGGAACACTTTCTTCTATACTGTGCATCCATAAACCACAAAAGAAGTTAATTAAAATCATCTGTACCAGTTGCAGAAGACACAGCTCTGCAGTATATATTGACTACACCCCAACTCTGGCTACCAGCAACAGGCATCTATATTGAACACCGATCAAAATACCCCTCATTTCTCGTGAAAAACAACTGAATAGACTACAGTGGACTATAGTGGACTTTATGTTGTCAGCAAACAGCTGGATACATTGAGAAGGTGTATATATTTTCAGGATTCAGAAGAATTTTAAAGTAATTTTAATATTATTTGATTTTGGACAAATAGGCGTATATGGATAATTGTAAGACTTGCAAAAATCCGAAGTCTTGAAAATGCATAAAATTTATATCAATGTAGTATTATATTTTATACATACAAATCACACATATTTCAGATCATATACTCATAAACACAAAACCAAAGAAATGGATACAATACGTTTCTTTGAACCCAAGTGTTTAACGAGTAGTAATTACTACGGTACTTTTGATTTTAAAAATGTTACTTCAAAAGCGAATAATTTCACTGAACTTCAACGATTACTTCAGTAACAAGTTCATAATGCCATCAAAATTAACTTTATTAATAGTTATACACTTTTGTAATACAAATGCGTAGACGAAATGTAACACAATTTTTGTAATGTTAATTTTTTTAACTGAAATCAATATTCAAATTTGACTAGTGGCTTGTAGCAGCAACTGCTGCTTGATAGAGATTGAAAATCACAATAAGATTGCTATACACAAAGTCCCACATCACTAACAATATTCATGACATTCAAAAAACCTAACAAAGCTGTATTAACAACTCAAAAGAAGATGAAGTACATTACGTGAACCACGGACCTCTGCACAACACTACGAAATGAACTGCAACATGTCCTACGTTATACGTTTTTGCTGCGGTGGACGCACATATTTCTTAAAAATTTAAAATCTTAATGTAATACCGTCTTCGTGCATAACTTCACTTATTGAAACGTTGTTACAAACATCATTTTCTACATAGTCGTTTATGAGTTCTTAATGCACTACATTTCTAAACGTTCTACAACATTTTCTTAGTCGATCAGCTACACTCATATTAATGAACTAATAATGAAGAACTGAATTCACAACGTAACAACACTATTAATTTTTTAATAACACCAGATAAACAGATGTACTATATTGAAACACGAAAAAATACGTGACAGTTGAAAGATGAATAAATCATTATTAACTTATCGATGTCTCGAAAAGCATGATATTGTGACGTCAACATATCGCATGTACAGAAGGCTTCGATAATTACATTTGTGAACGTTTTAAGGAAACACGATGTTTGAAATTTCATTATTTGAAACGTAGCCTTTCCTATACACAAAGTTCCACATTACTGACACTATTCATGACCTTAAAAAAAAACTCAAAAAGCTGTATTAATAACTCAAATGAAGATAAAGTACATTACGTAAACCACGGCCCTCTGCACAACACTACGAAATGAACTGCAAGATGTCCTACGATATAGGCTTACGCTTTACCACAGTCTAGTATATACAGTCGCGAAGCTTGAGTTTATGAGGGTACTAGGAACAATAGACTGTGCAGGTAATATTTCGTATTGTCTGTAATGAGGCGATAGTAGCGATCCTAGTGGTTAGCAACTACCTATGGATGCATATTTACTACGTATGGAGCTTCGTGACTATATTCTAGACTGTGGCTTTACTGCGACGGTTGTACATATTTTTTAAATGTAAATCTTTTTATGAACTTCGCTACAAACCATTTAGATTTTCCCTAAAATAATATTATTAGCTTTCGATAGAGACATCACACAGCATCACAGGATGTATAGTTTTCATAAAATTTTCCGCCACATTTCAAATTAAATATATAGATTATTATACTGATTTTAACTCATTGGACCGATGCGACATTATTTTCGTAGTTAAATTCCATTGTTTGGTTGTTATTTCGTTTTTTGTCACTTCTCTTATTTTGTTAACTTTAATTGTTTCTCTGTTTGTTCCCCATTTTCTTTTGTATCCCTATGATTTGAAGAAGCTGCGAAAAATAAATAAAAAATCAACCATGACATTTAAACTAATTAATTCAGTATCTCAATTGCAAATAAACGAAGTAAACGAACTGGTATTAAAGACGACTGTAAAGGCTGGTTCAGAATAAACCGGAAACGAGAACCAGAATGAAAACGACAAGCAGAGGACATGAATATGAAAATTTTTGATTCACAATAAACCGAGAACGTAGACGACTATACATATCGATATGTATGTCAATAACGATATGTAAAGTCGATATTACGCATTCTGATGTTATTTGTGTATAATTGACCAATGGCGTTCTCTCATGAGTACAAGGCAGCCAACATAAACACAGGTTAACCAACTTCGAAATTTCAACTGAAACATTTCATTAGGTACGGTACTATAAATATGCCCATGCATCTTTATTATCACAACCTATTTTAAGTCTACCATAATGTAAAATAATTAGAGAAGAAACATTTGTAATAGAACAAAAATTAACACAACAGTAGTTATTGAATTGAAGCATGAATATGTAGTGTGTAATACAACCAATACAGTAATAAAATATGATTCACTTACGATCAGTGTTCAAAGACGCAGCTATTGAAAGCCACGTATTCTCCTTCATTTTCTCATCTATATATCGTAAACGTGAGGATTTTCCTCAACACTCAATATTAGAATCTCATCAAATAAAACTTGCTCCATGATGCACAGCACAGTACAAAATAATGCACATGTTTTTTTTTATTATAGTAGGTTATTTTACAAACGCTTTATCAACATCTTAGGTTATTTAGGGTCTGAATGAGATGGTGATAATGCCGGTGAAATGAGTCCGAGTCCAACACCGAAAAAGCATTTGCTCATGAGGGAAAACGACCAGGACAAAAATCGAACCCGGGCCACCTGGTTTTAGATGCTAACCGCAGGTATTGATTGATATGTTATGTCACGGTCATCTTGCTACAAAATATACGACGACAAAATAGCTTTTAGATGATAGAATGAAAGTGGGCTGTGATCGCAAACGTGAACGCCAAAGTTGAAACTTGGCTAACTCTCCGTTCCCGATTCCGGGCTCCGGCAAGCTTTTCGTTAATTGTGAATGCTCACACTTAAATGTACACATTTTAACAATTTTACTGTTTTCGTGTTCGTTCCGATTCTCGTTTCCGGTTTATTGTGAACCAGCCTTAACTGGTATTAAGGAAGACTGTAGATTCAGAAAGACATAAGAATCGAAATATTCAGCGAAAACCTACCGTGAATTCTTGTTATATATCACAAATTTTTATATGATATAAGTAGAAAACTTCGCTCACTCCTAGCAGCAGTTTGCTACTTTCAGACTTGTTTCATTTTCAAGGAAATATTCTAATATGTAAGACGAAAGCTGTAGTAGTTGTATTAGTTTTATTTTAAAGGTGTAATGCGTGAGCAAACACAAGGTTAATGCTGGAACCTCAGCTCAATTAGCTCGCGGCTTCCCACAAAAGTGACGAAAATTCTGTAATATTTGTACTGGATAACGCGGCTGTAGAGCATGCTTTCCCCATGCACATCGGTTTCCAATTCTTATTCTACTAACTTCGCGCCAGATAACCGCCTTACCAACATCTAAACAATCACCGTAAATAAATAATCATTAACTGTTTTCTCACTATCAACTTAAAACTGAAATCTTCGTCACATTCTTGCTACGAGATCTAAACAACTTTACTGCAATACGCTTAACATTTTCTATTGCATTATTCAATTAGAAAATTAGCATGACGCAGAGCATTTAACTAATATATATCTCATCAGATTTTGTTATCATCGATTAGATCAGACCTGCAGAAACTCCTGAGAGCGACTGCCTTCGTACGCCTTCAACCCCACGCACCTTTTCTACCAGTGTGGTCATAGCGTTCTAGTTGCACTCAGCTATATCAACATTCATCCTCGTGGCGGCAGGTACATAAAACGCGTACTACCGCAGTTTGAAGAGAACGGGAACATAACAAAATCTAAATCCGTGAAGAAATACTACTTCCAAAGGAAATGGGAATTTGATTATTTTATTGTCGAAGAGGACGAAAGAATTGTTCGTTTACTGTGTCCCATACAATTTATTTTTACTCGTCATTTCAATATAAAATGACATTTCAACAATGCCCATAGTAAGAATTATGGAACAGACAAGCTTTCGGGAACTTATTACGAACTGTAGCCTATATTGATTACTTATTTATATACTGTATTGAAATGAATAGTGACATTTATATTAACTTCCAAGGTTAATTACCGTACTTAAATGCTACAAATTTATGTTTCCATAAGTGATGATAGGAGGAATGTTTTGGACACCCTAAAGCAGGCTAGGTGCAAATAAATCTCAAAGAAATTACCGACAGAATATCTAGCATAATCGTAAACCTTGAAACGACATAGGTAACGCATTATAAATACAATGACTTTATTACAATTTTTTCTGAAAATTATAGTGCCGCCACTGATGGACCTTAAACACGCAAAGAATATCAACAACTCTACGTAGAAGTCGTTCATCCCCAATAGAAGTGGAGTGAGGCTGACATTTCTCCTACTTACGGGTTCTGCAGGCCTGGATTAGATGAACGGCAAGCTCAAATTTAACGTCATTTAAAAATGGTGCCATTGCAAACTGTATAGAATTTCTCATAATAGGTCTACATTTTATGTAATAACTAAATTCACCACTGTTGGATTCTGTATCTCAGAGATATTGTATAGGTGTACTTAAGGGTATAATTGCCATTATTTTATCTGATGATTATTCATGTCATAAGAAAGAAAAAATATCCTTACAATTTTTTTCTAATTGCATTAATTAACTAATTATTAAAGTTTAAAATATTAGACTTTTGCAACGTTGCTGGACGGAAAGGAGTACACAGTAGAGCTCAAGCGGGTACAGACATACAAGTACAAAACAGATGCTCTGTTCTAATGCAGGGGCGGACCATGACAATACTGTTGTTTACATAAAACGAGCAGCAAATACAAAACTTTGAATCTCATTAATAGAACATTATGGTAAATTTACATTTTATGTAACAATATTGCTTCATTTTTTAATTGTAGGTCTAAACAATAATGGTTTTCTGCAGAAAATCACACGGACTTTTTTTCTGATGCAACATTTTAATCTTTCCCGCTTCCGTAAAGCAGAATCAATTTTAAACAAATTTTTGGTTGTGTGATTTTCGAAACTGAGTAAGAGACTTCTAGTTTCTAATAATCGTTGAGAAACTGCTACAAAAGTTCGCCGATTAGATAACCTTTGAGGAAAACGTTGACGGTACATCCTTCTTGCCTCACTTAAATTACGACGATTTTATTCATAAAATAACATCATATGATATTCCTAAACTGTGAACAACATTGTAAGTTGTTTATCGAATACCCTGTACTGAACTGCCATCCGCTCGGCCGTAGAGCTATGGACAGGGAGCTTGAACTCAGCTGACTCGTACTTAACGTCTGTGCAGAATACTGCCTGCTTAAAACGTTGCCTCGTCTCTCACGCCAGAATATTAACAAATTTAAGCATGCATTTTTATTTAATTTCAAGAAAACGTAATAGAACACACAAATATGTATTTAATCTAATATTAACTCTTTGCTAGATATATCTACTGATGTAATTGTTTTCGTAATTTTACTAACGATAGGCCTGTAAACAGTAGGCCTATAACGCAAATAAAATAAGAAAATAAATATTTTTTCTGCGAAAACTATCGAGTTTTGACTATGTTGTATCGACTTTTTGATCCTGTAGACAGTCCCCGACGACTGTGAAAAGGACGGCACTTACACCCCTTACACTCTGCCTTACACTCTGTATAATAAGTCCAGTTTATCAACTTTATGATACAAGCAAAAAATACATTTCAAGTTTTTTTTTTCTTTCATGCCTGGTAAATTTATAAACCTATTCCTTTTGTTTTTGCTAGTGGAACCATAGTCTACTTTGAAAAATATAAGACACATAGAAATAAGCAGAGTTATAGCAGTATATCCCTAATATATTTTCATCTCTTTTAGGAGGTCTACTGATTTAATAAACATGACCCACTAATGTAAAAATTAAACCATATTAAATAAAAAGTACCTGTAATTAAAAGAAAAAACGAAGTTGAATTTATAATACGTGAAATTGTGCTTTTTTTAGGTTCTCTACCAAAATTTTCCCACAAATTAGTTAACACGCTGTATAACAGCAAAAACTATATATATATAATCATTATATTGTAAATTGTGTGCTTTAAAATGAGCAATTTTCCAAATTGTAACATCGTTTTGAATTATAAACTACCAAATGAATACATTATATTGCGTTACTTCTTAAAAGAAACACATCGAAAATCTGACTTTATGAGCTGCAGTCAGAAAGATCGCGGGTTCGATTCCCGATGGGATCATGGATTTTCTTCATTTATATAATTCTTGTAGCCTCACCACGACCGTGGGGTCATTCAGCCTATAACAGAAGTTAGTACCAGGAGCATTTCCTTAATGGGACAGCTTTGCTTTCTGTCGAAGTAAAACTTTCAATATGACAGAATTCAATGCGTGGACAATATTTTTCCCTAAATATATTTTTAATCTAAAGTTCAAATCTTAGTATAATCCCGTATTAAAGAACAATTTGGCCACCCATCACGCATGAGAACGCATGTTTACCAAACGCTTGGGTTAGTTCTTTTAAACGCCAGACGTGTAAATATTTATTCTCTTATGAAATTTCCTATAGTTTACTTTGGAATGACCTACCTACCGTTAGTGTTAGGGCAACATACTACAGTAGGATTAGGGTCAGTCAGCATAAACATGAGAAAAGTAAAAATAATAAATTAATGTGTAAACCAAGAAAAGTAAAAGTAATAATTATTGTCTAAGCCCTTGCAAGTCTTTGTTTGTCAAGAAGAGGCTATAGGCTAAACGTGCGTTTTAACAGTGATGCCGACAATATAACTGACTGGCTGCCAAGAAAACGTTGTAAGTCAGTTTTTACAGTTTGTCAGGAAATCAAAAATACTAGTGGCTTGTGCAGCAAATGCTGCAAACTAAGTCCATAAGAAGTTCAAATAAAAATTGTTCAGATTTATTTTCAATAAAGAATACCAGACATTTTGAAAGCTATTTGCTTCCATAATAGTGAAACATACCCCTCTGAATGGTTTTCTTTATGCTAAATACTTTTTATTGAACATATAGGCTACATCTTCAGTTCTTGAGTTTCAATGCGAAAACGCAAGTAACAATGTCAGGACGATCAGTCGGTTTTTCATGTGGGAGTGAAGCAGTAGCTATTTCAGATCATTGCGGATTGTAGGTGAGAGTTAAGAAAATATCAGGTTTGTCCAACAAAAGACATAGCGTCTTGGTATAGTTGCTGCATGTTTCGTGAACTACCTTGAAATGTAGAGGATAGAATCATTTTATCCTGCTAAGAGATCTTGCTAAAGTGATCGGGACACAACAACATTTTGTAGGCCTCTTATTTTATCAGTAATACCTTTTGGTCTTTCCGTGGGCATTATAATATTTGCGCTTCTTCCAGACAATACTCAAGAGAATCACACATATAAATATCTATATCACTTACAAATGGCTTTTAAGGAACCCGGAGGTTCATTGACGCCTTCACATAAGCCCGCCATTGGTCCCTATCTTGAGCAAGATTAATCCACTCTCTACCATCATATCCCACCTCTCTCAAATCCATTTTTAATGGTAATAATTTCATCAAACATTCTTAAGTTTTGTAGTTTTTAATGTCCGATACACAGACAGCTGTACTCAGAAAATTACACGCCAGAGAATCTGAGCTGTAAATTCATTTTAATAACTCTTGAAGTTTTTAATAACCAATATCACAGAAACGATCTGAAAAAGTTACACAAATGAAGCTCGACATACTGATATTATGATGTCAGAGAATCTGAGCCATCTGAACTATAAATATGTCAGCAATTCTGCAGGTCACACCCTTCTTGTGATATTGTTTATTGTAGTGTATTTGTGTTTTGTTTTATTCTGAAAAGCCATTATTTCTCAAAACTGACGACAGATGGATTTTGGAAAATAGGAAAATGATGTACGAAAATTGATATTTCACTAAAAAGTACTATTTTTCTGAAAAACTTTGGGTTCCAAGCTTCAAAATGAGGGATCATTTATTAAAATCCGTTCAGCCGTTTTCCCGTAATTTCCATTACCAGTTCAAATTATATATATAGATGTTATTCCATACTAACATTGTTAAATATTACAAAATATGACAGTATGAGGTCTGTATTAATACTTCAGTAGAATTATTCACACCATTTATAAGTGTATTGCCTTCATCTTTCAAATAACACAACTTTTCGAATATTTACAGTAGAAAAACATTGTATGTCAGTCCAGACGAACAACGTTGTAAAGCAAAGAAACTTAAATACTCTTCATATTTCCTGGTAAATTCTTTATGGTTGTTACATTTGAGTACATTAAATAATAATAATAATAATAATAATAATAATAATAATAATAATAATCATAATAATAATTTTTAGTATACGACAATGTTTCACAACAGTTTATCCACAATATTCATAACATATATAACCAAAATAAAACAGCAATTAAACAAGGCGGTAAGCTATCATCTTGGACACCCATCATCACTGGTGTAAGACAAGGATGCGGATTATTACCCATTCTCTTTATTATTTATATGAACCGAATAATTAAAGAGTGGAAGCAAACTCGCCATGGATATATACAAATTAACAAACACATTAAATTGGATTCAATTCTCTTTGCAGATGATTTGGTATTATTATCACTTTCAGAAGACGACCTCCAAAGGTCAATATATAATTTGCAGCAAGTAGCAGCCATATACAATATGGAAATTTCAACAGATAAAACAAAAATTATGGCATTCTGTGGGAAATACCCAATACAAAGTAAAATTTGTCTCGATAATAAAATATTAGAAAGTTATAATAGTTTCCCATATTTAGGTTACAATCTTTCCATTTTTGAAGAATTGGACATATCACAGAAAATTAATAAATACACAAGAGCTATGGGCATTATAAATAGTGTGATGAAACCTTCCTTGGTTCAGAAACACACCCGCATACGTCTCTACAACACATTGGCAGCGAAGCATGGACACTGAGGAAAGCAGATAAAAGCAGAATAACGGCTTGTGAAATGCGATTCATGCGAAGAACAGCGGGCTATACTAAATGGGATCTGAAAAGAAATTGTGAAATTTTAAAGGAACTAAAAACTCAACCAGTTTTAGATTACATTGTTCAATATCAGTCTAATTGGAAACATCATTTGGAAAGAATGAGTAATAGTAGACTCCGAAAGGCAATTTATGATTATGTACCACATGACCAAAGATCTGTGGGTCGTCCTGCTAAGAGATGGCGTGAAAATTTTATGTGAGACCGTAACAGGCCTTGTGGCCTAACACTTGTCAGGCAGAAGAAGAAGAAGAAGAAGAAGATAATAATAATAATAATAATAATAATAATAATAATAATAATAAAAATGTATATCATAAGAACTGAAACAAATTACGCAACTTAATTATATGTTTAGGCATACAATGTCAATATTACACACAAAAGACTTCAATTTTTTATTCTGTTATTAGGCCATGGTAGAATTCAGAGTAACCATGACCAAGAGGAAGAAACTTTGACATTGCAATCAGATCATTTTTTTTTTCTCTTTTGGGATTGGAGTAGGGCCATGATAAAGACGAGGTGAGTTATCTTGTGAAATATGACTTACTGACTTATTTTTTGCACGCTTGCTTTTTTTTTATTAGTACACGATCCATGGTAACAATATATCATGGAATTTCCGCATTTTCAGAGACATAGGATCGTCCGAACTGAACTGAAACCAGGCAGCTGTTGTTATCTTGAGATCTGGATCCTTCTTTATTGTTTGCTCTGCTAGCCCTATATCCCTAAAGTATTCTTGTTGCATATGAACAACCTCAAATGGTTACCTTGGTCTCGCAATGGCAATTACCTCTACCCATGTGACACGCTACGAGTATGATTGTCCGCCATTTTATTTGAGTTACAACGTTATTCGGCTCAGCAACACAATCAAAATACTACAGCTCTCGAAGTAGTGTGAATATCAGCAAGATGATGGCAGCACATGATGCAAGATGTGCGATACAACATTTTTCAGCCGAAAACTGTTTGATCGAAAACGGACTTACAATGTTATTCTAGGCAGCCATTCAATTATGTAGACCTATGTTATGTAACTGAATTTTTGGACTAAACTGTTACAGAGTCATTATTAAAGTCCAGTGTTCGGTCAAATTTAACACAAGTTATGCAAATAGTCAGTATATACCAAAGGTTGTGGAAATAAACGGAATGTGCGTCCGGATACGTCGTGTCTCGAGTACAGTGGAGTGATTTGTATACAACAGAACTGTAAACAATGCTATCAGTAAATAATTGAAATAGTAAATAATTCATAATTCATATAATACGCTATGTAGGTCTGTAAACAACAGAGAATTGTCAAAAAAAGAAGACCCTAAATTATATAAGAGATCTAAAACTTAAAATTTAATGTAAAACAAACATGAATACATATTTCATTATGTTGTAAATAATTGTGTGCTCTAAAATGAGCAATTTACTAATGTGTAACCTAGTTTTGAATTATAAACTACCAAATGAATATATTAAATTGCGTTATTGTCTTGGCTAAAGCTAAGTGATCGACGAGCCTTGCATTCTCTTATTTTAAAGTCTGCGCATCGCTACCCCAATCTATTTGGCTGCTCGTTTTCAAAATTTATCTGCACATCATCAAGTAAGTACCAGGTCTCATCATAACAATTTACTCATTATACCTTACCACAAGACATCTTTATATTCTTCATCCTATACAGTTTCAGTTGCTAGAAATTGGAACTCGCTTCCGAGTGATGTAAGGGGTTGTGGGCAATAACTTCATTTAGGTCAAAAATACATAAATTCTTGCTTAACAGATTAATTACTGATTAATATTTGTTACTTATAATGAAACTAACGTCTGTTCATTCTTATTATTACCATTAATTTCTCTAAGTAGAATACAAAACCTCTAACGGCAAAATTTCATGACATTAATAACTTATTCTCATTATATCAATATATTTTAGATTTATATTTTGCTCCCTATAACATAGTTCTAGTAAACTTCTATTAATAATTCTCATCATTTTAACCAACTAGCTATCTCAACGTAATTATAATTCTTTACATATTGCATGTAAACTGGATTGAATTAAATTACCTCATAAATTAAGTTATTACTTTTTCTTGCAGGTTTTATTTCAATTTAAATATGTACTGGTTGTTAAAACTTAACCGAAGAATATTGCTGGAGAATCGTTTAAGTGTATTGTAAATATTCATAATTTAAATATGTATGTAACTATTGTATTGGTTAAGGTTGGTTGAGTGGAAGAGAAGGCCTTATGGCCTTAACTCTGCCAGCGAAAATAAAACATTCTAGTCTATTCTATTCTATTACTTGTTAAAAGAAATGTCGAATATATGATTTTATGAGCTGCAATCAAGAAGATCGTGGGTTCGATTTCCGATGGGATCATGGATTTTCTTCATTCATATAATTCTTCTAGCCTACGTAAATTATATAAAAACGAAATTATGTATTATAATCAGCGATCATCTTGAAAGACATTATAATGAAAAATTATGTAGCGTACATTCTAAGTATGTCAAATAAAAAAGAGCCTCCTTTCTCCGCTAGGTAGTGTTTGTACAGACCCAGAAATAAAATTTGAGCCACCTGAATTTTACAAGTTCAAGTTTAACATATTGCGCGTTCTCAGTGCTCCTGTCCCCTTTCTTAAAAATAGGTACGATTATAGACTCCTTCCATTGTTCTGGTACAATTTTCTTTTCCCAAATACCAAGTACAACCTTATAAATTCTTCGCAAAAATTACATTTTATAACATTTCGAGTCGGCCTCGGTAGCGTAGTCGGTATAGCGCTGGTCTTCTATGCTAGAGGTTGCGAGTTCGATCCCGGCCCAGGTCGATGACATTTAAGTGTGTCTAAGTGCGACAGGGTCATGTCAGTAGATTTACTGGCATGTAAAAGAACTTCTCCGGGACGGGCGTCGGAAACTGCACACCAAAATTTGGTATCTGGATTTCGGTCATATAGGAACTGCACACCAAAATATTTTCTACCTGTTTTGCCGATACTACACATAGTTTTAATTTATCAAACTGTTTTAATTTTGTTCGAAATGGAGCGTTTGTTTACATCTGAAAGTAAACGGGGAAATTTAAGTGCTGGTACATGAGGATTGTAAATTTTATAAAGCCAAGGAATTGAAAAACCTTCACTCCATCTAATGTAGTAATAGCCTTTGAACTAGCTATACATGCTGCAGTGGTGAAAACTTGGGAATGCGTTAGTATTATACTCGTAGGTTGTCGCTTCCATCTTGCGCAAGCATGGTGGCGTAAAATACAGCGTGTAGGGCTGTCGAAGGTGTACAAAGAAGACAGTGAGATAGGACAGTGGCTCAGGATGGTTTTTGGAATAGCGTATTTCGATCCAGAGAAAGTCAGGGATTTCTTCGGTATCGTAAAACCGATAGATACTAGACTTGAGAAATTTGCAGATTATTTACTAGAAACTTACATCTCCGAAGATGCAATTTTCCATCCTACTGTATGGGCAGCCATGACTGCATCGACCTCTCTCACAACAAATTAAATTCGTGAATCAACTTTTGGACTTAAACTGAGACATATTAAACTTCAAAGCAATGAAGGAAGAAAGTAAGCGAAGTTTCAATGTAAAGTCAGCCAAATGCAAAAGAAACATATTTTGTAAATTGTGCAGTTTCTAGGTAGGATTAGTAAAACCCTAGTAAATCAGTGTGCAGTATCCGGGTAGGATTAATGGGTCCCTCGAAAAGCGGTGTGCAGTTTCCGGGTCAAAGTGTGCAGTTTCCGCCTACCCCTCCGGGACACCGGCGACGCTGATATTACCTCTATAGTTGCGAGCGTCGTTAAGTAAACCATAATTTAATTTATGCTCGACCTTGCCGAAATGTAGTAATTATACACCTGGTAGTAGCCCTTTAATGCACCTCATTAAAGTACACCTATTCATTATAGTTCAGTTGTTCAGCCAATGAGAAATCACCATTGTACCATTATAAAACCGCAAGTATCGATTATTCTCGGATATGCAATCGAAAGACAATTAGTGAAACGTCACGTAGGCTGGAAATCCAATACTGTCGCAGAAGGTTATGTTCTGTTACTATAATAATTATCGTTAATTGTAAATAATATTCAAATAAATTCAATTTGTCATCTCGTTTTTCAATTCTAAATCAACTTCCAAGTTATATCAATATTAATGTTCATGTTATTCTCTAGATTATATCAAGGTCAATGACATTCGTCCCTCGGAAAAAATCAATACTTTCGCGTCTGCGCACATCTCACAATTTACAAGGTCAGTTCCGCTCTTCACTTAGATAACTATATCACGAATACTTATGAATAATTTCAAGTTAGAAATATGGTCGAGCATAAAAAGTCGTATGAAACTTGCCTATAATGGTAATTAAGACGCACATATGAAAATTATGATACTCGCTTGCGCTCGTTTCTTAAACAAACATACTCGCGTCTTAATACTACCATTATAGGCTCGTTGCATAATGTACTATTAATTTAACATTTCGAAAATAGCTATAAGTTGTAATCATTTCAATAGTTCCAATGCTTTTGACCATGTATTACGTTCTGTCCTGTCTTATTAAAGTTGTAAACTATCATAGAGGTCCTACTGCACATCAGCTCAACAAAGATGCTTCGACGCAGTTCCGTATCGATGAATCACAGACATGTGGCGACGTCAGTCTGCAGCCATGTTTCATTTTTACTTATACAAAGTGGCGACCAAGGATGATGTCTTAAACAAAATATAAGCACAAAGTCAAACGTGGTATCTTATATAAATAAACAAAACAAGACACTCGCATACAATAATTAAGATGATGCGTTTTGCTTAGTAGACAGATTGTGTTTTTCCAGATCACGTTTCGTTATGTTTTTCTTTTGATCCATATTGGTTCGGCCTCTGAACAAATATGCATTTTATTCACTCCTTTATTTTGAAAGTATTTATGAGTAATCAAATCATTCACACATCTTTATGAACGCAATTGTGCCCGCAAGGTCCACATCACGTTTCATATGCAGGTTATGTCCATTGCTTAGGTCAGCCGTGGCGAAAATGTGATCGTGCGCCGAGCCACTGTGTAAACTGCAACGTGCATAGCACCTATGGAGGGAGGCGAACACCCGAAGGGGAAGTGAAGCAACTGTCTGACTTATTAACGGATTTTCATTTTCCTTACGTCAAGCATTTAAATATAATTTTATACAGTACAAGCCTGCAAACTAATGCTTAGTATGTGTAACGAAGAAAGAAATGAACAATGAAACATAGGACACATTATCACAACCTAAAATTAATTGTCTTCAGAATGTCTCTGCGACAGAGTTTCAAAATCAGGAATTATGTCACTTACTGCCAGTCGTAGTTGATAACGAAGGTATTTGTCTGTCAGTCGTGGTCTAGATTTGGTTTTTACTATTTTCATTGTTGAAAATAATTGTTCACAAACGTAATTTGCAGCGAACAGAGCAAGCGAAAAACGAAGCTTTGGATATTTATTTTCTGGCAAAGATTTGAAAAGTTCAACATTTGTCAAGTCCTTACATCTAGCTTTCATTTAACATCACATTCTAAATCGGTGCGTTTAAATTGAAGATCTAACCGCATTACTCGTACATCTGCTGAAAAAGGGTCTACGTACAAAGATGATGATGATGATGATGATGATGATGATGATGATAATAATAATAATAATAATAATAATAATAATACTTAAGCTTTTAATATTTCATGTTAACATGTAGTATAATGCCGTTTTATGTTATACAACTGTTTTCCTCGTAATACTTGTGAACAAATCATACATTTAATATTCTCATTATATTGGCAGAAAAAAATGCGTCCTCCCATCCTACTAGAAACTTTTGTTTTTGTAGAGATACATGGTTTCGAGAGATACGCCACTCGCAGGTCAGAGACAAATACAAATGGAACGGAGTTTGACTCAGTGAGTAAGAGGGTGGGGGTTGGGGGAGGTAGGAAGCAAAAGAAATGCATAGCTATCATTTTGAGCCACAATGTGCTCGCGAGTTTCATTTTCGCCACGGCTGGCTTAGGTCAGTGTTACCCTTCAATTTTTTTTTCTAATATAATGTCAATTATTTAACGGATCGGAGTACTTTACACAACAAAATGTAATTTTTTTTAGAGTTTTTTTTTTATCATCCTTTGTGATGTCCTCTGTAATCCAATGGTCGTTAGTTCTGAGGTTCGCAGATTCAAAACTGCCTTGCAAATAGATTTTATTAATTTGGAGTGGTCCCCTGACGTAGATTTATGATACATAAAATGATCCTACCCCTAAATAAGAGGGCGTAGGCAAAATTTATTGACCACATCCAGCAAATGTCAGAATTTGTAGGTAGCAAAATGGGTTCATATCCCTGGCGTTAACTTGCTCTATCTGCACCTACAATCCATACTATCGACCCTCTGCTGTGACTAAAGAGTTATTGTATCTGACCAGAAACATCGCTACTATTGCACCGTGTCCCAAAAGTCTTGGTGGGGTTTAAAAGGGTTATATTTTTTGAATGAATAGAACAGACCTGCAGAAGTGTAGCGCCTCAGAGCAGCTGCATTACTACCCCTTCTTACCCCACCCATCTTTTCTACCAGTGCGGTCATGGCGTTCTAGTTACGCTCGGCTGCATCAACATTCATTCTCGCGGCGGTAGGTATACAATACGCTATCAAGAATTACAAATGAACAGATAATAAAATCCTTAGGAACATACCTTTAGAAAATAAGAGAAAAATGAACGAGAGAAAGAAATAAGTTAAAAGACATGTAAAATAAATTTTAAAATGTATGTGTACTTATAATGTAAGAAGGTATACCTATGTATATACCATCCTATTACTAGTAAAGTCGATTAAGTCCACTTTTTGTGTAAAATAAGTTAATTACAGTCCCCGACTTGTCTTTCCGTGCTCTGTATTCTACTAAAATGAAATAAGTCCGAAATGTTGCATGCAGGTAACAAACCAATTACTTTAGTTGAGGAATTTATTATGATTTTTCGTGCATTAATAAAGTTTTCATTCCTGTTGTTATAAAACTTGCATTACTGGTCTTAACTGGTTTTACTCTTAATAGGACGATAAATAAATTGTACGTTGATAAGTGAGTGATAGCTATATGACCGGATGTCAATGCTGTCATTCAACATTGTAACGCACTCCAGCCAAATAAATAAATACATAATACGCGTAATGCAGTTTAAAGAGAACTGGAACATGGCAAAATCTAAACCCATGAAGAAATACTACTTCGAAAGGACATGGGAATATGATTATTTTGTTGTTGAAGACGAAAGAATTGCTTGTTTACTGTGTCCCATCCAATTTATTTCTACTCGTCATTTCAATATTAAACCACATTTCAACAAAGCCCATATTAAGAATTATGGAATGCACAAACTTTCGGATAAGTTCATTATTACGAACTGTATATTGATTATTTATTTTTATACTGTTAAATTAAGGACGTCATGTCGATCTGGTTGGCGAGTTGGTATAGCGCTGGCCTTCTATGCCCAAGGTTGCGGGTTCGATCCCGGGCCAGGTCGATGGCATTTAAGTGTGCTTAATTGCGACAGGCTCATGTCAGTATATTTACTGGCATGTATATTTACTGCGGGACAAAATTCCGGCACATCCGGCGACGCTGATATAACCTCTGAGTTGCGAGCGTCGTTAAATAGAACATAACATTTTTATAACAGGACGTCACTCGTTGTGTTCATTTTGAATTGAAATTAATAGTGACTTTCAAGGTTCATTACTTAAATGCTATAAATTTATGTTTCCTTAGGTGATAATAGGAGGAAACTTTCGAAAATCTAAAGCAGGTTAGGTACAAAGAAATCTCAAAGAAACTACTGACAGGAAATCTAGCATAATTGTAAACCTTGAAACTAGGTCACGCATTATAAATACAATGAATTTATTACAATCCTTTTTGAAAATTACATGCCGCCACTGATGAACCTTTGCACGGGAAGAGAATGTAAATAACTCCACGCGGAAATAGATCATCCCCAATAGAAGTGGAGTGAGGCTGACGTCATATTTCCCCTAATTACGGGTTCTACAGACCTGGAATAGAGGTAGAAATGTAATATTGGTGCCAAATGAAAATAAAACTCTCAAAGTTTTTCGTATGTAAGTTTGAGACACTGAAGGAAAGAAAAGACGGTAACAATCGAACAAATGCAATAATGTTCACTGTTACAATTAATTATAGAAGTTGGTTGTCCAAAGAAAAATGCAGTGTGTTTTGTGGCTGGCACTTGAGTGTGGTAAGTTGCTTTTTCGGTGTGAACTTCAAAACAGTTGATCTTGGGATATCTAGCTGGTTATTTAAACCGACGATTCAATGCTTGAGGGCTTCTCTCCATGGCTTCTCGAATACGTACCGCAGTGTGCTCGGGCATAGAAAATCTACCAGAATGTGGCTCATAGGCAACATTTCCTGTCCTCTGAAACTTATTGACAAGGAATCGATGTTTGCTTGTGTTGGCCAGGGCCGGATTTAGGTATAGTGCCGCCCCTAGACAGTGCTAAAATTTGCCGATCCCCAACTCTCACAAACAGTTTATGAGCAGCTATTATACATGTCACGGTCAGTTTAAATTAGTTTTAAATGAAATGCTACAATTAACAAAACAAATTACTGCAGCGGTGACCAAAACTCGAGCTGCAGTGATTACATGCGACAGACAGTCTATGAAGTAGACGGAGGAAAGGTACTTGGCATGAAAACTACAACCAGTGGTGGTTCCTGTACTAACATCTTGATCAATCCCGCGGATAAAAATCTCAAGCTTTGCTGTATCAGTAATGTCACTGCTGTCATCAAGAGCCAGTGAATAATAGCCTATATGTTTTTTTTGCTTCTTTTTTTTTTAACCTTCCTCTTGAATGTAATCAGAAATTTTCTAAATTCTTTTCTCCTTACTTGTTCGAAAAATTCGAAGTTTTTTTCAAAATTAAAACTTTTATGGACAAGTTATTTAAAGTATTTTAATCATTACTATTTTTAGAAATTCTGTTCTATTAAAAGACTTTAGAGCACGAGATATTTCAAACCTCATTAGGTAGCTGACTTCCTTACATTTATTTATCTCATCTTTCTCTTCCTGGCTATGATTTAAGACATGTCAATTCCTAGCGTTTAACAGTTCGTTGGCACATAATATTGAATCAGTCTTTCTACAATATTATTATTATTAAATGAATAACTAATAAATAGTTACCCTCATCTAAAGATTAAGAAGGTTATAATTGAGATAAAATCTCATAATTTTATCCTTCTAGGGAGAAGATCTAAAAATATCAATATTCATGCATGTACAGAAAAATTATAGAAACACATACTTAGTGGCCAATAATAATAATAATAATAATAATAATAATAATAATAATAATAATGATAATAATAATACATTATTAAGCGTGGCAATTGTTTCTATATACTTCTAACTGAACCGTTGAGCGAAGTAAACATATTACATTTTGTCCGACAGAACAACAAAAAAGTTCTCCTTCTCATTCTTAACGAAACCACCTCTTACTGCTTGTAGAGACAGAGTTTGTAGAGCAATATGATATCGCCACTGCTTACCACCAGTACGTGAATAAAAAACAAAGCAATGCACAGGGAACTCCTCGTATCCGTTTGAATGTCTGTGATTACACGATGTATCACGACACCCGTTTTGGTCACCGCTGAATTACTGGAATCATCTTACTTGTAAATCATAAATATTTCCTTCCCACTTTCTTGACTGAGAAAGCATTGATGATGTCATCAAAGTCGATCTGACGAAGCACATCACAATCAATGCAAAGAAACATATTCAAACTTATTCATTGTTGAAACAAAATTGACTTGTGAATTTTTAGTATTAATTTTGTTGGTGGTATAATTATTATGAGGATTTCTAACTTTCATAGGAAGTATATTTTTAGTAGGTTATTTTACGACGCTTTATAAACATCTTTGGTTATTTAGCGTCTGAATGAGATGGTGATAATGCCGGTGAAATGAGTCCGGGGTCCAGCACCGAAAGTTACCCAGCATGTGCTCATATTGGGTTGAGGGAAAACCCCGGAAAAAACCTCAACCAGGTAGCTTGTCCCGACCGGGAATCGAATCCGAGCCACCTGGTTTCGCGGCTAGACGCTCTAACCGTTACTCCACAGGTGTGGACTAGGAAGTATAAGTAAATTGAAAAATAAACTCCATCTCTTTGCGTAATAAACCTTTGATATTGAATTATATAGTGTACATACTGGAAAGTGATTAAATAGTATTGTTGACGATGTATTATAACACAGGAATGTAACTGACAGTTGTGGTTGGTTATTATTCATAGCGATAAATAAACACACATCCAATTTGATTTTCAATAATGCATTCTTGTCAAAGCAGTTAAATTTAAGCAGTTTCATTGTATAAAATAATATGATACCGGTATTACAATATAACTATGCAGCTGCACACTTTCCTTTTACTCTCGCCACGACCGCGAAAATTTGGTAACAAAACAATATCCGACTTCCACAAGGTGTTCAAGAACAAACTTCAGTAAACATTTAAGAACAAGTGTTTTAAAAACAAATTTCACTGTAACATAAAATGAAAAAAAGGAAAAAAAGACAAAATGCCGCCCCCTTGGAAATTGCCGCCCTAGGCAATAGGCTAGGTTACCTAGGCCCAAATCCGGCACTGGTGTTGGCGCCGGTTTTTGGAAATTACGTGTAAACTCCTGTTGCACCCCTACATATATATTATTTTAATGTACCGAAGTACATATGATATTTCCATGCAGATATTCTGCGTCATCATACGATGAAAGAGTAATGGAACGGAGAAAAATTCTCTCCGGCGCCGGGATTTGAACCCGGGTTTTCAGCTCTACGTGCTGACGCTTTATCCACTAAGCCACACCGGATTCCACCCCGGCGTCGGAAGAATCGTCTCAGTTTTAAGTTCCATCTCTTGGGTTCCCTCTAGTGGCCGCCCTCTGCATTACGTCATAGATGTCTATGAACGTAGGACCGTAGTCCACACATGTGCTGAGGTGCACTCGTAATGAGTGGGTTCAAATCCCGGCGCCGGAGAGAATTTTTCTCCGTTCCATTACTCTTTCACCCCTACATATGTTAAAACGCGCGATCTAGCACCGACAACAGCCACCCGTTCTTCAATACTCAGCATACTAATAGATTAGTCTGAAACAATAAAGAAATTCCAACGTTTACTCAAAATTGGAACCAGACTTTGTGTCCTCCCTGTATAATACGAGAAGAAATCCGAAGAAGTAGGACGTCTACTTGTAAAATGTGATTGTGGACAGGAAACAAAATTGATAGAGAGTAAAATATATCTTTTTATTCTGAACATCTGGCCAATCTGCAACCAACAAGTTAATAAAATTGTTTTTTATAGGAGACCTCACCGGATATGATTAGATGATTATAAACATATGGGATACTGGCGGCTGTGCTGGGGTCGCCTGACACTCAATAATCCATGTGACCTTGACTTAATGGCCTAAGGTCAGCAAGATAAGCACTAACGAACTATAATCGATATACAATTTACAGGAACAATCAACGATCGCGAAGAACAAAGCTGCGTTCGCTTTATATTGTGAACCAAGCGCTAGCGAGAGAAGCATAGCATAGGATTTGAAAATGAGAACATCCGAGATACAAAGACAGTACAGAAAAATAACTGTATGCGTTAAGAAGTAGGCCTAGATAGCCCCATTCTATTATATACAGAGTGAACAGTAAGCAATGTCATTAATTTCAGGAGGTTATTCTTTGATATATTTCAAACAAACAAGTTTCATACAATAATTTGTTCGCTTTTGCTTCCATTCCGAGATAAAAATAAACGGCTACCTTGACATGTTGCAATTGTATGCAGTGCCTAAATTCAAGATGAAGGCGAAAGTGTCATCTTCCAACAAGATTGTGCTCCTCCACACTACGCCAACATTGTTGGCGAGTTTCTGGATACAACATTTTCCCAGCGGTGGATAGGAAGGGGTGAATGGAAGGCATGGCCACCACTATCGCCGGACCTGACGCCTTTAGACTTTTACTTGTGGGGCTTTATCAAGCAACGTGTGTACAGTGTATCAACGACACTGACCATTTAAAAGAGAAAATCAGAGACGCTATTAACTCTGTTACACCTGATATTCTTTGTCGTGTGTGGAATGAATTAGAATATTGTTTAGATATGTGTAGAGCAACAAATGGAAGCCACTGAACAGGTATGCAAACTTGCAGAGATTTTCTTACATTTCATGAAGGTTTCACATATCTATCCTGTTTCATTGCTTTTATTCTTCTGGATACATTTCCCCAGCAATGCATAAGAAGAGGTGAATGGAAGGTATGGCCACCACTATCGCCGGACCTAACACGTTTAGATTTTTACTTGTGGGGCTATGTCAAGTAACATGTGTACAGTGTTAGTATCAACAACATTGACCATCTAAAAGAGAAAATCAGAGACGCTATCCTGTGTTACATCTGATGTTCTTAGTCGTGTGTTGAATTAATTAGAATATCGTTTATATGTGGGTACAGCAACAAACAGAAGCCACATCGAATGCACTGAACAAGTGTGCAAACCTACAGAGATTTTCTTCCATTTGGTGAAGGTTCACATTTCTATCTTGTTTCATTGATTTGTGTGACCATTCAAAATTGCACCACGAGTTTATGGACACAGAGTACTTAATGTTTTGTATTGTAACAATATGTATTTGTAAACAATACAACTCTCTACATTTAAAAATGAGTGGGGTGATAACATGAGAGCTAAGTGCAGGGGAAGTTAAGTGGGCACAAGTAGCGAACGGGGGCAGCAAGCAAACCAATCTCCGCCGATGCTTATTCAGTTAATATTGGAGTACTAGGCAACACGACCTTTGGTTATCGGTCCTCATTGTTTTCTTCACCAACAACTCTTCCTTTTTAAATTTCAAATTACGATGGGAAGGACTTCGTACTGCTTTTATATAGGTAGTAGTGATGGGTAAAAAAAAAAAGCTGGAACCGTTTTTTTTAAACTGTTTCACAATTGACTGTTTCGATAGGAAACAGTTTCGTGAAATAACCTGTTTCAACTGTTCCAAAGTGTGTTACATTGCTCCAGTGACCACTTCAACGTTCCACATGGTTCCAACAGATAAACAGTTCAATTTCTAAACAGTTTCCCTCTTCTTTTCTGTCTGCAAAGACCACGTGTAGCGCTATCATCGACCTCAATCGAAAGTAGATATAATATCGATGTTCCACACGGCCTTCTTGCAACCACAGTCTAGTTTATACAGTCACGAAGCTTGAGTTTATGAGGGTACTAGGAACAATAGACTGTGCAGGTACTATTTCGCATTGTCTGTGATGAGGCGATAGTAGCGATGATGCTAGTAATTAGCGTCTATCTATAGATGCATATTTACTACGTATTAAGCTTCGTGATTGTATATACTGGACTGTGGTGCAACAGTAGCCTATGGAGGACCGCGCAATTTAATTGTACGAATCAAATTCCCTAATAAATTTGATATTAATTATTAGCTGTTCATTGATGGAGAATATGTTCATGGTGCCCAGACAAGGTGTTAATTATTAATATACCGCGAAAAATATTATAGGTTAATGTCTTATTGTTATTAAACTTTCCTAGGGTTATATGAGTTATTTTTGTTAAAATCGATTCATTTTGAATGGTAGTTACTTATTGTACTCTTTAGCAGTAACCTACGAAAAATGACTTTCGTCGTCATGATACACTGAACAGCTGATTTAAAGACGATTCAAGGGCTTTGAAACATGTTCCTGAATCAGATGAGAGGTTGAAACACTTGAAACAGTTGGCACTGATATTTTAAACATATTCTTATGAAACTGTTTCTTTGAAACTGTTATTTTGGAACAGCTTCGTTCATGAAACAGTTACAGTCGAAAATGTTTCTTAAAAAGAACAGTTCATCCCATCTCTAATAGGTAGTATTAATAATAAGAATAAACAATCGTTAACTATAATGAAAAGAACCGAATAATTTTTAGTTGCCGAATTTTAGTAAATTAAAAGTATTTAAGCTATCGCCATCATATTCCAATGTCTGCCTACATTAACATTATAGGTCATTAACTTTGTGAAGCAAAATTTATGTAAATCATTTATATTAAATTACATTGAACTACTACTTTTAATCAGTATTTATTTCATTACAGTGATAATTACGATTTTTTAATCTACAGTATTAATTGGAGAAATCATCCGGCATTGATTCTGGCGATCGTAAAAATGTCACTTGCAAACGAAATGTACAGACGTTGTCGATCATTCTTGGTTCCTTTCGTAATAGCAGAATCAATGTTTGTTTCACAGGCTCCTGAGCGACTCTGACAAAAGACCGTTCGTCGAAGAGGCTGAGCGTTTGCGGATTATCCACAAACGAGAGCATCCAGACTACAAATATCAGCCTAGACGCCGCAAAGGAATGAAGGGTGGATCAGCGAACACCAGCGGAGGCAACTCGCCCCACAGACAGCATCAGTCCCAGCAACAGCCCCAACAGACACACGGAGTGATGTTCAGGTGAGGGACAGGGACACCGTTTTCAAGTCTCAAAAATAAAATTCATCTGATGATGAGGAGGAGACGATAAATAAAGTAACATTGGACTGTTTTGAATAATTAAAAAAGAACAGTGTACTAATAGATTTTAGATACAGTTGCAACTTGGATATATGTTAACCCCTCCAGACCTGAATTTATATTTTTAAAAAATTTGAAAAAAGAACTGATCACATAATCATTCTGGGGATCCAAAATTCCCAAATCAAGTCTTCACAGAAAATCAAAATTTGGGGACAATTTTGACCCCTGGCATTGAAATATGCGTCAGTATGATATTCAGTTGACTTATAAAGATTATTCTCCCTATATTAATATCCCAAAATGTATTTTAAATCATATATTATCAGTTACTCTAAGCATTCCTTAAAGAGAGACATAACATAGGCATTTTATTTTCACAACTTTTGTCTGAACAGCTGTGGTGTCATCCGTCATGTTTATCTGTTTGTTAAATGAGTTAACTGCCTGAAATCCTACATTTAAAGTTAACAATCTGTTAAGCCAAACTATTGTTGAAGACATGAAAAAACTATATTTAACAAACTGTTGAGGGTTTAACAGTCGTTAAGTGTTCTACAGCTGGCGTCTTAGATATATAGTACCCAGTTTGTGAGCATATTAGTGCAGCTGAGAATGGTACCAATTCTTATACACGTCACATCAGCCATTTCCCAAACACAATTGTCAAACTGACTACGGTAAATGTAAAACATTCGCAATTAACGTTCCCATTACTTATTTCACACATCAAAAACGGTGACACGGACTGTAACAATCCTTGGAGAAACCGGCCAATAGATCTATATTCCTCCACTAAAGTGTTGAAAGCTTCAAACCCACTTCACCACGCAGATTATATACAGTATTGTTTTTTCCTAATTCGCAACAGTAGGTGCAAGCAAGAGGACAGTAGCCTCAGTGCAGATAAGCCCTCCCCGCAGTCTCTCGCATCCGGATCACCACAGAGTGCGCAAGGACCTCCAACACCGCCAACAACCCCCAATGGTGGAGGAGACAACAGAGGTGGAACGTCAACATCCAGCATTTCCCATCACCTGAGCCCAAGTGGTAAGTATTGCTAACACATTTACAAACCAAACGTAAACTCTCCGAGTTAAATGAATTCAAGTTTTGTCAATTTTTGGGTTACAAATAGAGATAATTTTGAAGTTACAGATGCCTTTCGAAATCTACCACTATCTATCCCTGAATATATTTTTCAAAGCCTCGGTTTCTCCGACATTATTTTCAAGAGCACTTTTAAAATTATCTCCGCATATTATGGATAACATTTATCTGATATCATTTTAAGAAGTGTAGAAAGATGTTAGCAAGTTCGATTTTTTTACTCCTCGCTACACAATTTCACTAAATCGACTTAGTACGAAATACCCTCAGTTCAACGCTTGGTTATAGTAGTCCAGAAAAATCTCCATGTTCTCTTTCAATGTAGTTGGGTAGGTCCTTATCTTCAAATGCAAGTTTAAAATATCGGGTATTTATATAAAAGAAATATACATTTTCAATGTTTTATGAATACAAAACTATTAAAATTATCAGGAATAAATTTCTACTGTTTTATAAAGTAATTCTTCAAGTTTACTTTTGAAACTCACAAATTTAATATAAGTAGAGCATTGATTATCCGAATACCGATCAACCGAAAGATCGGTTAACCGAAAGCGTTTCAGTCGGCAAATTCAAATTTGCACGCGCGCCATGTAGAAGTTTCGCTAGCGTTGTTTGCGAGATTTAGCGGCAAAAAAATTGGACTTCTTTTCCAAACTGTAGGCCTACTTTAATGGCCGTTTTGAACTTGTCAAACTAGGCTAGTCAATTTTCTGTGTTATTTGTAAGACGTGTGATACAAAATATATAATCTATGTACAGTTTTATGTTTAATATCAGTTTTTCTTTGTTTCATACTGCTCCTATGACAACGGTACAAATTGTTGTCGTAAATGATTGGTTATCCGAAAAATCAGTTATCCGAACACCCCCTGTCCCAAATTGTTTCGGATAATCGATGCTCTACTGTATGTGCTCCTTGTGTCATACAGCACACATCAAACATCTCAAACTCTGTGTAAGATACGTGTATCGATACTAGACACATGCATTTTTCAACTCATCTAAATCATAGTGGAAATAACAATGTGTTTAAAAATACTCAAAGAAAATAAGTCGTACGGTGTGAGATCGGGGCTCCTTGGTGGCCACCCTGCGAGATCGCGGTTATCTGTTGCACGGCCAATCTATCACTGTGGAAGTGTTTCGTCCAGATAATTTATAACACTCTGGTGCCAGTCATCCTGTTGGAAATAGAAGTTTCTCCCTTGCCTATGCATTTGAAGCAGTTCCCCAGCGCAAAATACATCTCGATGTCACAGATAGCCGTCTCAGATATTATGCTTCCTCCAAAGCTACAACCAGCACATCAAAAGCAACAGTGTATCTTGTCGAAATTTCTACATTTCTTCAATCTAAAAGCGCAAAATGAATGTCGACATTACACATAGTTTTTGTTTTATACAACATTGAAAATGTATATTTCTTTTGTACTGACCCTGTAGCTAGTATAGCATGTAAATTTAAACATAATTCTACTTTATAAAGTTGCTACGAAGTAAAATTCTGACTTAGATTTTAAATTACAGAAACAAACAATTACAATACTGTACGTAATGTATAGAGTCTGCTTTATTACAAATCTCGAAATAATAATTCTACCCCTTTCATGTCCCAATTATGAACATACTTAATACACTCCATAAAATAAACAAGTAATTATTCTTCAATAACTTCAAGGGAAAAATTGTTAACTACCCAGGAACTCTACTGGACCCAGCTCAATTATTCCTCTTATATTCACATACCTCAAGTGACTTGACAGAACGTCAGAGCCCAGCACTGAGTGCACACTATCTGTGGGACTTAAATTTGTGATTTTCTGTTCACGAA
The DNA here is from genome assembly GCA_025594305.2 of Periplaneta americana. Classification (NCBI taxonomy): domain Eukaryota; kingdom Metazoa; phylum Arthropoda; class Insecta; order Blattodea; family Blattidae; genus Periplaneta; species Periplaneta americana. Next base: position 27,443,655 of record JAJSOF020000038.1, read on the forward strand.
CAGTAATTGAGCCGGGGGTCCTGGGTAGCTTAGTCGATAGGGCGTTGGCGCGCTCAGTCAAAGGACTTGAGTTCGATACCCAGCCCTTGAACAATTTTTTCCTTGAAATTATTCAAGTTAGCTTTACAAGAAGCTATATCTGGAAGCCAGATTTGATTTGTATAAGTAATTATTCTCCTTTCTCAGTTTTGTTACCAAATGACGTTTCGGTTCCTCCCAGCATTCAAATGTTTCTCTCCTTGTTCAGGATCCTCCGACCACCACGCTCAGCATCATAATCATCATTCCCACCAAAGCATCGATTTCAGTCGTTTCGAGGTGGGAGACCTGACCTGCGCAACGGAATCTATCATGATGCACGATGACGAGGCTCTGGTTGACAACTCGGAACTGGATCAATACCTGCCGCCAGGAGGCCAGCAGACGCACTATCTGTACCCGTCCTCTGCACCTCCACCCCCATCACTGTGGCTCATGCACAAACCCCTCACCGATGAGCCATCCGGCGACTCCCAAGAAACCAACAACAACCACACCAAACACACCAAACGGTGCAACGAGGCCTCGCTCGAGTACCAGTACGGCAACTCCGAAGACCACCTCTCGTTGACTCCACCGTCGCTACTGAGATACCACGAGCTGCAGCCGTCTTCGACGCTCATAAAAACGGAGAGGGAAGTGTATCACCAAACAGTCTCTACTTCCGTGCCCACTTCTTCTCCCGCGCCAGCCATGACGTATCATCAGAGTTTGCCTTTAGTGCCCACTCCGAACTATTACAATGCGACGGGAAATTCAGCCATGAGTGCCACACACGGACAATATCTGCAGACGTTACCAGGTTACCAGTTCTTCCAGCAGCGAGGATCGATGTTTGGAAACTCTGCTGAAACGGCATGGTCAAACTACGTGTGACACGATGCTCATGCACTTACAAAACCAAATTTTCGTGCCTCATGTCATGATTCTCTGTTGGTAAATCAAGAATTTCAAAGAAGACTCGGGAACATCAAGTTTTTGTGAGTTTATACATTTCTGTTCTGTATTCATAGAATCACAAGGATGACCTGAAGATTAACAATACAAGACGGATCGTATGTGACTACTGTATGAGTGCCAGCTCTGAAACCGCGGTAGGAATGCGGCGTGGAACCGATTAGACCAGGGCTGGGCATCGGGAGCGCATCCAGACTGTAAACGGAGATGCTTAATATTCATCAGGTACGGCATCATCGCTGCGCGGTGTTCGGCGGGGAAGAACGGGAATGAAAAAAGACATCATATAATAACGAGGAATGCGCACAAATGTGCAGATTTTATAGTTATTGCGCGGTTATTCATTGCTGTAGTCTTTCAGAGACTTTGTCCTGTTGCAGTGTTGCCACGACCAACTCACGAAAATCAGGAGAAAACCATCGAAAAAAACAGGAGATTACAGTAGATTAAACATGAATTTATTTTCCCTTCGTATTAGGCTATAATATTAATTACAAAACAGTGTATACTGCAAGAAAGATGATACTGTTGTATTACTATATAGCACATCCCTAACCAATGAAATGGAACAATTTTTCTAAATATTACTACTGTCATCTTTACTCAGCGTATGTAAATAAGTCATGCAATTTTGGTTTTACACAATAATGTCTCATTGACAATGTTTCGCATTAAAATGTATTAATCAGGAATTTTTTTGTATATTGACAAACTATTTTCGATAGAACGAGATTTATTTTAAAGATTATATTAAAGACAGTACTGCATTAGCTGTGATTATAACAGACGAAAAATTATCCGTTTTCCTGTTTTTGCATAACTGCCCTTTAAACTGTTCATAATTTTCCCACTATGATTTATAATTCTGGAAAGGAGTATTTACTTTTCTTTCTTGCTGGGACACTTTCACTCATTTTAAAAGATCCCTGTGCACGATATGTAACACAAAAATACCATTACCTACACTTCACTCTCTCACTGTTTCACGTGTTCTTGCTCCTTTAAGCATCATTGTGGCGACGCGCTATGAGCAGGGAGGCACAACGAGCTAGAAGAATATTCTTACTTCTAGCTCGTTGGGGAGACAAATGAAAACATTGTTTGACTTGTGTATAAGTTGCAAAAGTAAGACGTGGTGATATAATATCATATGTAATAAATTGAAAATCCGGGCATAGAATCAGGTGACTGCAGCATGCCAAAACGAAGGGAAATTCCTATTTTTTTACAAAAAAAAAAACAGAAGTAGAGGAGTATATTCAATTAAAAAACAGGAAATCTCCTGCTTAATGAGTAGGTATGGCAACACTGTCCTGTTGGGACATATAGTGAAATGATAGCGGCTACAGTGTTTCTCGCACAGATTGCACACACACTGTTCTGTTGGCTCGTGATATCATACGGCTCCCCGTGAGACAGTAGATTCCGCTCTTGCTGCCCAGCCCTGGATTAGACTGTACTATACTTGCTGAGTCACGTCCCTCCGCTCCCCACTTTCTCATACGGCGCGGTTTCAGAGCTGGCGCTCAGACTATGCTAACGTCCGCTTTTCACACCAGCTGCGGTGTACGCAACTGGGTAGATGTGCAGCTTCAATATGCGCAAAGACCACAGTCGTCGATTCGAATCCTGTCTAGGACTTGGATGTTTGTTGCGAATGTGATGTCCTCTGGTCAACACAGCGAATGTGCGACCAGGGTTGCCAGACAAAGGAAATGCAACCGTCGTACCAACTTATGAAAAATGTCGTACTTCAGTATAAAATTGCCGTACATTTCTCACCTCACTATTTTTATATATAGTGCGTACAAACATATTTCAGTTAACTCCCAAAAAGGTGGCTCATAAGTCTATATATAATTCTACCAGTAAATTTTAGTTCGAATTAAGAATATTATTCATTATTGTTCACATCCACAATGACATTCAACATTCAAACAATCAGCATCCATTTTTTCATCCAATCAAGAATATTACTAATTACAGTTCACATCCACAATGATATTGAGCATTCAAACAAATCACCATTTCTTCATCAGCACTCTCGTTTCCTGTAAAGCACGCACGATGCCGCTTGGTCAGAAACAATATTATTATATCCAAATTCAGCAGAAACTTTATCTTTGGCCGGCGCGACGGCAGCTGATAATTACATCAAATTAATCCACCTGCATTCGACTCAAATCCGACACCGCTTTAATTTCGGCGCGATTAGACTTCTTAATGGTATATGTACGTGAACGACCACAAATATAATCAGAAAATCAGGCTCTAAATTTCTAAAATTTTTATCAGGAAATGAACTCACAATTTGACAAAAATTACAAAATACCACAACAAGACTTATTAGAACTTAAATGTCTGATAAAAGTATAAAAAAGGTTAATAATATTTTTTAGAGTTCACTTTTTATTTTAAATTAAATTTTCCAAAATTTGAAAATTTTCACACATATTATTTCATAACTCCACAATCATTGGAGATAGAATTCTGAAATTTTGTACACTGATTTAACATACTGTACATTTATGCAAAAGGCAGACTACAACAATGACCATTTCTTTGAAAATATAAAAATTAGATCATAAAAAATATGTAAATTTTAATATATTTCATATAGGGCAAATAAAAAATTAATTGTATTAAATTAAACAACTCTACATGTCAGAGTAGTCTACTTTTCAGAAATAAGTGTTTATTACATGCAGGAAAAATATTAAAGATGTCAGAGAGACCATAACAATGTTATGGTTACCAAATGATGTAACTGCGGAATTTTTTTTCATACTTTGATTAAACTGGTTTGAAAAATATTATTGTGGTTGTTAACGTACATATACCCTTAATCCTATTGCGGTGCTATTTCATTCATAAAATACTTCCATTGTGAACATACAAAGTTAGCCGATCTCTGAACTCCTATTACTTTGACATAACCGCGCAGTACATGAAACCTAGAGCTGAAGATGACTAATTATGACTTGCATGGTAAGCGTATTCACCACAGCGAATAGGGATTATAAAGAATGGACACTTCGCGTCGGTACCTTTGATGTAGCCGGACTGATTTCAATGACCTTCAAGCCGGCTAAAGCGTGAGATTCTGCTTTCTCCCTAGAGTTGGCGCTGACATCACACCAGCTAGCAGTCGACACAGCGGAAATATAACACATATAATTGATACATCTGGGTACATTATGTACTCAACTTAATAAATTGGATCCATAAAATAATCAATCCGTCATTAACTGTAATGTCTAGACTCTAGAGTTCCTTTATAATGACAGTTGAGACGTTGACCCCAACAACAATTAAAATATGTAATTATTTGATAGCGCTGAAAATGGAAAAACAAAACTCTTACGAGAAGTAAAACCATATACCTATATTATATTATATACAAATATTAAACGAATTCGATACGTAATTTTATAATGTGTTATATTATTTTATAATATAATTTATTATATCTGAAATATAAAATATTATTATTACAACTAGTTTGTCACTGAGAAATAAGGAAAAGCTGTTAACTTGAATTTATTTGAAGCAAAGCGTTACTGGATTATGCAATAAGGTCGACGATGTTTGGATCCTGTGTCTCAACTCTGTTCTCAATTATTATCTTAGCGTATGCTCGATTACACTAACCTCTAGCGCTTGAAAGTGGAACTAAACGCCGGCGCACAAAGAAACAAAACACAGGAAAATTCGCTCAGTGTCCATTCTTTATAATTTCCCCCATATTAGTCAACGACATAGTGAATGAAGAAAACTTACCTAAAAAGAGATGTTTAACTTTTAATTCTATTTTTAAGTATAGACCAACAAGTTCCAAAATAATTTTGTACCTTCAGTAAAATAGTCGTACAAAATTGCGTACGATATACAGTTCGGTCCTACCTCGTACAATTAGTCAAAATACTCGTACGTATGGCAACCCTGAATCATACTGTGTGACGGCATGCATCTTGACATACAACTCGCTGCTACCCAAGGTTACCAACACTGGAAAAAGATCACTAAATGTAATAGATTTGGAAATCATGACTGGAGGATTGCTGCAGTTAACTAAATGTACTTTTAATGAAAGAACACCTTACAGAGGAATATTTTCGTCCTTCACTGTTGCTTTCAAACTAACTGATTGTTTGCAGCGTGTAAAGTTTAGCGATGTTCTTTACGTCACAATTTGCAGCGCTAGCTATTGCGGCGAATTCCACGTAACCGAGCAACAGCAGCGCCTCCAATCCGATACGCATGTTCGCTGTGTCGACCAGTATCATACGTGGAGGTTTGGCGTCGTGCTGCACCTATATTATGAAGTCTCACTATTGCCTAATGTGATGTTGGAATTTTTCAAACGCTGGGCTATAATTAAACCTCTTTATGCACTGTGTCCCAATTGCTCCGATTTCACAATACTTTATCTATGTAACTATTACTACTACAGCAACGCAATAAGTGCCAATAGACAGCTAATCCCTCCAGGTTTTGTTCGATACCTTACGAGTTGTAGATATGTAAACCTCTGGTCACACAGCATGCATGTAGGAGATATTCCAAGTCATTTTATAATCTGCGCAGCGTGCCCCTGTCACCTGCACAGTTCTTACAGGTTATTGGCCAAAGGAGGAACTCGACCATTTCCTTTATATACCCCCACAGGAAAAAATCACAGGGAGTTAGATCAGGCGAGTACAGAGGCCACCTCATCAAAGTTTTGATTTTCGACAATCCAATGTTGAGGAAGATACTCGTTGAGGAACTCACGTACATGATGGTGAAAGTGAGGTGGTGCACAATCTTGTTGAAAAATCAACTCGTCTTCCTCTGCTTGCAATCACATTATAACGATGAGTTGCGAGATTTAGGATACAAAGGTCTCTGAGATTTTCGTAGCGCCATTTTCCAACAATAGCCGTATTCTTAATAAAGAGGAGATATTAGCTGTCTATTGAGACCAACTGCATTCCTACAGCTCACATGCTTCCCGAAATAAAACATTAAAATCGGACCAATCATTTAGCGACACATTAAATAGGGCCTACACAGATGTTTTGATTTCATCTGTTTTTCATTGTAGTAAATAACATAAAATCATGTAGCATTCCTTTTTGTTTTTAAAGAAAATGGCAAAACAATAATTTCATGTGTCAAGATCGAGAATTAGGTATCTGTAATTAGAATCTCATAACATTTTAATCGATTATTTTTATAATATAGTATTTTTGATGAACATTTACAGCCAGGAAATACTTGCACATTCGATTGTTAAGGGGAAAGTGATTGGCACGCAATGATACTTAATTTTCAGAATACAGACCATCTTCCTCTCGCTTTAAGACGACTATATACACCGAAGAATGAGAACTGCTAGCCTTCTTCATAATGTGGTGAACGTTTATGTTTATTCCAAGTATCTAGAATAGGTTCATGTGATCCATTAAGAACATTTATATCTACAAGTTATCCTAGTAAATTTCTGCGTTTTATTTAGATGTGAATGAAAAGAAGATCTTTTATGGAACACAATATGTGGTTGCCTTAATCACATTCATTTTTATAACTCACATAAATATCAATTAACTTCACATATTGTCGCTCGCGAATTAAACATTCCTATATTTTAGTAAAATGAACTATATAATCGTTAAACCTGTTGAGTGATCTTACAATATGAAACAAGCTTAATAATACATTTTGCACGATAGTGTGTTTTTTCGTCGTTACAGCAAACGGCTGTCACGATTGAAAGTTGATTTTACTGAATTCAGAGTTGCCATCCTAGATAAGTATGTTGAAATATTACAAATAACTGCTCTATTGTTGTAATGAAAGTCACTGTCTTCTATGTATACATACACAAAAGGCATTAATTAATTTAAACAATAATTAATATACATTATACGAAACAAATAACTGCATTTGAAATATACTGAACTTTATTTCAACAATTCAAACTTCACTTAGCAAAAAGAAATAAAAATTATTCCAATTGAACACGAAATATTACAAGTACCTGAATCGTTTTTACTCCTTCACATTGACGTTGATGGTGAAGTTTGTACGTTGGCCAGACTGCTTCATAGTGTAACGTACTATACGTAACGTACTATACAGGGCGATTCATAAATACGTGTAAAAACTTAGTGGGTGTAATGTAAAGGCAAAAATAAAACTAAAATGTTCTATACAACTTTTCCCGCAAATCTTTACTTACAGACTTATGATACAAAATGCATTCATATCTTGTCAGGCATCAAAAACATTGGCCAGCGAAGGCTCCGGCTGTGTCACGTTTTCATACATAGCAACTGCGGTAGATTTTTTTTATTCCTACATCCCACTACAGTTGATTCCGACCTGATAAGACTTTATTTACTGTACGTAGGTATGTTTAGTTGTATGGCACTGTTGCAATTCCTACAGTCACCACGTCCCGTAGGTCGTTAGTTCAGTAGGCTTCAGCTGTGTACGGTAAGATAGATCGTGCAACACCAGTTGCTTGGCCAGCCAGATCACCAGACTTCTACCTTGGGTCGTTCGAAGGCTCTTTTTTATGCCACTCAAATTCTGAACGTAGCATAACTACAGCAGTAACATCAAAATAGCTATGAAACAGTTCGGAATGAGTTGAACGGGGTCTGTAAAATTCTAAGTCAGTACATACCTACGTATGTAAACAAAGTCTTATCAGGTCGAAATCAACTGTACTTAATAGGGGTGTACGAATAACAAACATCTAACGCAGTCGCCATGTAGGCGAGCATTAGACATCCGAAGTCTTTACTGGCCCATCCTTTCGATACCTAGCAAGATAGGACATTTTGCATCATAACTCTGAAAGAAAGGATTTGCGGGAAAGGTGGTATAGAACATTTTAGTTTTAGTTTTACCTCTACATTACACCCACCAAGTTTTTTCAGGTATTTACAAATCACTCTGTATTAAGATTTTTAAAAATAGTATTTTCAAAATATACTATCGTGCAAAAAAATACTGTACAATGCAAGTTTGTGAAGTGCATTACAACTTATCGGAAATTGAAAAACTCTCTCTGCTCACTTTTCAAACTTTTCCTCGATTTTGTAAAAAGCTCTTCCCAACCTTGTATCGTAATATACTATTACATTCCATTGGAAGAACGTTTTCAATTGAAATCTGATAAGTTCAATTTCAAGAGTGCACAAATTTGCGTAGAGTGTTACGTAGGTTCGAAGTACGATGGCGTGAGCTACTGGGGTGGTCTGAAGTGTATGTGTTAAGTACACAAATTGCGTCATCAAACTCCACGAGTAGAGGACGTGTACCACTTGAAAAACAAACTCAAGAGCTTGTAATGTGTTTTTTCTATTTAAAAATATAGTCCCGGTTAAAACATAACAAACAATCTGCCTCTGCCTGTTTTCCAGTATTGCTGAATGTGGTTAGAGCGTGAAGGTGAAGCGTTTGACCAGCCATTCAACAGCAAGCTGCTCACTTCCTTTGCTGGAGCCCAACACTCCAGATTCGTTTTAAATTGGATACTTTTGCGTACAGGCTACAGCAAATGTATTGTAATCTATGGCTTTCACATGATAAATGGCTTTATTTTACGCAATCCTGAGTACTGCACGCGTGCAAGACTTTATTTATGTCATATAATTTTACTCCAACGTTTGAAGACACTACAATTTTTCCCAAATATTAATATAGGCCTAAAATGTACCGCACAACTTTTAGGATGGAATATTGGTATCATTTTAATGGCAGAAGATCAACTTTAGGTGTATTTCAAAAATATACGGAGTGAACCGTAATTAATGTCATTAGTTTCAGGAGGTTATTCTTTGAGATATTTCAAACAAAAAAGTTTAATACAATTTTGCTCGTTTTTTATTCCTTTTCGAGATAAAATTTGTTTTATATTAAACATTTCATAGTCTATTCTGGGAAAGCCTTTGATTTAATTCCCATTATGTTCAGTTAGTATAAAGAGCAATGTATTAAGATTATAAATTATTTAAAAAAATTAGTTTTGGTCTTTAAACTTGCAGAAATTTGATCCAAACAAATATAAATTTTTGCTTTGAAAAGAAATGTTAAAATGTTAGATTTGTTCGGATCAAATTCCTGCACATTTAAAGGACAAAATTAAAATTATTTCAATAATTTATCTATAGTAATGTCACAAGAGGTCTGAAATCTCAGACCTCGAGTGATATTTATTAGGACTATTTCATGAATAAAATAAAAATGTAAATAATATATTCCTGAAATTCGCTCAAAAATGTTAATAACTGTATATTTATGAATACCTTTAGGGAGGCCGAGATGTAGATGGGAAGATAATATTAAAATGGATTTGAGGAAGGTGGGATATGATGATAGAGAATGGATTAATCTTGCTCAGGATAGGGACCAATGGCAGGCTTATATGAGGGCGGCAATGAACCTCCGGGCTCCTCAAAAGCCAGTAAGTATATTTATGAATATTTAACCTATTCAGACATTGTGAAGTCAAAATAGTTTAATAAAAATTACTGCAATAAAGAAATTGGATGTTATTCAGTAATGCCAATTGAGAAAAGCGAAATGCAGGTTTAAAAATGTTAATTACATTTACTGCATTTTTCTCTTGTTATTATAACAGAAATACGTTTTCATTATCTGCTGAAATCATAATTTAATTTAAACATTTTAAAGTATAATTACAAATAACCTGATTAATACATGAATTAAATGAATTGTTTTGAAGGAGTGTCATTTTCTTTAGATACAATGGACATGGAATTAGAAGGTGCAGGTGTAGTTGTGGAAGTAGGATTTCGCACTTTATTTAGTACAATGGATTCATGCTCATCGATTTACGTGGAAACAGTTGGCGACACTGACTAAACAAAAGAACGGCCATACGATAAATTGATAGTGATAAATCTAGCTGCAGAAATTATCGCGATGTATGACTGTGATTGGTTGGAATTCAAAATTTCATTACACTTCATTCGCCGAAAATGGAATGACATCATATGAACGAAATAATCATCATAATTCACTCCTCTTATAAATTGATTGAGCATAAGGTCTATTTGGGAAGTAAATCAATAGCTTTGCCAAAACACGCTACGAAATGTTTCATAAGAAGCAATTCTTTTTATCTCGAAGTGGAAGCAAAAACGAGTAAAATTGTATTAAACTTTTTTTTGTTTGAAATATATCAAAGAATAACCCCCGAAATTAATGACATTACTTACAGTTCACTATGCAATTATCTAAAATGTGAAATGTTATCGTTTTTGCCTTGCGTACATACAAATAACAGTTTAAATCAATACTTTAGAAAGCAAGCGTCACTTAACAACTATACATTTATGAAGAAAATACTCGCTGAACAATTTATCTCCCGCTGCAAAGCGACAACTTTGCCTATCGACGGGCGAGTTCCCACACGATGGGTACGGAGGTAGGGCAGCGTACTAGTGATTTGACAAGCACAAATTATTGTGAAATATTAACATAAGTAGTTACAACGTCATTTACTCATTCAAATTTAAGAAAGTAGATTTTGAAACCAATCATCTTAACTTGACTTCACTCTAACATGACCAGTGATCACGACCAAGACTTCCACGTACTGTACGTTACCAATCGCTCATGTGGAATAGCAATGTAGCCACTTCTCGGTCGGGAGATAATTTGCTCACCTAATATATTAACGTACTAAAATATTCTATACCGTAGCTCAAAGTTTTAGGCCTATTCTTGAAAATTACGACAAAATAGTAGTCATTGCACTGAGTTTTCAAGGGCTTTAGAATTTCAAGTCTCAATTAATTTTCGGTTTTAAATTAAATTAATAATAACTTATTATACTAGTGAATCAAGAGTATTTTAGCCACGTGCGGAATGTTTGGCATGTGAGGCGTAGCCGAGAGTGTTAATTTTTACGACAGGATATAATAGGCTTGATTCACTTGTGGCGTACAAAATTTTTTCCAACACCTACAAAGGAGCCAAAGTGATTGCCTATTTTAGTTAGAATTAAAAATGTTGCTACTTTAGTGATTAAAGTAAAATTTTATCTATTCTTATAGTTGAAGCGCAGCTTTAGTAACGGGATTTCAATTATTAAATTGCTATTTTATTCACTAGCGATTAAAATAATTGTATCCATTCTTATTGTTAAAGGTTTGTTGTAATAACGAAATTTCAGTTACTAAATTGCTACTTTATGAGCGAGTCTTGGAAAAATATAAAATCTTTAACATCATTCGCACATCATTCCTTTATATAAATATTCGTAGACTATTATGTATTACATTATTCTGGAATTGTTCATGAATTTAAAACATCAGCTGCTGTTACGATAATTCGAATGAATGTATTTATAGGTAATACTGCTCGATTATCAACGTCTAATAGTCGAAATATATTAAGATTTATTTTGTTTTTCTTCCGCTCTTAAATGTCAATTTTGATAATTACTAAGTTAGCAATTCTGGCTCAAATGCTAAGATTTTGAGGAAACAATTCAGTAATTTAGGCTTTTAACTAAAATCTAGGCAATGTTAGCCTATTAAGGCATTGTAACTATTATCTAATCAAGACACTGTAATGATAAGGACTAGTAAAATCTTTAAGTAGTTTATATCCGTTTCCAGAATATTCTTTTTGTAATGACGGATATTTGACTTTACGTTATTCATGCAGGTTTTCAGAAACTTAAATACCACGAAATGCTAAATTATTAATTACCATCGTCATCATTATCAGCAATATCATTCATTTAATTAAATTAATTTTCAAAACCTCAATAACTCGTAATCTTATCATATTTTCCTCTTCACAAGGTTTTACTGTTTGTCCTTACTTTAATATTTGAAAGGAATATCCAAGTAAAGTCATTCCCAGATTATGGTCATGTGTTCCTCTTAATACATTAAAATATTTACAAATACAGATGTGACGTAAGAGGTTTCCACTAACGTTCCTTATGGGCGCTAACTAAAAATATAGACATTTAGACGATCAAAAATACTTCACTGTTAAATTATCGACATTAAGACGCCAACCATTTTTATAAATGCAGACTAGTTGTAAATAGGCCTAACTAACTTATAATAAAATCATACTGCTAATGATAATTACATATTTAGGTAAATAAATGGGTCGATTAGGATTGAGGGATGTTTGCATAAAAAGATTAATCATATTCCTAATTTGGCCCAAATGTAAAATGAAGTTTTTAAACGAATTTCGGTAAGCGGATTTTATTATAAAAGTAGTGTAAATAAAATCGAAACTTTTCCTCAGTAATATCAGATGAAAGCCAGAAAAGCGTAGTGTATATTATATATTTAATTGTACACAGTATCTGACTCAAGCTCTTCATAAATTGTTTTAGGCATCACGCACAACACGACTAGGGGTAAACACTTTTCGTTGTTGAAATTCTTTAACTCGCAGCGCTTGTAGGCTATATTAGTTTTAATAATGACTGATTAATATAGTGATTCATACGATGCTTTTGTGGAAAGAAAGATTCATTTCTAATACGCAGATCTCTCAAGCCAGTTCATGGCTTTCAGCTAGAGTAATGGGTTCTCTGAATATTTCGACTGTCTGTGAAGGTTCGATCCCCGTTTATTCTTTTCGTACCATACTCTTTAATGTCAAACACCGATAGCAGGTGATTCTAGATGGTTAGAGTTAATATTACTTTAAAACGGAAATATTACAGGGTGATTCACGAGGATTTACCGTCCTTTACGGAACTTATTTCCGAAGACATTCTGTGTAAAAAATGTCATATAAACATGGATCCTATTCTCAATATTTTTACGTTTCGTTATTGGAACGCATTGCTGTGAATTCTTGGTCAGCGTGCAGTCAGCAGCCAGCGCGAAAAATCAAAGATAGCCATATAAACATGGGTGTACTCAAGCGGACGGCGACATTTTTAAAATTCTCCAGGACAGGATGCAAAATTGAACTGCAAATAATTAAGTTTGGTGGAAGTGGTGTGATTTGTTTTGTTGATAAATGTAAGAATAATGCAGTTAAAAATAGAAAAAGATGTCTGTGAAGCAACTAAGGAGTTCATGACACATTTTTAGATCTAAAGAAATGATGCTTCTGAATGGTTCATTCTCTATTTGATTCTTTTTTCAAACTAAAGAAAAAACGTATTTTACAAACAACTTTAAATTAGTGTAACTCTGAAAATATTGAGAAACTATGTTTATATGACTTTTTGTTCAAAATTTTTTCAGAAATAAGCTCCGTAAAAGACGGTAAATCTCTGATTTAATAAAGCCATTTACAATTAACTGTTTTTTTTCCGTGCAAATGACCTCAAATTCTCCTTCCGATATTTTTAGTGACTGGCTGGAAGATTAAGAATATTTTGAGATTATTTATATAAATTTGATAAGGCATATCCTTTTTATGAAAATACTAATTTTAGACCCTAAGGGTGGTATGCATAGACATATCGCTAGCCCGCGCTACGAGCGTGCTAAACTAGTCCAGGCTATCGAGTGATTACTTGTACAGGATTCATATCATATTATATCGCTAACACTGGTTTATGAATATGAAAAACGTTAGTTCGCTGATCATCCACCGGAAGCCAGCGCTAAGAATGTCTATGAATATGGCCCTAAGTTTCGAGATATATCCTAATGAACTCGGACTATTCCAATAAACTCTTAGAATGACCAGAGGAATCGTTCTCTGTACATTGTAAACACGTTGATGTCTATAATTTTCCTCTAACATCATGAAGAATCCCTATTTGAAGGTTTTTAGTGAAAGGCCTATATTTATCATCACAATTACGTGATTAAATACATCAAGAATGTAAATATTGCACAACCTAGAATCTCGTTACTTCGAAAGAAGACTGTACATCGTTCTGGCTCGTGTCTGTACATAAAACAGGCCGCCGCCATTGCTCTGACGTCATCATTCATCACGTTCCTGACACAAGAAGGGTGGGGTGGAATGGAATGGGTTGAGATGGGATGGGACGGGAGCAATTAGAAATAAAGAAACAAAGCGGCTGAAAAAAAAGTTTTAGTATCCTTCACAGCCAGCGTTTGCTTTGCCTTTAACATAAACAGAACAGGGTTCTACTGAGAAGCACGGGTGTTTCGGTATTATCTGCTGACGGCAAGCCGAGAAATTCAGATGTTATTAAATGTTACAAAAGACAAATACTTTCCTTTAAATATTCCTATTAATTAATTTCACATTAAATATTAGAATCTATACAAACATAAGATAGAAACGACTGTGCCTTAGAAAAATTTTGTACAAAGCGGAATATTAGTCCACAAGAGAGTTACGCCGTCGTGGTCCTCGAGGTCTGCCCTTGTGGTCCTTCAAAAAAGACAGAAGAAAAAATAAAATTCATTCGAATTGCGTATCACACAATAGCTGAAAATCTCACAATTTGTAAATGACACATGGCAATCGTCTTTCACTTTTCTCCTAGTACTGACATTTTATGAAATTTATTTACCCTACCCGTCAATCGCCTTCCCACTTTACTCTCAGCAACAAAAGAGGGATTTAAAGCACTATGAACGTAGTGTTTCTCGCTATCTTTTCCGTGCAAATCTGGCGCTGTGCCTGTTACCCAGCTAGGGACCATCCGAATTCATAACAGGACCAAGGTATCGAACCTTTTCATGTATTCATGACTTTCTAAATAGTTTTGCTGACACCCAGTCTGCACATTTAAATGGTCACATACTGTACGTCGAACACCAATAATAGAACATGCAAATTGCATCTTAACTTGTTGAAAATCAGGAATGTTTCTGCATTAATTTTTTTTATTTCTGTTTTTGCAAATGACGATATAAGAAATTTTATTCCATTAACATTGACTTAATTAGTTAATACTAATATGAAATTAATTGAATTACATTAATTTTAATTAATTATTTCTACATTAAAATGTAAGTATACTGGTATTAAAATATGCTACATAAATGATAAATTTGCTTTCGAAGGGAACAAGAGTAAGATGGTCCGCGAAACTGTTCTTAAAAAAGTGGTTCCCACTTCAGAAAAGTTTGAGAAACGCTGCAATAGGTCATGCGTTAGCGAGAGAAGAAAATGTTTTCACTCCATAAAACCAGTTTTAACGGCCTGATACTGTTATTGTACTTTGAGAAGTAGCCTACATTTCATGCACATTTTAACCTCAGTGATAATTAAATAATTATAATTCAAGGTAAGAATAGCCATGATTAGATAATTTCATGAATACACTAGACTTTCGCTAATCCGATCCTCAATAATCCGGCCTCTAGATTATCTGGCCTCCTTCTAGTGTACTTCTCGCAATTTCTACTGTATAGTTTTCTAGGAAATTTGCACCGGTGCCATGTGTTATAGGCTACGTACTGTATTACTTATACACGTATGTAGGCCTACTTAAATACGCATACACGCGCCGGGCACGTGTAAAACGTTCTAGTTTAGATTAGAACTGCAAGTGGAGTGGTTGGCGTAGCTTATAACGTTAAATTTATTGACATTTTTAAGCACTCTCAGTAATCGGCACTCTCGCTAATCCGGCACCCCTCTGCGCAAAAAATGGCCAGATTAGCAAGTCTTCTTTATTTCAAAACATCGGTCATTTATACGATGAGTCGGCAATCTATGGCGCCATATATGACTAGAAGTGCATTCTTAACGAAAGTTAAAACGCAACTTACACTCTACAGATAGGCTACCTATATGAAATTATTTATCTGCGTAATAATTGTCACAATATGAGGAAATAAATTCTACAATTATTATTGCTTCATATACAGGATTTAAACTATATAAAGTGCCAAAATTATATGGAATATAGGTCTACTAAACAAAATATCTAATGAAATTTAATTATTTCTTATTAATTTGTAAAATGCCGTACTATGTTTTTAATATTGATAGTAGTACAATTTTTGTTTACATTTTGACTGAACATGAATCCCATTGCCAGTGGCCTTGCGCCCAACCATAAGGTACCTGAAGGTAATACGGCCACCTTAATTTGATTAATTTTTTCATGACTGTGGTATTTCCTAAATAAAGAGTTCGCACGTTTGCATGAACTTTGATTCTTTATGCATACGTAGAAAAAATAATCCAAGACTTTTCTTTAAACCAGAGTGCTTTATTCTTTGTATATTTAAAAATCTTACATTGTGGATAATATGCTCATGTGAAGGTAATATGGCCAGAAGAACGAAAATTCATTATTTTGGAAAGAAAAATGTTTATTGATGATTAATGAAATTTGGATTGAAAATAATGGTTCTTGGCTTCAAAAAAATATTCCCTTAAATCATTTGTGACTATGATCCGTCCCAGGAATCTGTAGAGTAAATTTGCGCATATGGGGGCGGAGTCTATCTATGCCAGAGTGTAGTGCGGGCAGCATCAGCTCGAGTCTGCTAAGGGGTAGGATGTTCGTGGTAGAAGGTAGAGTCACAGTCTGGTATATACCTACAGTCACGAAGCTCAATACGTAATAAATATGTATCCATAAATAGTTGCTAACCACTAGGATCGCTAACATCGCCTCATTACAGACAATGCGAAATAGTACCTGCACACACTACTGTTCCTAGCACCCTCACAACTCAAGCTTCGTGATTGTAGGCCCATATACTAGACTGTGGTAGAGTAGAGTTCAGATAGGAATTATCCCCTCCTGCAAGCGATTTCTCGCTTACTTCAAGCAATACCTCCCCCCATAGCGGTCATTGACCCTAGCCCTCCCACATATCACTTGCGCAGAGGTCTTGTTTCGTCTTTCTATTTTACAGATTCTTGGGACGGACTATAGGTCTATAAAGCATTGCAATTTAAAAAAAGTAAAAATGACAAGTTAACAAACACAAAAATGAATATATATATATATATATATATATATATATATATATATATATATATGGGTATAAGTGTGACGTATAAATAAGTCTTTTGTGAGTAACACATTCGTCATGTATGTACGTTACGCACCACAAATTGCATACAGTCGCATATTCATGTGGCCATATTACCTGCATCCAGCACCTCTCGAAAAATCAGCTATATTTTCAGTTCAATATGAATGCATTTTAAATAAGCATTGGGTGTCTGTAACGAGCATTGAACAAGTTATAAAATGTTGTATAGAAACCATAATTACTAATAATTGCTTGAAAGGAAATACAAGACAAACTTACCAACAGCAATATTATAACACCGTCTTAATCCGTTGCCACAATTCAAATAAAGAAGGCCTGTGGAAGCAATTTTGCTATTATCCACTAATCTCGCTGATTATATAGGCTACACTTCCTAACATGTGGTTCGATATACTGGCACTAACTTTTGGTTATATCAAGTAGCTAAAGAACAGTGATGTGGCAACATTATCTGCATTGGCCATATTTACATCAGATACCTTACCGATACATAACCGAATAACAAACGACTGTTTCAGCGTACGTAATGGTCAAAGTAATGACTGTCTATTCTCTTTTTTAAAAAAGTTAGACTCTCAAAATATTTTTTTTTTCTGGGAAAACTTCGATAGTTACAGTAAAAATATTTGACTTTTTTCTTCAGTTATTTATGTTCTATCACCAATATTTTTAGCAGTTTATATCGTTTACACCTTCTATATTGAGAGCACAAAGAATGGCGAAAACTAAATGAAATATTATTGACGGTGTTCCATGAAATGAAGTTGCATAATGTCATAAATCTGAATTCTCTATTTACATATTTATATAAAGCAATTTCCTATAAGTCATGTAAGATACAGCTAATTGTTATAACTGTATTTTTACACCTCAACTATGTTAGATGACAGTATTGAAATACTAATTTACAGTATCAAGAAACTTGTTGATACTACGTGCTGTATAATGTATATTATTTTAAGAATCTCTGTGACAGTTATCCTACACATTGTAATTTTAATGAAGACTGCGACTTCTTTTTTCTGTTATATTATAACATTTTCTTGATTATATATTTTACATCAGTTTGTACCTGTATAAATCCAATCGTTCCATGAATCTCTACTGTAACAGACATTCCTTTTAAGATCTGATATTGTATAAGTTTTACTTTCTTCTACAAAGTCCGCCAAAAAAATGTATACACTGTTTAAGGAACGAAAACAATTTATTATGTGTTTGTTTTACATTTAAATACTGATCACACATGTAGTACTGTCTTCATTTAAGCACATGGTTACTTTAGATCAGGCTTGCAGAACAGGGCGACAATTGTGGCGTTGCGTCACTCATCGAAAACGTTACGCATCCCTTCCTTGACTTGGTAGGAGAGGGGATTTGTATTCAGTGTCTGTGTTATGTGATTGCGTACGGGGCACAGTGACGTCATTCAACGTCAGTGGACTGTGGATGGGGAACCAACGCTTTCCCCCCCTCTCTCGCCAGTTCTGTAACCCTGCTTTAGATATTCATAATGTTCGCCGTTGGCGGCCAGGCACACAACGCAACGACGAGCGGTCGCCGCAGCTACGCGTCGGTCAATGTTTCAATGGAGATCGCTGCTCATTCCGCTGTAATCTCCAGGCGAAGGTCCTCCAGCATGCGCGGCTAGATAGACTTTATCTTTCACAGTTCCCCCACAAGTAAAAATCCATAGGTTAAGGGTTAGATCTGGAGACCGTGGGGGGAACTCAATGGGCCCTCTTCGTCCAATCCAATGTCCCTGCAGATTGCCATTCAGAAAAGCTCGTACGGCTAGATGGTAGTGTGGTGGCGCCCCGTTCTGTTGGTAGAAGACCTCATCATCAGCTCCATAAAGCGCACGTAAAATTGATGTGCGTAACATTTCGAGCCCCTAGATGATAGTCCACACCACACATGAACCCCTGGTAGATTGACCGCTTTATACACATGAACATGCAGATTTTCCGGTGCCCAGTAAACGCAGTTATGCAGATTCACTGTTCCATTAAGTTTAAATTGGGCTTCATCAGACCACACTACCTTCGCCACAAATTGTCTTCAGTTACCATTCGCAAAATTGCATTAGACGATCAGGATCGTCATCATCATTAATCGCGTGCAATAATCGTGGGATGTGAACTTTCCACTTAGCAGCTTTCAGAATTCGTCTTACACTTGTACTGCTAATCCCCAATTTACGTGCACATTGCGTAGCAGACTTCTGTGGAGAAGTAACAAACCTTTCCAACACGACAGCCGACGAAGCAGGGCTTGCAGCTGTACACGGTCTTCCCGATCTTCCTTTGTGAATATCAAAATCGTTCCATGCGCCTCAAACTTGTCAACAATGCGTTTAATTTTTAGGCGGGTTGGGGGTTCTGTTTCGTACTACCGCCTCCACTGACGTTCCACTTCAACGGCATTATCAAACCTCATAAACCACTTCAGAATGCATTTTCGCTGCTCGAACGTCAAGCGTGCTCCAGTCATTTTGTTTTCTCACTATCATGAAAGTACCGACATCTGTTGAGCGAAAGACCATACTACAACATACTCGTAATTCGAATCAATTGACAATATCAATATCCCGATACAGTCTGACAAAGAGTGTGTACATTTTTTGGCGGACTCTGTATATTAAATTTAAAGGTTTCACGTCAGACAAATGTAGCAATTACTTTGACTGTATAAATATATAAATATACTTATTATATCTATATACACGAATGAAATCGCAATGATAATTTTGAGGTAATTTGCTCTTATTAATTTATATTACAACTTGTACCTATATATTTTTGTTTACACACTACAGTATTTATGTAAACCACAGCCAATAACACGCATGAAGGGTCCAAAACCATGCAACAATTTCTTATTTTCAATAAAAAGCGAGTGTGTCGTATTTTAAATTCCATTCACACAACACTTTTACTTGAGTTATTGCATATTAGAAATAATATCCTCTTTTGTCTTCTTAACAAAATACAATTTATATAATTTGTTTATTTAATTATTTCAAATTTTTACAACACAACAAAAGGATTTTATTCATGAAAAAACACTTGTGCTTTTAATCCTAAATAGGAACTTGGGAGACTGCAACTGGTAAAAATCATAAGAAATTTAGAAGTAACAATCTTAGTGAACATAAGTTGCATTAATTTACATTATAATTGACTGAATACAAATTTATTCATGCAATGGAGCCTACGTTCTCATTCGTAAGCATTCATGTGTCGGTACAAGAAATGATTAAACCATAAAAAAATGTCGCATCATTGTAACAAAAGAAAAACTATGAATAATAAATTATTATGGCATCAGTACAAGCACACACAGAAATGGAAGCTATAATAGCTGTCAGTATTTTCGTGCAACAAGATGTAGTAATAATAAAATACTTAGGTATAAATAACTTTTGTAGAGGTTTACCATCAACCCTTCTTTTACCTATAAAGAATGAACAGGGCAGTAGATAATGTAGAACAGCCCTTTTTTGATTATTTACACTACAGCCTGCTACCGAAACTAGACAAATGTTTAGAGCTTGGTAAAGGCACACAAGAGTTGGGAAGAGATAGTGATCTGATTACATTAAACTCCATGTAAAATAAAATCAAATTGTGTTAGATATTTATTTTATCTATGTTCTTTAACGAGAAGTAAGTGCAATTGTATGATATATTAATTTGAGTCTACATTGTACAGTGCGTTCAATAGAGGATGAGTGTTTGTTTTGTTAACAGCGCAGTGTAGCTGTCTACTTCACAGCCTTGCAGTGACCGTTAGTATAGTCGTTGCACTCTCGTGTGCGGAGATGTCTCCTCGTTTGAACGCACTATACATCGCATCCCTTTTAAGTTAACTGTTGAAGCATTTTTATGAAAACATTCGAGAGCATATAAGTAATGTAATAATTTTATATGGAATAAAACTTTTAAATAACTGTGTAGCACATTACTTTGTCATTTATGTTATGCTCCAGACATCCATGTCCATGAATATACAGGGTGTTAAAAAAGTATCCAATATTTTAGGAGGTGATAGTATGCATCAAAACAAGAAAATAATAGGCCTATCTAATAAACATGGGTTCTACAACACATACTTTCTGAGATCTGAACACTTGATCATAGGAGGTGCTCAAGTGACATCCATTCATGGCAATGCATTCCTCTGCCCTTCGGCGTAAGGAATCACGCACTCTTTGAAATTGACCTGGTTGTTCTTGATAACCAAAAGTCTAGGGGGATTTAAATTTGAGGAACGAGCAGGCCAAGGTGTGGGACCTCCCCAATCAATCCAGCGGTCCTGAAATGTCAGCGTCAGGTGTTCACGCTCATTGCGGAAAAATGTGCTGGTGTGCCATCATGCATGAACCACATCTGTAGTCTTTACTGACATGGCACATACTCCAGCAAGATAGGCAATACGTTAATAAGAAAGTCATCATAACGAGCCCCAGTTAATCTCTGTGGTAGCACGTATGGCTCTTAATCTATCGCCAAGAACGCCTGTCCATAAGTTGATTGAGAATCGGTGCTGATGCCTTGTTTCTACAACTGTATGGGAATTTTCATCAGCCCACACATGCTGATTACGAAAATTCACAACACCATCTCTGCTGAACCCGGCTCGTATCCGCAACAAAACTTTTTTGCGACGTATCAGTATTCCATGCCAGAGTGTCACCTACGGTATGATTATCTGGTAGCCTACTGTATTGTAGGACATAAAAATGCATTGTCATAAATGGACGTCACATTGAGCACCTCCTATGAACAAGTATTCAGATCTCAGATATTATGTGTTGTAGGACCCATGTTTTTCTTGTTTTGATGCATACTATCACCTCCTAAAATATTGGATACTTTTTTTAACACCCTGTATTCGATTTTCAAAATATTTTCCTCCTCCCTATTTTATTTATCTCTATTTCCTTTTTCTTTTTTTTTTTTTAATTGGTTATTTTGAACTGATATGGTCATCTAGCGTCTGAATGAGATGAAGGTGGTAACGCTAGCGAAAAGAGTCCAGGATCCAGAGCAGTAAGTTACTCAGCTTTTGTTGAGGGAAAATCCCGGAAAAAACCTCAACCAGATAACTTGCTCCAACCAGGATTTTAACCCGTGCCCGCTCGTTTCACGACCCGGTATGATAACCGTTCCCCCACAGCGGTGGACTTCTTCCTCAGTCCATTCCTTTTGCATATCCTCGTGTGACTTACAGCTGGCGCCAGCGTTTTTGGCGTGTGTCCTAGAGTACAGTGCTCAGTTGTGAGCATGTTGCTAGTGAGGCTGAGAATGGTGCCACTTCCTATACACGTCACATCAGCCATTTGCCAAACACTGTTGTTAGACTGACTACGAAAGGTAAGACACCAGCACTTAACGTTCCGTTACTTATTTCACACGTCAAAAACGGTGACGCGGACTGTACTTCAGATACAAATCCCAACTCCAGATAGTTTGATGGGTTAATTGTTTCATACATTTCTCCTCCTTTCCTCTCTCATCCTCATCCTTATCCCCGTACTCATCTTCGTGTGTCTTGCAAGCAACGTTGCTTATGCGCGATTAGCTTGTGTTGTTCTGGACTGCTAAAAAGCCGCGAACTCCATAAACTAAGTCACATGAAAGGGTGCCGGTATAGTGAAAATTATTCACTATTTACAGCATATTTTGAGTAAACAGGTATTTAATGATATTGTGTATTACTATAGCCAATTGGGATATATATGACACTATTGTAGAATGTTCAATTATTACTAATAATTGAAGGGTTCAGAACCATAGTGGGCCAAGCGCCATTTACTATAACCGTAGAAAACAAGGTTAAAATGAAGTTATTACCATAATTCAATGGAACCATATAGCAAGTAATATAAAGTATACGCATTAAAACTAAATGATATGACGATCTTTATTAAACTATGGTATTCACTTAACTTTAACCCTTGCTTTCTCCTTTTTTAATAAATGGTGCTTGGCCCACTATGACTCTGAGCCCTTAAATTTTATGAAAATCGCTCGCATTAATATAGGCTATTATGTAATATTTCAGAATAATGTTTCGCTTATTACAGATCCCATCTCTTAACATAATAAGTAGCCAGAACTCTTCCACAGTAGTATTATCATCAAATTTACGAAAACTATGAGTTTCTTGTTTGTAAGATATTACAGTACAGAATTTCAGAATCCTGTTTTCAGTAGGCTAATGTTGTATTCCTTCTACAACAAAAATCTAGACCAGGCCTGCACAAACAGCGCTCAACGAGCGCGCGCTCTTTCGGAGCGGGAGAGCGGTGTTTACCGCTCGCCGAAACGGGGAGGAAGATACGTCAGAATGACAGACTTGCTATAGGTAGAGGAGAGGGAAACGACCACTCAGCTATCTAGTGGAGTGCAGTGTGTTGGCCTATTCTCAGTAACTGTTTCACGTTGCTTACCTACTGCTACAGTATAGTATGGAGGAATCTAAAAGACGAAACATAAAATTTAACGATTTACAGCTCGAACTTATTGATCTTCAATGTGACCTAAGGGCTAAAGATCGTTTGAATAATACTACTAGCCTGGTTGCGTTTTACAAGACTAAACATTAGCAATAATATCCCCGACTACACAGGCTGGCTTTGAAAATGATCGCTATGTTTGGCTCAACATTTATATTTGTGAGCAACTGTTTTCTATAATCAACTTTAATAAAGGCAGACATCGAACATCTGTAACTGATGTTTCATTATGATCAGTAGGCTATTGTTCCTTTCAGCTGCCTACAGCATAAAACCTCGTTTTGATGTACTGATAAATAAAAATATAACAAAATGATATTGTACATTTAAGTAGCTATAGAATTACTTCTGTAAAATAAATATTTCTTTTTAATTAATAACAGTCCAAGATAGTTTTGCAAACACTGAACGGGAATTTATTTCATAAGCACTCGTAATAGTACTTTCTTTTGAGTACATTTTGTACGAGATCACCCCTTCTTTCAGTCCACCCTCATAACAGAGCGCAGCTAATATCCGTATTCCGCTCATGAGCTGTGAGCCGGCTCGGAGAGCGCAAACCTTGTGCAGGCCTGATCTAGACGCTCATCTAAAACATTCCTGGACATACAGGGTAAAGTTGCCTAATTCCGTGATACTCCTAATTTCGTGCTAGGTTTTTTTCACTGAATGTCACGGGATTGGGTATCTTGCTATGAAGTTCAAATATGTCTCAAAAGTAGACGAAATATGCACTCTTTCGAGAAAGATGTCTGGCGCTATGGTCGAATGGCAAAGCTTTGACTGACAATTTTTAAAAAGTATCACAAGATTAGGAGTACCACGGAAATAGGCAACTTTACCCTAGATTTGTGTGTATAAATACGCATGATTAGACAGCGGAAAAAAGTCATTCGAATATGAAGGTAACTACAACACGACTAATTTGTCTCGTCAGAGAGTTGTTGTTTACGTAAGCACAGTAGGTACACTAAAGGCGCGGCGTGCGGGTATAGGCGTGGGGAAATGTAAATTGACACACGGAATAATCACTGAATATTGGTTGTACGCTGATATAACTATTGTAATGACATATTTTGTGTACTTTTTTTATAAACCCTTTAAAGTGAGGATTGTTCAACGTTTTGAATGGAATATTGCAACTTATCATCATTCGACACAAATCCTGGCAAAAGTCATATTTCATATTTGGGGCAGAATTTGAACTTGAACCCTTATTTTCTTCTAACATACGAGCAACATTTTTCATGTGTTTCTGTGTATTACATTGATGTTCTATAGATTGTTTTGTTATCTTTTTTAATGCACACATACATAACCGACACTTAATTGTTTCACCAGTATCACTACTAAAAATGTCGACACCATATTCTTATATTAAAGAATACACTCTATGTTTTTAACATCAGTCTTGGGCATTATGATCACTTCACTGAACACAAATGAGGAATATGTTTACGTATCTCAATGTTCTCTGTCCACATACGGACTGATTGAGAAGGCAGAGTGGCAGTTGTTTTCGGTGTTCGCGTGGTGCTCTCTGCGGACGGTACCGTGTTGTAGCTACTTGAGATGCGTGCACACCTCATACCATAGTCTATAACCTACGTACAGTGTTTGTAAACCGTAAACGTAACTTTTGACTTTTTTCCGCTGTCTATATATGATATATAATAGGCTATATTCTTTGCACAAACCAGTGATTACAAAACGTTTTGAATGCTCGATCCATTTTCGCGCGAGATATTTGTTTGCAACCCCCACAACAGTACTTCGATAATTACAAATGTCTGTAAAATTGAAAACAACGATAACCGTACACAAAACCGGTGAATACCACCCAAAACACGACAAAATAGAATAAAAAAGTATCTATTAACAGAACGCTTATTCTTTTATTTCGTGAATGAACTCGTGACCTCCCTCAACACTTCACGCGACTTTCTAGGAGGTGGCGACTCACACTTTGGGATCCACTGCCTGGAACTCTTGCCCTGTCCACTGTTGTACTGATTGTGATGGTAGTAGCGATATTGATTTTGATGGTTGTAATAGTAATTTTGTAATTGTAGTAGTAGTGATTGTGATTGTAGTAACCGATTGTGATGGCGGTGATAGTGATTGTGATGACAGTGGTAGTGACTGTGATGGTTGTGTTAGTGATTGCGATAGTAGTGATAGTAATTTTGATATTATTGGTAGTGATTGTGATGGTAATAGTAGTTATTGTGATTGTGATGACGATGGTAATGATTACGATTGTAGTAATAGTGGTTGTGGTGATAGTGGTAGTGACTGTGATGGTAGTGATTGTTATAGTAGCGATAGTAATTTTGATATTAGTGGTAGTGATTGTGATAGTAGTGGTAGTGATTGCGATTGTTATGACAGTGATGGTGATGGTAATGATTATGATGACAGTGATTGTGATTGTAGTGACAGTGATTGTGGTGGTAGTGGTGTGGCATTGAATGTGATGATATTGGTAGCGACTGTAATTGTAGTAGTAGTGACTGATTATAATTGTAGTGACTGTGATTATATTGGTAGTGACTGTGATTATATTGGTAGTGACTGTGATTATATTGGTAGTGACTGATTATAATGGTAGTGACTGTGATTATATTGGTAGTGACTGTGATTATATTGGTAGTGACTGTGATTATATTGGTAGTGACTGATTATAATGGTAGTGACTGTGATTATATTGGTAGTGACTGTGATTATATTGGTAGTGACTGATTATAATGGTAGTGACTGTGATTATATTGGTAGTGACTGTGATTATATTGGTAGTGACTGTGATTATATTGGTAGTGACTGATTATAATGGTAGTGACTGTGATTATATTGGTAGTGACTGTGATTATATTGGTAGTGACTGTGATTATATTGGTAGTGACTGTGATTATATAGTGTGATTATAATGGTAGTGACTGTGATTATATTGGTAGTGACTGTGATTATATTGGTAGTGACTGTGATTATATTGGTAGTGACTGATTATAATGGTAGTGACTGTGATTATATTGGTAGTGACTGTGATTATATTGGTAGTGACTGTGATTATATTGGTAGTGACTGATTATAATTGTAGTGACTGTGATTATATTGGTAGTGACTGATTATAATTGTAGTGACTGTGATTATATTGGTAGTGACTGTGATTATATTGGTAGTGACTGTGATTATATTGGTAGTGACTGTGATTATATTGGTAGTGACTGATTATAATGGTAGTGACTGTGATTATAATGGTAGTGACTATGATTATAATTGTAGTGACTGATTATAGTGATAGTGATTGTGATAGTAACGATATTAGTGGTAGTAATTGTGATAGTAGTGGTAGTGATTGTGATTGTTGTGACAGTAATTGTGATTGTTGTGACAGTAATTGTGATTGTTGTGACAGTAATTGTGATGGTAGTGATAGTAGTTATAGTAGTTATGATTGTGATTGTAGATGTAGTTATTGTGGTGGTAGTGATAGTGATTGTGACGATAGTGGTAGGACTATGATGGTTGTGTTAGTGATTGTGATTTTGATATTAGTGGTAGTGTTTGTGATGGCAATTTTGATGGTATTGGTAGTGATTGTGATTATTTTGACAGTGATGGCTGTGTTATTAATCTTGATGGTTGTAGTAATGATTACCACGTTAGTAGTACTGATTGTGATCGTAGTGACAGTGGTTGTGATAGTAGTAATAGTGATTTTGATGGTACTTATGACTGTTAAACTTATGGTTGTATATGGAATTATTGATTACCGTGATGGCGATAATGTCCTACAGATATTGTTGGATTACGCTTGCAATGAATATCTGAAGATAAACTTGCTATAAGAAAGAACTTGGAGTAAACCAAAACCTGTTTAAGATAGGCTACAGAGAGCGTGTGCATGTATTTACACATCTTACCTTCGAGCATGCTTACGCAGCAATCCTGGCTTATTGGGAGCAACGGACTTTGAGAAGCAAATTTCAGATGCTGCCGAAAAGTTCTAACAGACGATGAAATCCATAGTAGAATTTTCAATAATTAAATATGTGAGGTAAAGACTTCAAAACATATTGAATTACAGAATGAATTATGAATGTTATAATAAAATCATGTCACAGCCTAATATCGATTCAACGAAAAATGTGGTAAGAACTATGACTCCAACACCATTCGGATTGAGTTTTGGTCCCAGAAGTCAGAAATGGAGATATCTGAGTAAACTGACAAGGAGAGGACAGGCTGTGTATATCACCTAATTAAATCAGATTTTGTGATATGAAAGTACAAGATACATGTTAAAAGTCATACTTGGTATGGGTGGCTAATGACCCCTCGTTTTGGAAATATTGGCTATTGTTTGTGACATACTTCCGTTAGGTGTCTAATAGGGAAGCATTATACTGTGTAAGGGTGTAGCTCATGTTGTTGGATGCTGAGTTGTCATACAGGCAACCCGGGTTCGAATTCTAATGTCTTCTCATTTTTTAAAGCTTGATATTATTATTATTATTATTATTATTATTATTATTATTATTATTATTATTATTATTATTATTATTATTTTAATTCACTTTAAGTTGTCAGCTCCTATATTCAAAGCCATGTTGAAATATGCGTGGTATGCATCAAAATTAATAAACGAACGAGAAGTGTTTGTGAATGTGAAGGATATCTGTTTCGCAGCAAAGTGCGGAAAAATGTGTGTGACTGTGGACAACCTTCTTTGATTTGCTGTGCACGGTGCAGGAAATATGTATGTTTTGTGTGTTTTTATGACATCATAATGAATCGGGTACAAAATGAAATGGAATAGCTGCTACAGAAATAGAACAGACACCAGTGACACATCTCACCTTCCTACGTGAGCAGTATTTCATTGTTTATCCTTTACAATACAATGTTAATTAGTAATTTGTTTGAAACATGATGAAGCATTCAATACATTGAGAAATATGATATAGGTATATAAATAGATAACTGTGATCACAATATTAATCATTATTAAAAGAAAAAAAATATAGAACCAGTTAAGATTCGAACTCAGGTTAGCTGGATAACAACTCGGCATCCAACCATATGGGCTACGCTCTTACACAGTCTAGTGCTTCCCTATTGATCACCTAACGGAAGTATGTCACAAACAATAGCCAATATTTCCAAAACGAGGGGCCATTGGCCACCCATATCAGGTATGACTTTAAACAGTACGTCTTGTACTTTCATCTCACACAATCTTATTCCATTCGGTGATATACAGAGAGTGTCCTCTCCTTGTAAGTTCATCATCTTGTTCATCCTGTATCGTACTCAGTAACCTTCCGTTATGTGCAATAATAACCATCTCCTTCTTTATATCTGATGCTAGTTTATAATTCACTTAATAAGTGAAAACAAGGAAAGTTGCATAAGCCATTTCCTAGTAGAAGAACAAGAAGAAGATCGTAATTATTTGTAGTGCTAATGAGAATGGATGTTCCAATTAAGTCGACTTCATATATGCATATATAAAGTATATAACGATGATGGACCACCGGCCGAAGGTAGTCAACAAGGTAACCTAGTTAATTAATACGTTACAGCATATACAATATACTTTATATTCCGAAAAAAATTAATACTCTACTTTCCTTAGATGTTCGGTATTTCTACTTTCTTTATCCACTTTGATTATGTAATGTGAACTTTACATCAATAATAAAAATGTTGTAAACATATTCATTATAAAACTAGTTAGTAAATGAGACTACTATTACCTAACTAGTTGCGTAATATGAACAACGCATTAAATTAAATAAAATTGAATCGATTTCATTTATTATAAGCATTCACATCATACGAGGGGTTACGATGGTACTAAACATTCAATAGCAGAATTTCCAACACTTTCAATATCTCAATCCTCGTTTGAATTCATCTTAACAATGTTTGTTTATTTCTCCTAGTAGGCATGTTCTTCTGTTATAAACAAAAACCTATCGTATACAAATCTAGCCTTAGGTAAAGCTCCCTGTGAAGCAGACACAGGAAAAATTGTTCCGGGCCGAGTATCAATCCCGGAACATTTGGCTGAGCGTGCCAACGCTCTACCGACTGAGCTACCAGGAACTTCACCCAATTTTTTCCCCTTTATAGCCACATACCTCGAGTGGGCTGACAAGACGCCAGAAACTCACATCGAGTGCACACAAACTCTGTGTGTCTTGAAATTGTGGTTTTCTGTCTACGTTACTGTAGGTACATTAACAGAAATTGTGGTTTTCTGTTACGTTACTGTAGGTACGTTAACAGAAATTGTGGTTTTCTGTCTACGTTACTGTAGGTACGTTAACAGAAAACCACAATTTCAAGTCACACAGAGTTTGTGTGCACTCGATGTGGATTTCTGGCGTCAAGGCAGCCCATTCGAGGTACTGTATGTGTATATAAAGGGAAAAATTGAGACGGTGTCGGGTGAAGTTCCTGGGTAGCTCAGTCGGTAGAGCATTGGCGGGCTCAGCCAAAGGTCTCCGGCCCGAAACAATTTTTCCCTTGAAATTATTCAAAACCTATCGTGTTCAAGACTAATAAAACAAACAAATTAATAATAATAATAATAATAATAATAATAATAATAATAATAATAATACAATCGCCTCTCCAAACAAGACATGTTCAAAATTAATAAAAATTATAAATTACTTTTATTTCAAAATAATTTTATATCAAAGTGGATAAAACGTTGTACGATATACTTATCGTAACTTTATATTAAAATATTCGACTGGTTATCAAATTCGGCTACGGCCTCGTTTGACAACTTTCCAATCTCGTATTGTAATATGAAAAGTTAAGTTACCCAGTATCGTAAATAAGTATTACAGTTCATGAATTATTACACATATTTAGATGTGTGATTTTTTGGTATTCACAATATACGCGAAATTAGTTAAAAACTAAAGTTAGTGCATGGAAAATGCAAATCCCTTGATGAAAGTCCAAAATTAAGTTAAATATAGGCTATCCGCGAATTTTCTCAAAATTGATAGACATCCACGAAATTGCATCATAATCATGACATTTTCAACATTGGTTGCTGGCCTAACAGACTAGTAGCCTTACAAAAGATAAGAATAATGTCAAATTAAATAAATTAATAGTAACAAATCTATACTAATAATAAATCTGTAGCCGAAATTTTTCTGGTAATTTTCGATTTTCCAAAAATAATTGGTCCTAACATATATAATTAATCGCCCTGAAACCGAAAATCGCTTTTTTGAAATTTTTGTCTGTCTGTCTGTCTGTCTGTTACCTTTTCACGCGATAATGGCTGAACGGATTTCGATGAAAATTGGAATATAAATTAAGTTCGTTGTAACTTAGATTTTAGGCTATATGGCATTCAAAATACATTATTTAAAAGGGGGGTTATTAGGGGGCCTTAATTAAATAAATCGAAATATCTCGCTTATTATTGATTTTTGTGAAACATGTTACATAACAAAAGTTTCTTTAAAAATAATTTGCGATAAGTTTTATTCCTTGAAAAATTTTGATAGGACTTATATTTAATGAGATAAATGAGTTTTAAAATTAAAATAACTGCCTCTAAGGCCATGTAATGAATTAAAAAACAAACGACTTCGTCTATAAGGGGCCTTGGACAGCAACAATCGAAAGCTATGAAAGATAGCCTACAGATAATGTTTCTGTGTTTGTATGAAGTAATATCGGAAGCTAAATTAACCGATTTGTATAATTAATTATTAATGCACCATTGGAAAGTGTAGTTTCTCTAGATGGACATAATGCTATAATGTTATTACAGTAACTTGATATAATATAATATAATATTATATTATATTATATTATATTATATTATATTATATTATATTATATTATATTATATTATAAGGACCTATTATATAATTTAAGTTATTTGAAGGGTTCACAACCATAGTGGGCCAAGCGCCATTTACTGAATACGTAGAAAACAAGGGTTAAAATTAAGTTATTACCATAATTCAATGGAAACCTATAACAAGTAAAATAAAATATACACATTAAATCTAAATGATGTCAATGTTCATTAAACAATGGTTGCATGTAATAAAAATTAAGAAACAGGTTAAAGGAATTGTCATTGCACCAAATGAGTGTCTCTGGACCAAAAATGATCGCATTTTATTTATTTGGATGCAATTTAAATTAAGTAACATATTAAACGATTTATCCTTCTATCAAACACGAATGTTCCCTGGATAAAATGTCCTATTTTAATTATGTAATTACTTTATATTTATTTCTAACGGGTGCAGCGGAGCGCACGGGTACGGCTAGTAAATAAATAAATAAATGAATATGACAGCGTCACATAAGATTCTGTACCATATTTTACCCTTTGTTGATAAAAAATGAAGCAAATAACTGAGAATTTGCTTTTTTTGTTGCCTTTTTATTTCTGTTTTGTTTCTTTTTTAATTTTGTGTTTACAACCGCGTATAAAGAAACAAACCAGTTGTTTGCAATTAAACGTTTAGCAAGGTAGAGGAAAGACTGCTTGTGGACATTCAATTTGGCGGGAAACTGCCTGGGAAATGTCATCATAGTGTCGCGAATATATTGTTATCTGTGCCCAGCCCGTCATCTGCTACAAATTCTCAGAGCAAACTTTCTCAATATTAGTACAGGATGATAAAAAATTCGTGTTGAATCAAACTTAGGGCAATAACTCCTCATAATATTTACTGATACGAGATATGATTGACTCTTACACCTTGAGTCATTACACCAGGTGAAGACACTCGTGCTACTTGAAAAGCTTGAACATGGCTTTTCCGACTTCAGGCACGGTTTTGTTTTAATAAGGTATTTTACGTTATAAATCTTATGGTATCCTATAGCATTTCCGAGTATGGTAAATCAGGCATGTCTGGTTTTCGTTAGCCTCGCGATGTGAGGGTGAGTTCATTGCTCCTAACGATAAAATAATGAAGATTGTGAAGGAGAACATCAACAAAACAGATGTTAAATTTCTGGATGAAACATTCGGTAAGTTTTACCTTTAACCCTCTTATTCAGGGACAAAATCTACGACCCTCAATCTGCAACTTTACTTCTTCACCCATGTAACCAATAAGGTGGAGTGAAAATATGAAGTTTATGGAATCAAAATGTAATACCAGGGGTAATAATATTTAGAGGTGCCCCAAGAGCATCATATTTTGAAATTTTCACAAAATTTTGAAGTTCAAATTTTTTAGCGAGGGAACATTCTCTAGTGATTTAATCTGGACAGGATATCAGAATATTACATTATGCAACGAGCCTATAATGGTAGTAATTAAGACGCGAGTATGTTTATGAAACAAGCGCAAGCGAGTTTCATAATTTTCATACGAGCGTCTTAATTACAATTATAGGCAAGTTTCATACGACTTTTTATGCTCGACCATATTTCTAACTTGAAATTATTCATAAGTATTCATGTTATTCTTATCTGACTGGGGAGCGGAACTGACCTTGTGCAATATCTCGTAAATTGTGAGATGTGCGCAGACGCGAAAGTATTGACTTTTTTCAAGAAACAAATTTCATTGACCTTGATATAATCTAGAGAGTAAAATAAACATTAATCTTGATATAACTTTGAAATTGATTTAGACATTGAAAAACGAGACGACAAATTGAATTTATTTGAATATTATTTACAATTAACGCTAATTATTATAGTAACAGAACATATCCTTCTGCGACAGTATTGGATTTCCAGCCTCCGTGACATTTCGCTAGTTGTCTTTCGATTGAATATCCGAGAATAATCGATACTTGCGCTTTCATATTGCTACAATGGTGTTTTTTGATTGGTGGAATACCTGAACTTTAATGAATAGGTGTACTTTAATGAGGTCCATTAAAGGGCTGCTACCAGGTGTATAATTACTACATTTCGGCATGGTCGAGCATAAACGTATTAAAAGTACATGTTAAAAGACTCTGCATATTTTTAGTCCCCTGTTGTTTCATCTTGAAGTGTCACAGAAACCTCAATTTATAAGAAAATTGGAAATAATCATAAAACTCTTAGGTATGATGTAATTAATATAACAAAATTAATGGAAATTCGTTCTTCTTATGTTACAGGGTATTTAAATCAGAATATCTCTAATATCAATACAAAAAATCTGACCTACTACACTGTATTTGCAATGCCAGAGGGGCTGAACCCATCACAATTACCTACCTATCATGACATAATGAAATATTATCTATGGGTCAAAAATGAATTACAATCCGACTTCAAATCAAAAGAACCTACTGTTGGAGAGATTTCAGAAAGAGTTGCCTTCAAAACTAAGGGAATCCAGGTAAAGGCATAAATTCTAAAAGTCAGTCATACAAGAATATTACAACTGATTCGTGCTTACCATGATCAATACACAAACTTAATGAAGCCTTGTAAGAAACGATATAATGATGACAACTAAAATGACAACATTAAAAAATTCAAAGAAGAAGCAAACAAACTATTTGATATATGCAGTTGCAAGTACAAACAAAAAACTGTATTTTTATTATTATGGGTTATTTTACGACGCTGTATCAACATCTATATTATTTAACGTCTGAATGAAATGAAGGTGATAATGCCGGTGAAATGAGTCCGGGGTCCAGCACCGAAAGTTACCCAGCATTTGCTCGTATTGGGTTGAGGGAAAACCCCGGAAAAAACCTCAACCAGATAACTTGCCCCGACCGGGATTCGAACTCGGGCCACCTGGAATAATACTGTAGGGATAATTGTGATAAACACCGCCGTGTTCCAAAACAAGAAAGAATGTTTTATTAGAGTAAAGAACAGAAAGAAGGATGATAATTGGACCTGTTGATTTAGTTACCACTCAGAAAGAAATGAAAAAGAAAACAAGAATAAATTCTAACTAAAAAAAATAAATGGGCTGAAACAGAATTTTATGTCAAATACTATATATTTTGTCCCTTTGGATCCCCTCAAAATTACTGTATACTGCAATCCCAATTTAAAGTCTTCCAAATAAAGTTTAAATATGTGATTTTACAGCATTAGCTATGTAATGAAAAACAAAATAATAGAACAAATATACAAAAGAATTATAATTCTAAGAAACTTCAAAGCCCTTGGGGCACCTCAAAAATTAAATATCGAAACTCCATATTTTTCACATTCCTAAGTTGAGTGAAAAAAGAGATTTTTGCAACTGTTACATTTAGAAAACAGTTAAAAAAACAATAGAATTTTTACAGGAATGAAAATATATAACCTTCGGCCAGAATTCTTCTTCAACATCATCATTCTTCTCAACAAATTGTGCTTTGGACTGATCAGAATAATTGTAATCTGGACTTAAGGTATGAAAATAAAATGCACTTGTCTTTCAGCCAATTGTGTGTATCTGATATAATACGAAAAAGGACAACTAGAAAATATATATATATATATATATATATATATATATATATATATATATCCTTAGTTGTTGTATTCAGCTATTAGAGACCCATAGACTTAATTACATTGATATTGATATTTATTTATAGTAAATTACATAGATGTAAAGAATCAGGAACATCAGTATAAACATAGCTCGTGTTTGGGTGTAGTTGTGTCTACATACCTACAATAAATACAAAAGTTAATGCACAAAAAAAGAAACAAAAAAGTACACAAAATACTTGATTTATGGAATCAATTTAAATACAGTGTTTCAAAAGTGATGGTCAAATATTTAGGGATTAGAAGTAAAAACGAAGATAAGGAAAACAGTTCCAGTAGGCTAAACATGGGTCCGCAAATTAATCATTTACGAGATATTTTTTTTCTTTTTGTAACAGCCAGTGAACCTAGTGCAGCGATGGGCGTTTGAGTGCATTTGCCCTCCGTGCGCACGGGGGATTCCAAGTGCAGCGCTGTAGTGTGCCAGCAGCTATAACAGATCTTACAGCTTTTAAATGAGCTACATTTAGGACTTCGGGGAAAATAAATTCTTAATACACAATTTGCTGATAGAACTGCAGCTTTTAAGAAGAAATTGCTGTTATGGATACGTCAAATGCAAAAGGGCGAAATATATCATTTACCATCCTTATCTAAGCGAATAGAATTTTGAACAATGAACATTTCGAAATGTACGCATGTATTCTATCCGGTCTATTAGAGGAATTTACATCAAAGTTCCACGATTTAGACTGCCTGGAAATGGATTTGCATATTTTTGCTACATGTTCTGATCCAACTGATTATTGATAACGTCCCCCCTTCATTGTAGTGTGAATTGATTGATCTGCGATGTGATCGAGAGATGCGAGCGAAATATGATTCAAGGTAGAGTCTTATGCAGTTTTATGACTGATTCCCAAGAGGACGCTTTCCCAATCTGCATAGGCTGTGTGAGAAAGTTTTGTGTTTATTTGGTTCCACTTATCGACGTGAACAGTTATTTTCTATTACGAAAATAAACAAATCTCAAACAAGAAATGGTGGGCTTTTAACGGCAGTTCTTCGCATAGCTTGTGCTAATACAGTTTCTCCAATTGAGTAATATGAATTAATGTGAAACAGACATGTTTTGCTTTGTGTTTAAGGAAGTGTTTCATTACTTCGTGTTCTTATTTAGTTTGGTACAATATTTTCTTTTGGAACATACAGTACGTACCGTAGCTTAAATAAACCGGTTTTCGTGCACTCTATAAGCACACTTCTCTCGTAGTACGCCGTGCAAGCACAGAGTGCATAATTCTGCCCAACCCTGACCTAGCGCCTGGATACGGTAAAGTGGCAACATTCATGTTTCGTATGTCTGCCGCATTCTCCCAGTCCCATTTTCTTCTAAGTGTGAGACGATATGGTGAACGTGAACGGTGGATAGGTAGAGGAGGACTTGTACCTCTATCATCGGACTTGGATCCTTTGGATTTTTGTGTATGGGGTTATACAAAATGTCTAGTTTACACAACAGTCATCACTATGCCTGAGAAATAAATTCCGTTATTCTACCAGAGCGCTTCTTGCGCCTCTAACTTTGAGTACGTCTCAGAGTTGGGTTTAGTTAACGCAGTGTCTTTCGTTCGTTTGAACTCATGCTTATCATCAGGGTAAGTTAGTCCTCAGCATTTGAGTGGCTGAAAGCCACTCCTTTGACTTCGAAACACAACTATCTGCTAAAGAAAAATTTAAAGACATTTTCTTTGTTTAAAAAAATTGCACTATTTTAAAGACATTTTATTTTCTGTCTGTACAAAATATACCTAATATAACATTGACAAGTATCAGTCTTATTATTTCACTATGTTAATATCATGGTGTACTACGTTTTTATTTTACACAATTTTTCATTTCATATATTGTTGCAGTGAATAACAAACCACATTTCAAATTTTCAAAGGAGATTGATTGTCTGTTGCTAGAAAAAACAGCCTTACATCTAGGAAAATTTCGTTCCATTTCTGCAGAAACAATGAAGACATATTTGAAATATTTTACATAAGCATTATCTATCTAAAAATTTGTATCATTATTATAAATTTCGTCATTTGAAATTGTCACAAATTTTACATAGAGCTAAATACCTGTAATATTTATCCAGTATTTTTTTTCATCTTGTTTCCTACATTTTTTCCTATTTCGTGTTCCAACTATTCGGTTCGTCACAATATCATTGACTACATACTATTTTATGTCTGTAGAAAATACACCCAATATAACATTGACAAGTATCAGCCTTATTTCACTGTGATAGTGTATTACGTTTTTGTTTTACATAATATTTCATTTCATATATTGTTGCAGTGAATAACAAACCACATTTTCAAATTTTCAAAGGAGAATGATTGCCTGTTGCTAGAAAAAACAGCCTTATATCTAGAGAAACTTCGTTCCACTTCTGCAGAAACAATGGGGGAATATTTAAAATATTTTACACAAGCATTATTTATCCCAAAATCTGTATCATTGCTACAAATTTCCTCATTTGAAATTAAGTCACAAATTTCGTCCTCTGCATCTTGCTGTTATTCTTCTTTACAAGACGTTGAATGTTGGCTGTTACGAATAGCAGTATTCGGTCGTAATGTAACCGATCAACGTATCG
The DNA here is from genome assembly GCA_025594305.2 of Periplaneta americana. Taxonomy (NCBI): domain Eukaryota; kingdom Metazoa; phylum Arthropoda; class Insecta; order Blattodea; family Blattidae; genus Periplaneta; species Periplaneta americana. The sequence goes on from JAJSOF020000038.1 coordinate 27,481,244, forward strand.
TTCATCATCATCATCATCATCATCATCATCATCATCATCATCACTATAAAATTTAAAGAACTAACTAATTTTTCTCGCTGCTGAATAGTTTTAGATCTTTAACAAGAATACATTCACAAGTAATAAAATTACTTTTCCATGTAAGTAACATTACACTAAGTCACCGTTGAAAGAAACACAAAACATAGGTCTACATAATCCGCATCTCGAGTCCGGAACCATTTGATTTCAACGCTACCAACGAGAAGTTACTGTCAGTTTCGCAAAATGGAAACATAGCGTAATCTTTCATTTCGGTATTTCGATATTTAATAACAAGTCTGGAAACAACGACAGTTTTATACATACTTATTGTTTATATTTCTGTTCATTCTTTATATGTAACTTGTATTTAAACTGGTCTTTCCTTCACCATAGTTGGCAACCCAAACAATGGCTTCATTCAGAGCAGAGAATTAAAAGTTTTTAACTCATAGCAGTGAATTACATGTTTTAAATCACTCTCTCTATGATAACCAACACATTAGCACAATAAAACCCATATATTCATTCATTTGTAACTTCTTCACAAACAAAAATTTACATAGAAAAGATCTATTTAAAATTAAATTTAGATAGGTACTAATAATTAAATTTAGATACCAGTAATTCTTAAAATAACGTATACGAGAGAATAATATACGCTCGTGGAAATTAGCACCCTCGGCTTCGCTTCAGAAGCTAAACTTCCCATTCGCGGATAAAATCTAATTTCACTCCCTTATACTATAAATTACTATTTCCAATGGTAAAGAAGCAGTAGGAAATTGATATATTCTGTTCCATTGTCACGCAAGAAACAATATATCCTCATCCGATATTAACTTCACGTTTTATTATAGACATTCGCATAGAAATTAGTCTTGTGAGCAACGAAAGAAACTTTCAGAATTATTATTATTCTTATTATTATTCTTATTCTTATTCTTATTCTTATTCTTATTCTTATTCTTATTATTATTATTACTATTTATACTGGCAGAGTTAAGACCACAGGGTCCTCTCTTACACTCTACCAGATCACAAAGTACACAAGCAGTGAAATTTAACAGAAAGTGAAAGAACAAAATATTAACATGTTACAGAAAATAATAACATAAGAGTTAACAAGGCTAATAGAAAAAAGTAAAATACAGATCTAAAGACTGGAATATAGGCCTACCATAAGTACGAGTAACTCAATTAGTACAAATAGTTAAAAGAGAAAACGTAAGAAAGAATACAACAAATCGAATGTGATAAAATAAAAAAGCGAAATTTAAATAAAAGCCACAATAAAAAGGCTATGATAATAAATTCATCTGGTGATCAAGAGAGTTCAGTGTTGGTGAACATAAAAGGAAATATATATATATATATATATATATATATATATATATATATATAAAATTATTTATTTTGAATTTTATTCAGCTTCCTCCAAGTGAAGGCTGCCTAGAAGACAAAGCTTACCAAAAAATTGTTGTTTTTTTAGTAAAAATTATAATGAAAAAAAACCAATGGAGAAGAAAAAGAAATAGAACGAACACAATTATAAATAATTGAAGACGACTATTATTCTGAATTTTATTCGGCTTCCTCCAAGTGAAGGCTGCCTAGAAGATAACGATTACCAAAAATTGTACAATTGGATACAGTAGAGCATCGATTATCCGAATACCGATCAACCGAAACATCGGTTAAGTCGGCAAATTCAAATTTGCATGCGCCCCACGTAGAAGTTCCGCTAACACTGTTTGCGAGATTTGGCTGCAAAAAAATTGGACTTCTTTTGCTAAACTGTAGGCCTACTTTAATGTCCATTTTGAACTTGTCAAACTAGGCTAGTCAGTTTTCTGTTCTATTTGTAAGACGTGTGATACAATGTATGTATATATATATATATATATATATATATATATATATATAGCTTTGTGTTTCTTTGTTTCATACTGCTCCTATGACACCGGTACAATTTGTTTTCGTAAATGATCGGTTATCCGAAAAATCAGTTATCCGAACACCCCCGTCCCCAATTGTTTCGGATAATCGATACCGTACTGTGTATAAATGAATAAATATATATATATATGTATATATATATGTATACTTACTTACTGGCTTTTAAGGAACCCGGAGGTTCATTGCCGCCCTCACATAAGCCCGCCATTGGTCCCTATCCTGAACAAAATTAATCCATTCTCTATCATCATATCCCACCTCCCTCAAATCCATTTTAATATTATCTTCCCATCTACGTCTCGGCCTCCCTAAAGGTCTTTTTACCTCCGGCCTCCCAACTAACACTCTATATGCATTTCTGGATTCGCCCATACGTGCTACATGCCCTGCCCATCTCAAACGTCTGGATTTAATGTTCCTAATTATGTCAGGTGAAGAATACAATGCGTGCAGTTCTGTGTTGTGTAACTTTCTCCATTCTCTTGTAACTTCATCCCTCTTAGCCCCAAATATTTTCCTAAGCACCTTATTCTCAAACACCCTTAATCTCTGTTCCTCTCTCAAAGTGAGAGTCCAAGTTTTACAACCATACAGAACAACCGGTAACTTTCAGATTTTTCGACAGCAGACTGGATGATAAAAGCTTTTCAACCGAATAATAACAGGCATTTCCCATATTTATTCTGTGTTTAATTTCCTCCCGAGTATCATTTATATTTGTTACTGTTGCTCCCAGATATTTGAACTTCTCCACCTTTTCAAAAGATAAATTTACAATTTTTATATTTCCATTTCGTACAATATTCTGGTCACGAGACATAATCATATACTTTGTCTTTTCGGGATTTACTTCCAAACCTATCTCTTTAGTTGCTTCTAGTAAAATTCCCGTGTTTTCCCTAATCGTTTGTGGATTTTCTCCTAACATATAACGTCATCCGCATAGACAAGCAGCTTATGTAACCCGTTCAATTCCAAATACTCTCTGTTATCCTGGACAATATATATATATAATTTACAAAAGTGTCGCAGAGAAAAAGGCTTGTAATTGAAGGGAATCTGAATTGAAAAAGTGCAATTTTAATTTATTTTTAAAACTAGATAATGTCCGACAGTTTCTGCAATGCTGTGCTAGAGTTTTCTAGAGATGAGTTTCAGAGACGTGAAAGATGAAGAGTAGGAAGACGTTCTGTATTTAGGAATGGAAGTGTGATTTCGTGTTGTGAGCGATAATGTATTTCGTGATATGAGGAAAAATGTTGTAAACGAGAAGCTAAATAGCTAGGGTAGGCCTAAAGAGTAACGTGAGGGAGTGAATAGTTATTCGCTCTTTGAGACAGAAGCAGGACAGCATATTTAGTGAAGGTGAGATACGGTCAGATCTACGGATATTGCTAATAAATCGAACACATGCATTATGAACACGCTGTAGTTTTTCTGTCAGTCTTATGTTAAGGTCAGTGAAGAGAGTGTCACAGTAATCAAAATGAATCATCAAGAGCGACTGTACTAAATTCTTCTTGAGAGCCAACTAAAGGAAATTTCGGATTCTGTTTAGTGTGTGAATTTTCATAGAAATTATTTTACATATGTGTGTGATTTGAGTATTCCAACTTCAGTTTTTGTCCATATAAATTCCTAGATTTTCTACCATCATAGCAACGTTTATCTAGATCAGCGGTGACCAAAACTCGAGCTGCAGTGATTACACGCGACAGACAGCTTATGAAGTAAGGAGACGCAGGAAAGGTACTTGACACGAAAACTACAACCAGTGGTGGTTCCTGTACTAACGTCTTGATCAATCCCGCGGATAAAAATCTCAAGCTTTGCTGTATCAGTAATGTCACTGCTGTCATCAAGAGCCATTGAATAATATACGATTTTTCTTGCTTCTTTTTAACCTTCCTCTTGAATATAATCAGGAATTTTCTATATTTTTCTCTCGATACTTGGTCAAGAAATTCGTAGTTTTTCAGAATTAAAAACTTCCTATGGACAAATTATTTAAGATATTTTAATCATTACTCTTTTGAGAAACTCTGTTCTATTAAAAGGCTTTAGAGCACGGGATATTTCAAACCCCATTAGGTAGCCGACTTCCTTACATTTATTTATCTTCTATTTATCTTCCTGGCCATAATTTAAGACATGTCAATTCCTGGCGTTTCACAGTTCGTTGGCACAAAATATTGAATCAGTTTTTTAGAGTAGTATTATTAAATGAATAAATAGTTAACCTCATCTAAAGATTAAGGATATTAAAATTGAGATAAAACCTAATAATTTTATCCTTCTAGGGAGAAGATCTAAAAATATCAATATTCATGCACGTACAGAAGAATTATAGAAACACATACTTAGTGGTCAATAATAATAATAATAATAATAATAATAATAATAATAATAATAATAATAATAATAATAATAATACTTACAAATGGCTTTTAAGGAACCCGAAGGTTCATTGCCGCCCTCACATAAGCCCGCCATCGGTCCCTATCCTGTGCAAGATTAATCCAGTCTCTGTCATCATATCCCACCTCCCTCAAATCCATTTTTATATTATCTTCCCATCTACGTCTCGGCCTCCCCAAAGGTCTTTTTCCCTCCGGTCTCCCAACTAACACTCTATATGCATTTCTGGATTCGCCCATACGTGCTACATGCCCTGCCCATCTCAAACGTCTGGATTTAATGTTCCTAATTATGTCAGGTGAAGAATACAATGCGTGCAGTTCTGCGTTGTGTAACTTTCTCCATTCTCCTGTAACTTCATCCCGCTTAGCCCCAAATATTTTCCTAAGCACCTTATTCTCAAACACCCTTAACCTATGTTCCTCTTTCAGAGTGAGAGTCCAAGTTTCACAACCATACACAACAACCGGTAATATAACTGTTTTATAAATTCTTTCACATTTTTTGACAGAAGACTAGATGACAAAAGCTTCTCAACCGAATAATAACACGCATTTCCCATATTTATTCTGCGTTTAAATTCCTCCCGCGTGTCATTTATATTTGTTACTGTTGCTCCAAGATATTTGAATTTTTCCACCCCTTCGAAGGATAAATCTCCAATTTTTATATTTCCATTTCTTACAATATTCTGGTGACGAGACAATCATATAGGGTACGAGTGGGGCTACTTCCAGTCATTGACTTCTAGCAGAATGTGGTGCCCACAAGTGGCGTGGTAACACGTTAAAGTACGGAGTGTCCAACATGCCCGACTGTCCAACAGACCCTAGTTTACCCTATTTTGTCTTTTCGGGATTTACTTCCAAACCGATCGCTTTACTTGCGTCAAGTAAAATTTCCGTGTTTTCCCTAATCGTTTGTGGATTTTCTCCTAACATATTCACGTCATCCGCATAGACAATAACTGTTCAATTCCAAACCCTGTCTGTTTTTTTTTATTGGGTTATTTTACGACGCTGTATCAACATCTTGGTTATTTAGCGTCTGAATGAAATGAAGGTGATAATGCCGGTGAAATGAGTCCGGGGTCCAGCACCGAAAGTTATCCAGCATTTGCTCGCATTGGGTTGAGGGAAAACCCCGGAAAAAACCTCAACCAGGTAACTTGCCCCGACCGGGATTCGAACCCGGGCCACCTGGTTTCGCAGCCAGACGCGCTGACCGTTACTCCACAGGTGTGGACCCCTGTCTGTTATCCTGAACTTTCCTAATGGCATATTCTAGAGCAAAGTTAAAAAGTAGAGGTGATAGTGCATCTCCCTGCTTTAGCCCGCAGTGAATTGGAAAAGCATCAGATAGAAACTGACCTATACGGACTCTGCTGTATGTTTCAGTGAGACACATTTTAATTAATCGAACTAGTTTCTTGGGAATACCAAATTCAATAAGAATATCATATAATACTCCCCTCTTAACCGAATCATATGCCTTTTTGAAATCTATGAATAACTGATGTACTGTACCCTTATACTCCCATTTTTCTCCATTATCTGTTGAATACAAAAAATCTGATCAATAGTCGATCTATTACGCCTAAAACTGCACTGATGATCCCCAATAATTTCATCTACGTACGGAGCTAATCTTCTCAAAAGAATATTGGACAAAATTTTGTACGACGTCAACAAAAGTGATATTCCTCGAACGTTACCACAGTTGGTTTTGTCCGCCTTAATAATAATAATAATAATAATAATAATACATTATTCAGCGTGGCAATTAATGTTTCTATATACTCCTAATTGAACCATTGAGAAAAGTAAACATATTACATTTTGTCTGACAGAACAACAAAAAAGTTCTCCTTCTCATTCTTTATGAAACCACCTGTTACTGCTTGTAGAGACATAGTTTGTAGAGAGACATGATACCGCCCCCTGCTTGCCTTCAGTACGTGAATGAAAACACAGCAATGTACAGGAAATTCCTCGTACCCGTTTGAATGTCTGTGATTACAAGATGTAATCACGACACCCGCTTTAGTCACCGCTGATCTACGAGTAGATGTTATTCTAGGCAATTGAATTGTTTTAAAATAAGATCAAAATCATACTATCGTGAATGCTGATAGAAAATTAGTAATAGCCTACATATATATTTTCCCAAAACAATATTCTCCTTCATAAGTGTCTATATTTTAGGAATCGAGCACTGTGACTGCAATACAATAGGTATGTTATGAAATTTACGCCATAAAAACGAAATTTAAAACACTTTTATCTAGTGGCCCACGTTTTGAGCTGTAGCATTATCATTCTTCTTGTTCGAATATTGTGCATAAGAATTGAATCCTAAATTTCCTTATTGGACATTTAACATTGAATTGCTGCAAAAACTATCACAGCTGTTAAGTTATGTACATCATCGTGGGAAAAGTTAACGTTAAAAAAAAGTGACGTGATAAGATTAGGAAAGGTGTGCAGCCATGTGCTTTGTGGGTACCTCATATTTCCAGTGTTCCCACAGAGTTAAGTGTTTATATGATCATGAGTTTTATAATGTATATAGAAACCTCCCAAGGTTCTTACCTCATCTTCTTTTTATCCAAACTTCGCCATTCTTTTACTTACACCGCTGAAAAGGTAAGTGCCACGCTCCTATTTGTCGAAATGTAAATCTTTAATAACAGAATTTATACACCTTTATATTTTATCAGAAGAGCAAAAAGTGTCAGAAAAATCGTGTACACATTTCACTGTAAATATAAACAGTTCTGTCAATATTATTAAAAATGTGCAGAGGCAAAGTTAGCAGAATTATGATGTAGATAAGTTTATATCTAGATGTCGTACATTCTGTCAAGGTTATCAATCTAATGGCTGATTTTTCCAAGTATTGTTAGAAAATTTAACGACTGTTAAACTCTAAACAGTTTGTTAATTAATAAAATTGTAGGTTTTCAACACCAATTTGGTTTAACAGATTTTTAACAGTTTGTTAATTTTAAATGTAGGATTTCGGGCAGTTAACTCGTTTAACAGTTAGTTAAATATGGCCGATGTCTCCACAGCTGTTCGAACAGAAGTTGCGAAATTAATATTTTGTATCTCTCTGTAGGGAATGTTTAGCATATGACTGGTAATATAACATTTAAAAAATACTTTCGACTGTTTAAATACATCAGTGCTATTTTATTTCTTTCGTATTTCGTATCCATAATAGCCATGAGGAAATATAACCTTAATTTGTAATTATTATTCAGCACGTCACCTATAACTTTCATTTGTCAACTGTTTGTTTATGGAGCGTGGCCTACTATAACAGGTTGTCATTTTATGCAAGTTTCATGACTCACTCTATAATACAGAATTTAAAGGTTAATTTTAGCCAGGGATCGAGAAGGATGGCGGAAGGGAATTCAAGGCAACCGCTGAAGAGTGGAGAAGCCCACAAAAGTAAAAGTAAGTAATTTTAGCCATAAAAAATTGACGGGTTTGCCGGAAAAAGGGCGTATACGTCAATATGGTGAATTGAAATACAGGTAATCTAAGATTTTAAAACGCACCTGAATAAAATGTTATACAGATAGTGAACAAAATTATACATTAAATTAAAAATCTTAGCGAGTATAAATGTTTAGTAGCATTTAGGCAATTTATATTATTAAATTTCCTTATATTTGACTATAATTATGTGTGTGTATTCCGCCTTTGCTTATCATACAATATGAATGAATTAATTAGTCATATTTTCTCATTAACGTTTTCGGTACGTAATTTGTACCATCTTCAGATGTTTGTATATGATGCTAATTGTTAACCAAGCCTGTGGGTGCATGTATCTGGACTTAAATGGTCAGTGTTTTTGTGCATGCTTTGCGATGTCGGTGAAGTGTTGTCATGATTACACAAATGATCACCTTAACTCTTATATACTATTTGCTGGTACAACACTTTATCAAACTTAAATTAAAATGTTTCGGTCATTATTTAAAAAACACTATTTAAAAACACTGTTTAAAAACACTGTTTAAAACTATTTAAAAGCACATAGTTTTTACATCACTTTAACTATGTGAAGTATGTGATCACTTATTGTGTGGTGTTGGCCGGTTTGAAGTTAAATGAGGCACTTGTGGTGATCTTGTTATTTAGCGTTGAGCTGGACGCAATATCGTAACATGGCTATGTTTTCTAAAAGTGATGTTGAGACACTTCTATTAAGTTGATGGCGTATGTAATATAACAGAATAAAGGTTGTCAGGTCCGTGGCTTTAGTATCGCCTGGCGTGTAGTTTTTACGTGTATTGGTCTGCTCGTGCTTGATGCTAGGCTGATACTAACCCACAGGCTTGGTTAACAATTAGCATCATATACAAACATCTGAAGATGGTACAAATTACGTACCGAAAACGTTAATGAGAAAATATGACTAATTAATTCATTCATATTGTATGATAAGCAAAGGCGGAATACACACACATAATTATAGTCAAATTGTGACAGCTTATCGGTATATCTTCAACATGAAATTCCTTATATTTGTACCATATAAAACTTCGGTCTATACGCCCTGTATCCATATAGGCCTAATGATTTGCTTAGGGGATTTTATGTAGATTTCAGATTTAAATTTCACACGGAATTGAAACAAAGATACATTTTATGATATTTATTATCTACTTCTAAAGTAATTTACATTATTTCAGATATACTCAATACTGAGTAGACATTAAGTACGCAAAGCAAAATCTCTGACTATAACAGAAAAATAAAATCTTCATTTTGTGTCAACATAAATAAATAAAATTTATTCTTTGTATAATCCTGATAACAATAAGCCCAAAAATCTGAATATTGTAACAAATCTCTTTATAGAACATAAAATATTTCCGTCTGAATCTATGAGTTTCACAAGTTTGTTTACTCTTAAAGCAAGGACAATAATGAACATAAAAAGTAGTCAAAGGAAACAACTGGACTGACTAAATTGAACTATATATATTTGCTTAGTCTCTACCAAGAGAAAACACACACAGTGCAGTATGCTGTAACGCGCAGCACTAGCTCTACTTGTAGACTGACTGACTGACTAAATCGCGCACGCACGAACGCAGCCCTGTCCTGCAAGTATGTACAGTACAATCAAAACAAAATTTCGCTACTATAATTAGCGAATTATTCACTACATTTTAAACCGTTTTCCCAAAGAAGGGCGTAGAGGTCTATCCGCCTTTCTTCCGGCAAACCCCTCAATTGTCTTTCATGTGTAGAATCATTACCAACTGCTGTTGAGGAGTTAAAATAGTGCTAACAGACGTTATTGTTAAGTGTTGTTTATCTTAAACAAAATTATGTTGAACAAATGGAAAATACATTAACAAAGCGTTAAAAATAAACAGACTGTTAATTTAACATTCGTTAAGCAAAATTAAACATTACTTGGACAAACTGATCATAAATGCATTTAAAATTATATGAATTCCAATGTATTTTCTTACAATCATCAGCATATATTTATTATTTTATAGCCATTACTAATATTTCTACTTGACAATGTAGTATCTGCAAGAAATATTACGTCCTTTTTAGCTTATGAGACATAGCACGTTCTTCTTGGAACGGCCAAATCATATGGAGGTCACACATTGGCGTCTATAAATGAGCCCCAGTTCCAGGAATTTAATCTACTTCGAGTGTAGTCATTCATACTTCCTGTGTTGAACCCAAAATGAGAAACAAAAAATATAATTAATTTTTAGTACAGATAAAATTATATGGACTCGCTATCTCTCGTTGTATTTCCATTTTTCTTGTACATAGTGAGATGTTAGATACTGCGATGATGATGATTTATGATGATGATGATGATGACAACGACGATTGGCGAAACTACTGAAACTAATTACTGATTAATATTTGTTAATGAAACTAACATTTGTCCATTCTTATTATCATTAATTTTTCTAAATAGAATACAAAAACTGTAATGGCAAAATTTCATTACATTAATATTCTCATTATATAACCTAAATTTTAGATTTATATTTTTTCTCCCTATAACATAGTTCCAGTAAACTTACATTAAATTAATTCTCATCATTTTACTAGCTATCTCAAGTTAATTATAATTGATTGAATTAAATTAGCTCATAAATTAAGTTATTACTTTAACTTATAGGTTTATCTAAATTTAAATAAACATGTACTAGTCGTTAAAACTTAACTGAAGAATATTGTTGGAGAACCTTTTAAGTGTAGTGTAAATATTCGTAATTTAAATATGTATTTTATTAAGGCTGGTTGAGTGGAAGAGAAGGCCTTACGGCCTTAACTCTGCCAGCGAAAATAAAACATTCTATTCTACAAATTTTATATTATCGCAAAAAAAAATCATTTCAACTTGTTATATTTAACTGAATTGTTATAATGAATCTAATTCAATTTTCTGCACATTACCATTTCGATAAAGTACAGCTATCACCAGTACCGGATTTAGGCCTAGACAACCTAGGCAGTTGCCTAGAGCGGCAATTTTCAGGGGGCGGCATTTTTTATCTCTCTCTCTCTTTCTCTCTCTACCTTTTTTATTTCCATTTTTTCCATTTCATTTTACAGTGAAATTTGTTTTTAAAATACTAGTTAATAAATATTTTCTGAAGTTTATTCTTGAACTCCTTGTGGAAGTCGGAAATCACATTATCGCGGTCGCGGCGAGAGTAAAAGTAAAGTGTCCAGCTACATAATTATATTGTAATACCGGTATCACGTTATTATATTATGAAACCAAGTAATAATACCGGACAGCTAGCAGTTCTGCGCGCGAACGGCGCAGGTGCTGCTACCTAGGCGGCAGGGTGTGCTGAAACCCGCGAAGCAAGCTGTAATATACTATAATGTAAATTACTGCTGGACTAGTAAATAGTTTTCTTAATTATAGCTGTGTTAAAACTCGGGGTGTATATGTGCTGTTACCATTGCTACAATTACAGCATTACAAACTGCTCCAAATCGTACTTTCGATTTCCGAGGGATCATAAAACGTGTCAACAAAATTCTTTAGTAAGCCTAATGTCTTCGTCTCTGTATTGATAGAACAATAAAAATTAGCTTTTTTATTAGGTCTAATAAATTAATAGAAGTTAAAATGTACTGCAAATTTTAAGGTTTTATCAAATTAAGTTTTATTGTTGTCTACATGCCTTTACTAATTATAACAAGCATCAGATTACAACCAATTTTATCTTTGCAGTTGTCAGCAATGCGTATATAAAGCGTTTTTGTAAATTCAGTCTTAATGTCAGAATTAATTTTGTCTCACTAATTCAGAGAAAAAATATGTAACAATTAATTACGGAAAGTAATACGAAGTGTGCAATATTTCTCATAATATGCAGCTTTGATATAAAATAATAATGTTACATTAAATACTATTCAACACTTCTTAAGTGTCTCATATTATTCCACATTAGTACCTCAACGTTTTAAACAATAGTCCGATTCCCGCTATGTTTATATTTGTATTTGTGATCGTAATACCACACCTCTCCGCTAGATGTCAGCTCCACGACATTTCGCACTCACGTCAATGCTGTTAGCAGAGGTCTGCATCGGACATTTTCGCTCGAGCGCTAAGTAGTTCACAAATCCGATAGGTTGCGCACATGCATGATGGGTAAAATTGTCACGAGCGATAAATCCTCGAACGGTATAAGCCCAGCGTTAGACATTCGTTCTTGTTGCAGTGATGAACTGTGTAGTAATATCATAGATGTTTATCATTTCAAAACTTTGCAGTGTTTAACTAACCTCTCCATAGTACAACTACAAAACTTGCTTTAAAATGTAATATAAATGTTGTAGGTAAATGTTTTTTTTTCCCCACACAGGAGTGATTTTGTTTTTGCTACATCTGATAGATGTTATTGGATGTAAATGTAATTATTATAAACGGAGAACACAATCACGATAACGCAAGAACTGTATCAAGTTTTCTAGTAGTAGTAATAATAATAATAATAATAATAATAATAATAATAATAATAATAATAATAATAATAATAATAATAATTAGTGTATCAATCTTTGCGTCTGTAACAGTTGTGCAGCATGATTATTTGTTTTATTATATTTTCTGTGACGTTATCTCTGTACTAATATAGTTATTAATCTACTGCTATATCAATAATATTTTGTAAAACTTTTCTACATTGTCGCAGCATATAGGCGGAACACTATGTATGGACCTATCAGATTATATATGTGGTAAATCAAATATTGAATAATTATTAATTAGCAATAATAACTGTAGGCCTATATCGAAGTTTTTCATACTATTTTATTTATAACTTCATGTTCCTGTTTTGGTACGTTCCATTCACTGTTCCATTAAACGTTTGTCATAAACGCAGAAAATAAAGCCTTATTTTTACCGTGTGAGCAAAACATATGTGTATCTTATCTGTCGTCTTCCATACAAGATAAGACATGTCGGTGAGATGACCTTGTACTGTGCTTCCATTTATTACGAGCGTATCACGACCGATCGTATCTCACTCGAGGGTGCGACACTCGACCGAGTTCAAGCGAGCGATTTAACTCCAATGCAGCACTCTGGCTTCTAGTATTATACAGCTGTCCAGTATTATTATAGTAAAGTATTTGACGAAACTTCTTAAATTTAACTGCTTGTATAAACAAGAATGCACTGTTGATAGTCAAATTGGATGTGTGTTCCTTATTTATCGCTATGGATAATAACCACAACCCTCAGTTATATTTCCAATATACTGAGTGGCGCAGGTAAAAGTAGCACGTCTCCCTTTTGAATGTGAATGCAATATTTTGACTGCTTGAAATTCCATTATCGTATTCTATCGTATCTTATTATAACGAAATGAATAAGAGTTACAACAATGGACAATTTTATGCAATACTCGATTGTTGGCATTCTTCTTATCAGTCATCAGTCGAATTACACATGTCTGTTCGCATTCTGCAAAATGACTTACTCGATACAAGAAAGAGTGGAAACGTATGTGAGAACAGGTGCGATTAAGAAAACCCGCGAAATTTTTCAAGACTAGGGATGGGAGGTTCTTGGAAAATAACCGGTTATCAGTTAACCGGTTATTTTAAAAATAACAACCTGAAGGAGGTTAACCGATAAAAAATAACCGGTTTTCTAATTTCGAAATTCGTCAAATTAGTCACGAAAACAAAATGAGAGGTTATTGCCAATACACATCAAAGAAAAATGTACAATTAACTGTAAAACCAACCACAGGATAGTTAAAAAGATTTCATTAGATGCTGAAGAACATCAACGACGTATCTGAACAAAATGCAACAATATGTTATTATTTATATGTTGTTATTATTGAAGTACATATGATATTTCCATGCAGATGTTCTGCGTCATCATACGATGAAAGAGTAATGGAACGGAGAAAAATTCTCTCACTTCGTGATTTAAGACGGCGCTTATTCCGTCGGAGCCAACTAGTCAATCGAGTGCACCTCAGCACATGTGTGGACTTCAGTCCTGCGGTTAGGGCGGCCAATAGAGGGATGGAGCTTAATCTGAGACGATTCTAACCGGCGTCGGAGTTGATCCGTGTGGCTTAGTGGATAAAGCATGCACGTAGAGCTATCTTAACGTTCCATTACTCTTTCATCGTAAAATGCAACAAATAAAGGTTATGAAATTTCAGTTCATATAAATTGTCTAATTACTTCAGTCACATTAGTGTTATAATGATGGGTGGGACTGTATCTTAACATTAAAAATAAATGGCACTACAAATAAATGCACATAATTTGCTATATTTCTGTATAATATCGGACATGGTTTTATATGTAGGCTTATGTGCATATTAATAAGTTGAAAATATAAATATGTTGACAATAATCATAATTATTACCTTACCTGAATTTCAACATAATCAGCTTCATCAGAATTACATGAAGTTCTCTTAGTTTGTGCATTTTCCTTTAAATTTAAGCACGATTGATGTTTACGAAGAAGAAGATTTTTTAAATTAGCCTAGTTGTTTCTCCACCTGTTTTGCAATTTCTTCCACATAAATTATAATCACACGCATTATTTGGCTTCTTCGTAAAAAAAAATCCCACACAACGCTTTTCTTAGAGGACATTTTCACAGTACAGTACTTCCGTACAACAAAATAATTTAATAAGTAGTTGCAACTATCAGACCTGAAGGTTAGAAAGCTACGTGCCGTCTAGCTTAATTAGCAGAAAGTTATTTAAAAAAAAAGAGATAAGACATCGTTTGAAATCACGGATCATTTGAAATGTTCCAATAACCCGCGCATTTATATCAGCCAATTAGACAAGTGGAAATTGTCCGCCATTTGAAATGCTGCAATACCCACACAATCAAAGTCAGCGATTAAGGCAGGCTAGATTGACAGTTGAATTGGAGTCGAAATTATTTTGCCATCTATGGACATATTAAATAACTAAAGCAACATCCCATGCGCCATCTAGGAATGACAAAAGAGAACAATTTGTTGACGGGGATCAGACACGGTATTTTAAAAAATAACCGATAGTTCAGTTATTGATGAAAATAACCGGTTATCAGGTTAAACCGGCAAGCATAATTAGCCGGTTAACCTAATGAAAATAACCGGTTATTTTTGCCCATCACTATTCAAGACAAGTTTCCGGAAAAAGGGCAACAGGCAGAGGGAGTAATACAGGGTTTGGTTAAAAAGTAGCGTGCCACAGGATCTGTGCAAAATGTATCTGAACATGATTAGACGTGCAGAGCTGTGTGTGATGCTGCAGGGAGCTACTTTTAACATCTTCTATGAAAAGTGAGTCCTTTTTAGCACTTCGTTTCTATATCTTTCTTCTGTATTTACTCTATACTTACACGGACAACTTTTATCTGCGCTACTTTGTTTATCGCCAAGAATACTACTGGGTGTTCATTTCAAAGTGTGTCATGACGTCACTGTTGTTGGGTCACCGATTTGAAGCGAGTTTCATATATGTTAGAGAAGTTGCCTATTATTTAAGGCGTTCTTCAATCTGAACTTGAGAACGTGTACGGTATAACTTGAACGTCGTAGCAACAGATGGCGGTCTGTACGGTCTGTGTGCTACCATAACCTCTTTCGAACTGTGTTTTGCGCCAGCAAGTCGTACGCAGGGTATTTGTTATCATCGGTTGCGTACGATAACATTACACAACACAAATCAAATGCTCCGTGTCCATGTTGACCGTCGAAGTTAATGTCAACAAATACGTAAGTAATCGTCTTAACCCTCTCCCCATATCCCGACAGTACGTATTTCCAAACAGTTCACATTCCTGCCACTACCGGCGTTACCGTACGTATCGGCACGTACTCTTCAGAATGAACGCCGTACTTGCTAGCCAACTTCTCTGCCTCTTAGATTATACACCTGAGCTGCGGAAGTGTAGGAAGATTGAATTCTCTAGGCTCATCAGCTAGCCACAAGACGGCATACAGCGAGCCAAGACACATTTTGAACTGAACACCCAGTATTTAATCACTTCCCAGCATGTGCACTATATAATTCGATAATGAAAGGTTTATTCCGCAAAGAGTATTTTTTCAGTTTATTTTATACTTCCTACCGAAGTAAGAAATACTCGTAATAATTGTACCACCAACAAACCCATGCAAAAAAATAATCCACAGCCTGGCTTTCACAAATCAATTTTGTTTCAACAATGAATAAGTTTGGAAAACGTATTATATGACTTTCACGTGTTAAATTTTATGTTACGTTGTTAACATGTTTCGGCCTGTTATCGGCAAAATTGGCATTGCAAAGTGTAGAAACTAAAGTCTAGAGGATCCTAGTGTATGTTCCATTCCTTAAAATTATTGCCTAGATCCTATCAATTATCCCTAAGAAATTCTGTCACTTATTTCTAAAACAGCCTGTATGTTACACTGGCGTGGTTTCAGAATAACGACAGAGACTTCGGTCGAAAGTGAGTTCCAATCCTACTTCGGATCGTTACCTGGTCCGGTACAGAAATGTTGGACCACAACGAGTCAAAGTCAGGATAGGAGAAGAAATGTATGAAGTGAAATAGGGGTAGGAGTACGTCAAGGATGTCCTTTATCACCTAACCCAGTGATGTCAACTGATGCCCATAGGAGCAAGCGCGCGCTTTAGAGCCCAGGAGAGCCTGAGAGCTTTACAGCGGAAAGGAAAGAGACAGACGAAAGAGGCAGTATATGCTGCTTGGTCGAGCTATATACAGGGATGGCCAGCACTGATTCAATGGATAAAGGGAAGAGAACTTATTAAAACTGTATCCATGTTAATTTTTAGATTTGTCTGAGAAGTATCAATGCATTATAAGTTTTAATTTTAATGTTCATTTTTCACAAGTTTACTTTTTTATTCAAAAGGAATATTTTCTGAACTTTTTTACAGAAAAGTGAAATTTTCAGCAATGTTTTCGTAAATCTAATATATCGTAAATACATATTACTGAAGATAGTGTAATAAAATGTTTGAAAATATTCGCATGGAAAATGTTTGTAAGGAAATGAATTAACAAAGCAAATACTGTTACATCACAAACAAAAGATATGTGCCTATGTGTTGGTAAAACGTCAGCTCTATAGCTTCAGTAGATTTCGAGATAATTTAATATTCTGATAACAGAAAGTTGCGCACCAATATCACGTAAAAGCATAATGCGATAAGAGTTTTATTATGTAATATTAGTTACAGTTAAAACATATACCTAGACAACTTTTCTTTGTACTATAATATTGTTTTGATTACTTATATAAGATGAAAGAGTAATGGAACGGAGAAAAATTCTCTCCGGCGCCGGGATTTGAACCCGGGTTTTCAGCTCTACGTGCTGATCCTTTATCCACTAAGCCACGCCGGATACAACCCCGACGCCGGTTAGAATCGTCTCAGATTAAGCTCCATCTCTTGGGTTCCCTCTAGTGGCCGCCCTCTGCACTACGTCATAGATTTCTATGAACGCAGGACCGAAGTCCATACATGTGTTGAGGTGCACTCGAATGAGTGACTGGTTGGCCGGGATCCGACGGTATAGGCGCCGTCTTAAATCACGGAGTGATTTATTATGCATATCATATACCGTCGGCATTGTATGGGGCAAAATTATGGACATTACGACGAAGTGAATAGAAGCGAATACAAGCATTTGAAGTGTGGATATGGAGAAGAATGGAGCGTGTGAAATGGACAGACAGTATGAGAAACGAAGTTGTGTTGGAAAGAGTGGGCGAAGAAGGAATGATGCTGAAACTGATCAGAAAGAGAAAAAGGAATTGGTTAGTTCACTGGCTTAGAAGAAACTGCCTACTGAAGGATGCACTGGAAGGAATGGTTAACGGGAGAAGAGTTCGGGACAGAAGAAGATGTCAAAATATGATAGATGACATTAAGATACAGGGACATCATTTTATTTTACTTCAATTTTTATTGTACCTGAGTTTTTTAATGTACTTCACTCCCACCCTTCTACTAATGAAGTTCAACCGTCCTCCACACAGATCCAAGACCGCATATACAGTCATAGTAGCCTTACGGTCATGGTAAACAGTACGTTCCAAAAATATGTTCGCGTTTTCCAGTAACGAAAGAGCTTTCATATTGCATCATTTTCCATTTGCCTTCGTCGCATCCCGGTTTCCCTCACCTGATTCTATTCGCCTGTCTGTAAATGCTAGTGGCTGGGCTGTCTTAGCTCTTTTCTGAGAACATTAATTTCTGTTAGGAATTGGATGTTACGTAATATTATACCCATACAATAACTTAAATAAAAGGGCCTTGTTAAGTAACTTTCAAGTGATTTCCTCCCTTTCTACGACGCTGCGACGTAACCAGTTGGACGGACAGTAGATAGCATGTCTGAGTAATTTTATCTTTTCGGATCGGGCAGAAGTGAAGATTGAATTTACAGTACGTAAGGTCTCTTTTATAGAGTAGATACAGAATTATTTCAACATGAGTTACTGATACGAAGTACGAACCTGGTAATTGGAATTACGTACAATAGTCTATAGTGCGATAATATGCAAAAAGAACTGAAGTCTGCATCGAAATGAACGGCCACCATTTTCAAATATGTGTTTAAATATCCATATTATGATTATTTTTCAATTTAAATTCATTCTCTATATTGTACGCTAATGTGTTGTATAATATACAATGCATAATGAATACGTCCGCATGGAAAGCTCAGTTCGTGAGTAAAAACACTCATTGTTAATACTATACTGTATTTTGATGAAACAAAAACCTAATGAAAATTATCAAACTGAAAATCGCGATATTTCTTAATTTATGTAAATGAATGAACTACTTTTCTTTCCTCCTATACCTAGTAAAGTGATTTGTTTGTATTTTACGCCAGTATCATCGAACTCCAGTCGTGGAAGGGGGTAACAAACAGTGTTTCCGGTTCTTAATCGTTGATCCAAAGGTATAGCCAGGTTAATATTAGAAATGTTAGCAAAAATAAAATGATGTCCCTGTATATGGATCGTTTGCGGAGACAATGAGGAAGGCAGAAGATAAGAAAGATTGGAGATTGCTAGGTTTGCATTGAAAGGTCTGCCCTTGGGCAGAACACTTGCCTATGCAGAGAATTTAATACTTAACGTCCTTACTGAGTTTCCTAGTCCTAAGTAATTCCGTTCAAGCTATGTGAACTTGACTTTAAAAAAATTCTCACAATTACAGCCAACCAAAGTGAAAACTCCGAACCTCGTATAATGAAAGAACTTTTACAAGAATAAATTCGATTTTCAATGTCGATATTGTGCATTTGTTGGCCCATTAACCATGCAGGATTTTTCACTCAACACTTCAGTTGGTTATTTGTTTACTCCACCCTCCACGAGAGCAGTTAAGAGAAACATCAGCCGAAGCTATATACGTATGTCCTCGCACAAGCTCTCCTGGTATGGCGATGTAAATTCCTACACATACTTAAAAGGAGGAAATACCTCCCCTCTGCTTCAAGTGTTGGGAATATTTTATTGACTAATCCTTAAAGTTTCGACAGATAGTGGAGAAAAAATGGGAGTATAAGGGTACAGTAAATCAGTTATTCATAGATTTCAAAAAGGCATATGACTCGTTTAAGAGATAAATTTTATATAACATTCTTATTGAATTTGGTATTCCCAAGAAACTAGTTCGTTTAATTAAAATGTGTCTCAGTGAAACGTACAGCAGAGTCCGTATAGGTCAGTTTCTGTCTGATGCTTTTCCTATTCACTGCGGGCTAAAGCAAGGAGATGCACTATCACCTTAACTTTTTAATTTTGCTCTAGAATATGCCATTAGGAAAGTTCAGGATAACAGAGACGGTTTGGAATTTAACGGGTTACATGAGCTTCTTGTCTATGCGGATGACGTGAATATGTTAGGAGAAAATCCACAAACGATTAGGGAAAACACGAAAATTTTACTTCAAGCAAGTTACCAGAATATTGTACGAAATGAAAATATAAAAATTGGAGATTTATTCTTCGAAGAAGTGGAAAAATTCGAATAACTTGGAGCAACAGTAACAAATATAAATGACACTTGGGAGGAAGTTAAACGCAGAATAAATATGGGAAATGCCTGTTATTATTCAGTTGAGAAACTTTTATCATCTAGTCTGCTGTCAAAAAATCTGAAAGTTAGAATTTATAAAACAGTTATATTACCGGTTGTTCTGTATGGTTGTGAAACTTGGACTCTCACTTTGAGAGAGGAACAGAGATTAAGGGTGTTTAAGAATAAGGTTCTTAAGAAAATATTTGGGGCTAAGCGGGATAAAGTTACAGGAGAATGGAGAAAGTTACACAAATCAGAACTTCACGCATTATATTCTTCACCTGTCATAATAAGGAACATTAAATCCAGTCGTTTGAGATGAGTAGGTCATGTAGCACGTATGGGCGAATCCAGAAATGCATATAGAGTGTTAGTTGGGAGGCCGGAGGGAAAAAACACCTTAGGGGAGGCCGAGACGTAGATGGGAAGATAATATTAAAATGTATTTGAGGGAAGTGTGATATGATGATAGAGACTGGATTAATCTTGCTCAGGATAGGGACCGATGGCGGACTTATGTGAGGGCGGCAATGAACCTCTGGGATCCTTAAATGCCAGTAAGTAGTGGTAGTAATGTTTTTCTTTATTATTGACGATGCTATACATTATTTGTAATGTCTTCAGCATTAATAAAGTGTCTGTCTGTCTGTCTGTCTGTCTGTCTGTCTGTCTGTCTGTCTGTCTGTACCTGGTGCGGAACTTGGACATGCAGTTTTGTTTTCATGTTTTATATTCAATTTCCGTGCGAGACTTTTAGCTTGGAACATATTAACCCCCATTACCCTGCAAGGCTCGTAAAATCAGTCTCTCGAGTCTCGAGTGTTGACAAAGCGTAGCAGACAGAAGTTGTGGTCATAAAACTCTGCCCGCCAGTCTGCTGCAGCACATGGCGGAATGATACTGCACCAGCCCTCTCTGTTGAACAATAAAACCTTCTAGTTATCTAGTTCTTACTTGCGTCACTTATAGTCCCATGCCTCATTTTTTACAAAAATGTCGCTGTGAAATTCTTCGATCTTTCTCGTCACTGCACAAATATTAAAAAAGTGCAATCCATGGAAAGATGTGCCAAAGTTATCGGCTCCAAACCGTCCATTTTTGAAGTACTGTACTGTTTATATCTCAAATAAATCAAAGCTAAGCAACCAGTGTATTTCAAATAACATTTATGGGGGTACTTATTTTCACCGACAAGACAGTTGTCACATGAAGTGCCTTTCATAACGAACACTAATATTAAATTTTTCTCGTGATAAAGTAAAGACAAGCCTGAATTTACAGTTAGAGTTCCTTTCCTAAAAGACAACTCTGTGGAAACACGTAGCACGAAGTATTTTAGTCGGTGCTACTATTTAAACCAGGCATGTCAGAAATCAGACTCTAAATGTGCAGTTATGTCCGCGGATCGACGGTCTGTCCAGGTTGCATCAATCAAGCGTTGCTCTTACCAGTTCTTAGCTGGAGGGGTGTACAATAATCTATTCTGTGCTTCTAGGGTTGGATTAAAGAGGCATTTGGACATTATAAACATAGTTAGCAGAAGGAAAAAAACACAGTTATTATCAGTGTCTATATTTGAAAATTGTAATACAAGAAACTTTAGGCTTCCTTAGTTATACTTCACAAAGTAGTGGTTTGTAAAGCATAATTTATTAATATATTTTATACAGTATTTGAAGAAAAAATATTGCAGTAATTTCGAAATAACAAGAAACGAACAAGTATTTCATTTTACGTAGTAGGTACTAATTATTTTAAAGTAATAGACCCTACTCTTTCATTGTTCGTCAAGCATTATTATTTACTGTGACCATTGGTGCACAAATGTTGAAGAAAATATTATACTCCCAATTAATTACATGCAGTAGGACATTGGGAAGTTTTTACACTGAAATCATTTCTTTCCTGTATGTCAATATAAATTAATATTAATATTAATAAATATAAATTAAGCTTAGAATTTAAATTCACATATAGTTTATTTGAAAACGTTGAGAGCAAGTATCGAAAAGTTGGGAGCGTTACTCAAAGAAATTAAAAGTGTAGTTCACAAGCTTTGAAGCGACGATTTATTAATATAAGTATATTGAATTAATATTGTGACGTGAAATGGAAAATTTGCCATTATATATTTTTCCAGAAAATTTTTCCGCCTTGCAAATAGTTGTTTTCTTCTCTCCTTACAACCTCAAGAGCCTCACATGTATTCCTCACTATATTCTCACCACTTACCAGCTTATGAAATGAAAGTCGTAAGTCGTCTAACGTTTGATGGCTGTGTTAGTACAGACTCCAAAACAACGCCATTGTCAAGTTCGTTTTGCCGTGAGAGTACTGATTAAGAAATAAGCGTTGACAATATCATATTTTGAGAACTTTACTAATCTGATCTAAATTGTCACCTCACAACACTATTACCTCGACACAGGCTGATGAAAGCCTTTCATTTTAAAATTATTGTTATTGTTGGCTGAGGAAAACATTATAACAATTATGTTATATAAATCGTAATTTCTCTTCTTCGTTATCTGTGAACTCCTCACTTTATTTATCATAACTCATTCACAGACACAGCCAAATCTGCACTCGTACTCAAACTGTGTTACTGAAACAAAAGCTGCTGCAGGTATTGTATAGCCCTGTCGCGTTCCCCTCCAAGGCGATTCACTACCTCCAGGTAGGGGAATAGAGAGTGCACATCGCACAGGGACAGTTGCACAATGTGCAGGGTTTTGACATGCCTGATTTAAAACATTACATATGTCGATAGGAATGTTGAAACGATTTCGACGCTGACAGGTGGGCCATTCTGCCTCAGCCCCTGTCCGCACACGAGTAGCCTGATAAGCCCCAGGTGCCCGGAGCCCCAAGCCCTTCCTATATCAGCATCGAAAACCCGTACTACCCCAAGACTTCACTCCAGTCTAGTTCTATTATAGATGATAGATGAAATGAAGTGGAGGTGGAGAGTGTTGATAGAATGACAGAGGGAAACGGGAGTACCTCGAGAAAACTCCTCTGCAACGTCTGCTATGTCCACACACAAAATCCATCATGACTCGGCCCGCCTGCATAGAAGACCAACGCGCTAGAATGTACGGTATATCTAAAACGTAAGCTGTGAAAAGAGAGAATGGTAGGCGGAATAATTAGTATGTAGGCCTATGTAAATGTTACTGCCAATGTATGAAAACCGGAATTGCATACGATGCCTAAAATCAATTGGAAAAATATGAGATGGAAAATGTGTCGTACTTTTCCTAGGGATTCTAAAGACTGTCTAGAACTCTAGAGTGATTCTGGTGAAGCATGAATGACAAGTAATACTTTTAGCTCTAGGATTTACCAGCTACTTTTTAATGACTATTACACTTTTACTACGTCATACTACTTTTGACCAATAAAACGGTACGAAAGGACGTCTTTCAAACAATCATGGCTGCTTATCGCACAATTTTATCACTTCCCTAGCATTTGTTTAATTTTATCGGTTCCCTAGCATTTGTTTCTTTTTATCACTACCCTAGCATTTGTTTCTGTGTTTGCCAACATTTCCAACTGCAAATTCTTTACGATACTATAAAACAGCCGTGGCGAAAAGGCCATGGTGCGCCGAGCCACTGTGTAAGCTGCAACGTGCATAGCACCTATGGAGGGAGGCGGACAACCGAAGGGGAAGTTAATGTTTAGGACGTGTAACGAAGAAAGCAATGAACAAGAAAACATGGGACACATTATCACAACCTAAAATTAACTGTCTTCAGAATGTCTCTTCGACAAAGTTTCAAAATCAGGAATTATGTCACTTACTGCCAATCGTAGTTGATCACGAAGGTATTTGTCTGTCAGTCATGATCTAAATTTGATTTTTACTATTTTCATTGTTGAAAATAATTTTTCACAAACGCAAGTTACAGCGAACATGGCTTCAACAGAGCAAGCGAAAGAACGAAGCTTCAAATATTTATTTTTTTCCAAAGATTTGAAAAGTTCAATATCTGTCAAGTCCTTACATCTAGCTTTCATTTACCGTCACATTGTAAATCTGTGAGTTTAAATTGAAAATCTAACCGCATTATTCGTACATCTGCTGTAAAAGAATCGACGTACAGAGATAATGATAATAATAATAATAATAATAATAATAATAATAATAATAATAATAATAATAACAACAACAACACTTAACCTTTTAATGTTTCATCAGTTACGTGTAGTAACTTATAATGCCGTTTTATGTTATACAACCGTTTTCCTAGCAATATTTGTGAACAAATCATACATTTAATATTTTCATCATATTGTAAGCAAAAGAATGCATCCTCCCATCCTACCTGAAACTTTCGTTTTTTATAGCGGTACATGGTTTCGAGAGAGATATTGCGACGATACGCCACTCGCAGGTCCGAGACAAATACAAATAGAACGGAGTTTGACTCCAGTGAGTAAGAGGGTGGGGGTTGTAGGTAGGAAGCAAGAGAAAAGCACTGCGAGCCACAATGTGCTCGTGAGTCGCATTTTCGCCGCGGCTGCTATAAAACATGCTTTGCGATCATCAATTGTTTATAGCATAGACAGTCGACTGAAAATGGCGCCTCCGTTCAAACGTTTCGGTGAAGCTAATATTAGTGAAATAGAATTTCAATAAGTCAATTAATATTTCATTGTATTAGAGTATTTCTTCTAATCTTTATATAATTTCTTCTAATAGTGTCATAGTCAAATCCCACTCGAGTTTTGATTTTCTCTAGATAAATCAAAACCTCTAGTGAAATTACTGTTGATAAAGCTTATTTTACGAGTTGGATCAGTAAGAAGAGGAAAAATAACCATGGTACTTAATTTTAAAATACTTCATTTCTATAATCTTCAACAATTAAAAAAATCTACTTCCTGTTAATAATAATGTTAATAAGTTAAATAATACAATTTTGTTGCAAAATATATTATCATATGCACGTTTGTATTTATGTTTGAATTTGTTCATGATCTACTTATGTTTATGCTCGACCATGCCGAAATTTAGTAATTATACACCTGGTAGCAACCTTTAATGCATGTCATTAAAGTACACCTACTCATTAAAGTACAGGTGTTTTCAGCCAATGACAACTCAGCTTACAGGTGTTCAGCCAATTACAAATCAGCTTTGTACCGTTATAAAACCGCAAGTATCGATTATTCTCGGATATGCAATCGAAAGAGAATTAGCGAAAAGTCACGGAGGCTGGAAATGCAATACTGTCGCAGAAGGTTATGTTCTGTTACTATAATAATTAGCGTTAATTGTAAATAATATTCAAATAAATTCAATTTGTCATCTCGTTTTTCAATGTCGAATTCAATAATCAAGATTATGCCACAGTCTACTATATACAGTCGCGAAGCTCAATATGTAGTAAAAATGCAAACGTGGGTAGTTGCCCACCACTAGGATCGCTACTATCGCCTCATCATCACAGATCTCTCTCCTAGCAGACGAGAAAATATGTTACACTTTCGTTGTCGTGTTCTTTTGGAAAAATTAACACCTTCCTTCCATTATTGAAATATTAAATGCATAAAGTTCATTTATTATTTTAATGAAGTATATTAAATTCCACCATAAACTCGAAGATACCTGCAAGAAATAGATTAATATTATTTTTGTTTTTGCAAAACGAACTGAAATTTACTATAATAGCTTCACTCATTCAAGATTATAGCGATAATTAACTATGAAACCAATAAATATTAATTTGCATTTCCCTTTACAACAATAATAATGGAAATATGAGTTAATGGAATAACTTACGTGCACCGGTACTTGTAGTGTATGCTTACGTAGTTAACAAAGTGGGATGAGGTTAAGCAATAATAATCACACCAGAATTGGAAATAAAACGTGATCAATAAATTTTATTGTAACAGACTTTTTCTTCGTCTCTAGTAAAGTAACAAATAAAAATAACAACAAAATTAACAGCTATAATTAAAAACATATCCTTTGAAAAAAAAAGTAGGCCTAAGCAATAATAATCCCACCAGAATTGAAAATAAAACGTGGTCAATAAATTTCATTAAAACAAACTTAATTTTTCTACGTCTCTAGTAAAATATTATTATTCCAATTATTGTATTTTAGTCATTAACATTTTCATTACGACCAATAACGAACATTTCACAAGCATCAATGTGAAATACGCAACGAGCTAGCACTCGATGGAAATACAACACAGTCCAAAGTCGACCGTGGACAGTCTATTGTTTCTAGTTGCTAACCGCATGGAGCGCCTTATCACGAGATTTGCAAAAAATCACCTCAAGCTTCGCGACTGTATATAGTAGACTGTGATTATGCCAAGTTTAACGGGATTACATCAAGGTCAATGACATTATTGTCCCTCGGAAAAAATAATACTTTCGCGTCTGCGCACATCTCACAATTGACGACCTAGAACAAGGTCACTTCCGATCTTGTCAGATACAAATTAAATGTATACATCTGAATACTGTAATTTCAAGTTAGAAATATGGTCGAGCATAAAAAGTCGTATGAAACTTGCCTATAATGGTAATTAAGAAGCTCGTATGAAAATAAGCGCTCGTTTCATAAACATCCATACTCGCTTCTTAATTACTATCATTATAGGCTCGTTGCATAATGTACTATTATAGTAGCCTATGTATGACGACCTAGAACAAGGTCACTTCCGATCTTGTCAGATACAAATAAAATGTATACATCTGAATACTGTAATTTCAAGTTAGAAATATGGTCGAGCATAAAAAGTCGTATGAAACTTGCCTATAATGGTAATTAAGAAGCTCGTATGAAAATTATGAAACGAGCGCAAGCGCTCGTTTCATAAACATCCATACTCGCTTCTTAATTATTATCATTATAGGCTCGTTGCATAATGTACTATTATAGTAGCCTATGTATGGCTGTATGTATGAGCGACTGCACATGAGCTTATATAGGCTACAGTATGTATAATACGAGTACGTCTTCATATTATGTGTGTTGATATGCGTGCGTAGGTCAGCATATTTGAATGTATGAGCGTAAGCCTCTGTGTGAATTTATGCTAGGCCTATGTAAATCCAAGCGTGAATGTGTGACTACATTCTTAAATGCATGTATGTGTGTATTTATGTATAGTTACAGAAAAAAATGCCCCGCGTAAATTTTTCCAAGTTCCAGATTCAACGCATTGCGCATGCTCAGGGCTCCAAAGCAGTGGTACACACGAGATCGCTTTGGCAGTTCTTCATATTCATTTTACGTCGATTATAACCCGAGAAGCATTTGAAAATATGTGATGAAAATTGATTTATTCTTAATAATAAATTTATAGGCTAAATCGTACAGTGAAATAGAATGATGGTAAACGAAACTAACCTGTATAGACTAGTAAATTGAAAAAAAAAGCTCTTTCCTCAACATTATCTGAAACCTTAACTTTGCATTATTATTATTATTATTATTATTATTATTATTATTATTATTATACTTACTGGCTTTTAAGGAACCCGGAGGTTCATTGCCGCCCTCACGTAAGCCCGCCATTGGTCCCTATCCTGAGCAAGATTAATCCAGTCTCTACCATAATATCCCACCTCCCCCAAATCCATTTTAATATTATCTTCCCACCTACATCTCGGCCTCCCCAAAGGTCTTTTTCCCTCCGCTCTCCCAACTAACACTTTATATGCATTTCTGGATTCGCCTATACGTACTACATGCCCTGCCCATCTCAAACGTCTGGATTTAATGTTCCTAATTATGCTAGATAAAGAATACAATGCGTGCAGTTCTGTGTTGTGTAACTTTCTCCATTTTTCTGTAACTTCATCCCTCTTAGCCCCAAATATTTTCCTAAGCACCTTATTCTCAAACACACTTAACCTATGTTCCTCTCTCAAAGTGAAAGTCCAAGTTTCACAACCGTAAAGAACAACCGGTAATAGGCCTATACTGTTTTATGAATTCTAACTTTCAGATTTTTTGACAGCAGACTGGATGATAAAAGCTTCTCAACCGAATAATAACAGGCATTTCCCATATTTATTCTGTGTTTAATTTCCTCCCGAGTATCATTTATATTTGTTACTGTTGCTCCCAGGTATTTGAATTTTTTCAATTCTTCAAAAGATAAATTTCCAATTTTTATATTTCCATTTCGTACAATATTCTCATCACGAGACATAATCATATACTTTGACTTTTCGGGATTTACTTCCAAACCTATCTCTTTACTTGCTTCAAATAAAATTCCCATGTTTTTCCTAATCGTTTGTGGATTTTCTCCTTACATATTCACGTTATCCGCATAGACAAGAAGCTGATGTAACCCGTTCAATTCCAAACCCTCTCTGTTATCCTGGACTTTCCTAATGGCATACTCTAGAGCAAAGTTAAAAAGTAAAGGTGATAGTGCATCTCCTTGCTTTAGCCCACAGTGAATTGGAAACGCATCTGACAGAAATTGACCTATATGGACTCTGCTGTACATTTCACTGAGACACATTTTAATTAATCGAACTAGTTTCTTGGGAATACCAAATTCAATAAGAATATCATATAAAACTTCTCTCTTAACCGAGTCATATGCCTTTTTGAAATCTATGAATAATAATAATAATAATAATAATAATAATAATAATAATAATAATAATAATAACACGGCATATTTCTAGACGAGTTCACCAATTATTCCTTTACATCAGGGCACACTTCGTGAGGGAACGTTTAATTTCACAAAGCCCCGCCTTATAGTGGCTTGCCGGCAGTGATACTGTATGTCGTTACTAACAATAGGAGATGAGACATAAACCTCGTGACTATAAAGTGTCTGACACGACAATCCCATCTGACAGTGCACAGCCACTTCTCGCACTGACCGACTAAAAGCGCATCCATCTTTTGTTTTTGTTACAGAGCGGCTGGATTTTGTCACTCAGTCGGTGACATCACACAGGGGTGTGCTGCTGGCAATATGAAATCAAGAAGCCTTTTATTAACTCACTTTACGAAATGCTCGTCTACTACTCTGATTGTTAAACGGTTCTTAAATTTGGCACCTGAGTAGTGCATTACTAAAATTGAGTGACAAAACTCTAGGCCAGGCACGTCAATTGATACCCACAGGAGCAAGCGGGCGTTTTAGAGCCCAGGAGAGCCTGAGCGCTTTACAGCGGAAAGGAAAGAGAGAGACGAAAGAGGTGGTATATGCCGCTTGGTCGAGCTATATTCAGGGATGGCCAGCACTGATTCAATAGATAAAGGGAAGAGAACTTATTAAAACTGTACCCATGTTAATTTTTAGATTTGCCTGAGAGTTATAAGTGCATTATAAGAATGTAAGTTTTAATTTTAATGCTCATTTTTCACAAGTTTGGTTTTTTTATTCAAAATAAATATTTTCTCAACTTTTCGTATAGAAAAGTGAAATTTTCAGGTATAGGCCTATTTATTTAGTAGCCCTACAGAATTTTTCGTAAATCTAATATACCGTATATAGGCCTACGTATTACCGAAGATAGCATATTGAAAATTTTGAAAATATTCGCATGGAAATTGTTTGTAAGGAAATGAATTAACAAAGTAACTACTGTTACATCATAAGCAAAAGATACGTGCCCATGTGTTGTAAAAATGTCAGCTCTATAGCTTCAGCAGATCGAGAAAATAATTTAATATTCTGATGATAGGAAGTTGCTCACAAATATCACCTTAAAAGCATAATGCGATAAGAGTTTTGTTATGTAATATTAGTTACACTTAAAACAGATACAGTACCTAGGTAACTTTGCTTTTGTAATATTGTTTTGATTAGTTTATTGATTACTTTTGTAAGGCTAAAGATACCATCAATATAAATTCCAACTTATCATGTCGTACTCAATCTCTTTCTTTGGAATATCACTTTCTTTACGAATGATGTGTTTCATCCACTTAATACAGTGTAATACTGTATTATACTACTATGGAATTTAAGTGAACATTCCTTCTTAACTCTCTATTATGTTATTAAGATTTAAAACACAAGTGCAATCAGTGTTAGTACTTTTGTTTTACAGAAAATATAGATAATATTAAACAGAAAGAAGCCATATAAAAATAACGACACAACAATTTCACGTTCCGTTTGAAGTTTGTGCACAACTGTTTTCTTAATCCAACAGGTTGCTTATTCATATACACAACCCTTCCTCTTTCCATACTTAGCGCTTGCTGCCCGCGCACGACGTCAAGGTCAGAAAAATGCGCTTGCTTTGACATCACTGCTCTAGGCCTATTAAATAAAATTGAGACAGGGAAATCAAAAACTCCCAAACTCCAATGAACCAAATTTTACAGGAGAGAGAGAGAGAAAACTTATTATTTCTCTTACTAACTTTAAACATTATCCATTTATCTATTAATATTGTGTAAAATTACATTCTTTATCCATTAAATATTTCAAATCTAAATTTTCACATTATCTTACGCTACAATTTGAAATAAACACTGCTGGAGTTAGTGGTTTTCTGACTTCCACAGTGTATGAATTAATAAAAGTGTATAATTATGAGGCATGTGAAGAAAAAAAGATGAGTATATTATAATATTATATATTTTTCAGCATTAACTTCCCATGATTTTACGAGAAGATTCGAAGAGAACGGCAGATACGTAGACTTTCAGCTCCCCACTACTACCATTAATGTACAACACAATGTCAATACGGCGGTTGCTGTCGTCTGCGATACAACGAACTTTTCTGTTGATTTTCGAGTTTGGCATTTTTTCCGGTTATTTTATGCTTATTTAAGTTGTGTTAACTCTCGCTAGTGGTTTTATATTTTATTTTATCCGTCTTAGTATTTATTTTATTATTGTAAATATTTTTGTTTTATCACTATTATTATTATTATTATTATTATTATTATTATTATTATTATTGAATTATTATTTTGTATTACAATCTTTGTACCATTTCTGTCACGATTATTCTATTATTATTATTATTATTATTATTACTATTATTTATATCATCAGCATTATTATTTGAACCCTGTAAAATTTATGTAGACTACTGGACTGCATCCGAGCACGAGCATTATGCTCATTTCGGGTATCTATTCATATGTATTCAATTCAAATGTAAATTGTAAATAAATTTGAATTTGAATTTTGAATTTTTTTAAATAATTCCTTTATGAAACATTTGAATACAGGAGAAAATGGAAGTTTATTATTAAGATTAATATTGCTACTTCTTTTTTTTTTAATTTCAAATATATGAGACAGAAAATCACAAATTACCATAAAGCACATCAAAATACCCAAATAAAACCACAAACAATATTAAAATGTTAACACAGTCTCATTCATGTTACAGATTCTGTTTTTTCTCTCACTCTCATGTTCTTCCTGTGCATCTAGATTATTACTGTCCGCAAACAAAGTTTGGTAATTCATCCTACTTTCCTCAGAAATAAACTGCATTAAAATATTGCAACCTTTTGCTTTCTTCTTTCAATGGCAATGCTGAATAATTGTACTTTAGTTGACTGGGGAATGATGCATCTGTATTGGGATTCTGTAAGTTAATCGACTCGATATTGTGTCTTTAATAGTCTTACCTATATGGATTTCATAGATTTTTGTGATATTCTGAATACCATATCGTATCACTTTACTCAGCTGGTTGAGCGATACTGTTGCCACCTACCGGGAAATTAAACTTGGAATGCAAAAACTCTCTTATTCCATGGAGTAAGTGGAGTTCTGCCTTCCACGAGTTTTAAAACAGCCCCAGAATGCAGACGAATGTCGATATTAGTGTATTCTTGCCTTCCACGCATGCGGGACAAACTACTGGGTGTTCAGTTCAAAATGTGTCTTGGCTCGCTGTATGCCGTCATGTGGCTAGCTGATGAGCCTAGAGAATTCAATCTTCCTACACTTCCGCAGCTCAGGTGTATAACCTAAGAGGCAGAGAAGCTGGCTAGCAAGTACGGCGTTCATTCTGAAGAGTACGTGCCGATACGTACGGTAACGCCGGTAGTGGCAGGAATGTGAACTGTTTGGAAATACGTACTGTCGGGATATGGGGAGAGGGTTAAGACGATTACTTACGTATTTGTTGACATTAACTTCGACGGTCAACATGGACACGGAGCATTTGATTTGTGTTGTGGAATGTTACCGTACGCAACCGATGATAACAAATACCCTGCGTACGACTTGCCGGCGCAAAACACAGTTCGAAAGAGGTTATGGTAGCACACAGACCGTACAGACCGCCATCTGTTGCTACGACGTTCAAGTTATACCGTACACGTTCTCAAGTTCAGATTGAAGAACGCCTTAAATAATAGGCAACTTCTCTAACATATATGAAACTCGCTTCAAATCGGTGACCCAACAACAGTGACGTGATGACACACTTTGAAATGAACACCCAGTAGAAAGCATCATCCAGCCAATAACTCAATTTTGTCAAAAATTGAAGTTAGTGGGTTTTTGATCTCCCTGTCTCAATTTTACTGCCGGTTGTTTCTGAAATACTTCTGTTGGCACAAAAGTAACTTAAACAGAACTACCTCGTTTGTGAATGAAAAGTATTCTTCAAATTACTAAATTTGACAGTCATTTTGACAGTTGATTTCAGAAAAGTTGAAAGTTAAGTTATATTAAATTATGGTTGTGTAGTTTCAGTCTAAAACTTATCAATCTATATGAAAAGTTTAAATATTTTAAATTTCAAATATGTGCATACAACATAAGCTAAATTGGTTATGTAACATTTATAGGCTGAACTAAAGTGTGGTTATCATATTATAGGGTTAATTTTTACATATTACAAGTCTTATTAAATGTTATTTATTGTAGGCATAAATGACTCAGAACCACTCTAGTATTCACATATTTTACGTTTTTGTACATGTTCAATTTTATAACATGCATAAATGTTCTCTCGCTGTAGGCCTATATCACCTGTGTTCAATGTGACATTTATTGTGTTCTCCACCTGAAGATGACTTTTTAAATAAGTCGAAAAGTCTTGGTTTCTTCAAGAGAGGAATCAGAACAGTTGATACTACAGCTTACTGAGAGGCCCTAATAAAATCTTCGAGAACAATCAGAAGCAAAGCGTGATCTTTCAGCACTTAAAAGCGTTCTTGAGTTACTATGACTTTTCAAGTGGGACTTGTTTGACCTCCCACTATACAGTACTGAACTCGCTCCAAGCGATTACAGCGTCTTTTGCGCTTCAAAGACAAGTATACAGCATTTTGAGAGCGACGAAAGAACTGATGAAGATTTAATATTTTATTGACAGCTAGTTTCTTTCATAGACTAAAGATATTCAAAATGTCATATAGAATTACAAGAAATGTAAGAATTATCGTTTCCATTTCATGAAGTAATTGCCGTAAGTAAGGCCTAGATATAATTAATTCTATACAATATTTTACTTTTAGTTACCATTTAATCGTTGATTCTAATTCCGGAAACATCTCACAGTTTTATACGCACATCCGTTCATTTACTGCGCTGCGGCTTATTTGGTAACGTTACTGCTAAAAAAAATCAGCGTTTGGTCCGTTTATCTTGAGCGGTGACCTTGACGTATACTAAACACATGAAAAGGTAACCTAGATATTTGGGCATGTCTAGTGATGGCTGGGGAAGCTTTCCTGAACTTTATGAAATGCTAAGAAATATTTAGATTATGTAACAACAACTGGACACGTAATCAGGAACTCTACTAACTGATATACGGCAGTTCATATTACTTATAAAAGACTAATCTGTAATCAGAAGATTTCGAACAGAACTGGACACGTAATCAGGAACTCTACTAACTGATATACGGCAGTTCATATTACTTATAAAAGACTAATCTGTAATCAGAAGATTCCGAACAGAACTGGACACGTAATCAGGAACTCTACTAACTGATATACGGCAGTTCATGTTACTTATAAAAGACTAATCTGTAATCAGAAGATTCCGAACAGAACTGGACACGTAATCAGGAACTCTACTAACTGATATACGGCAGTTCATGTTACTTATAAAAGACTAATCTGTAATCAGAAGATTCCGAACAGAACTGGACACGTAATCAGGAACTCTACTAACTGATATACGGCAGTTCATGTTACTTATAAAAGACTAATCTGTAATCAGAAGATTCCGAACAGAACTGGACACGTAATCAGGAACTCTACTAACTGATATACGGCAGTTCATGTTACTTATAAAAGACTAATCTGTAATCAGAAGATTCCGAACAGAACTGGACACGTAATCAGGAACTCTACTAACTGATATACGGCAGTTCATGTTACTTATAAAAGACTAATCTGTAATCAGAAGATTCCAAACAGATCTGGACATGTAATCAGGAGCTCTACTAACTAATTTACAACAATTCATGTTGCTTGTAATAGACTAATTTGTAATCAGAAGATTCCAAACATTACTAGACATATAATCAGGAGCTGTACTAACTGATTTACGACAATTCATGTTGCTTGTAAAAGACTAATCTGTAATCTGAAGATTCCAAACAGATCTGGACATGTAATCAGGAACTCTACTAACTGATTTACGACAGTTTATGTTGCTTGTAAAAGAGTAATCTGTAATTAGAAGTTTTCAAACAAAACTAGACATATAATCAGGAACTCTACTGACTGATTTACGACAGTTCATGTTGCTTATAAGTTACTAATCTGTAATCTGAAGCTTCCAATCAGAACTAGACACATAATCAGGAATTACACTGACTGATTTACGACAGTTCATGTTACTTATAAAAGACTAATCTGTAATCAGAAACTTCCAATCAGTTCTAGACACGTAATCAGGAACTCTACTGACTGAATTCCGACGATTCATGTTACTTGTAACAGAGTGTAAGCGCAGAAAAGGACAAACAAACGGATGTACAGACA
This sequence comes from Periplaneta americana, assembly GCA_025594305.2. Lineage (NCBI taxonomy): Eukaryota > Metazoa > Arthropoda > Insecta > Blattodea > Blattidae > Periplaneta > Periplaneta americana. The sequence goes on from JAJSOF020000038.1 coordinate 27,516,199, forward strand.
TTCGAAATGCAAAACAACTTTTTCTTGCGTCAGAGTATTGGAAAAAGTGTATTTCCCTTTCTATAATATTAGTACTAGAAGCAATTCGTTACAGCGTTACGCTGCATTGACTCCAGGAAAAGAAATCTGCTGCCTTCTATGATATGAATCTCTTCCCGGTCGGGAGGCTTTTTCGAACAATTTACGACAGTTTCGTTATTTATATTACGCAGTAATAAATTTCAAACGCAAAATTCTTTAAAAAACCACTTTGTTTTAAATTCTATCTAGTCGAAATTACTGGCAGTTTTTTGGTAGAGCCAGAATTTTAAAACATCATATAAAAGTGCTACAATATTATACGGTACATATGTGCATTTAAAATAGGATATATGGGCTTCTCTCCGAAGGATTAGTTAGTTCAGGTAGACACAACTAAGAGTGTAAGTGTAAAGACGTGTTCACGTTATGGAATTTTTGTCCAAAACAAATGTTGGAAGCATTATATTGAATTAGAATTTGATAATAGACCAATAGTGTGTTGAGCATTAATTCTTAATTTGTTAAGAGTTTATATTCTGTGTGTATCCATATTAATTCAATAAAATTATACCCATTTTACTTGCAATATACTCAGGAATTTTCTAAATCCTTGTTTCGATATTTGGTCGAGAAATTCGTAGTTTTTCAAAATTAAAAACTTCTTATGGACAAGTTATTTAAGCTATTTTAATCATTACTCTTTTGAGAAATTCTGTTCCATTAAAATACTTTAGAGCACGAGATATTTCAAACCAAATTAGGTAGATGATTTCCTTACATTTATTTATCTCATCTTTCTCTTCCTAGCTATGATTTAAGACATGTCAATTCCTGGCGTTTAACAGTTCGTTGACACATAATACTGAATCAGTTTTTCTGCAATATTATTATTAAATGAATAACTAATAAATAGTTACCCTCATCTAAAGATTAAGAAGATTAAAATTGAGATGAAACCTAATAACTTTATCCTTCTTGGGAGAAGATCTAAAAATATAAATTTTCATGCACGTACAGAAGAATTACATAAACACATACTTAATGGTCAGCAATAATAATAATACATTATTCAGCGTGGCAATTAATGTTTCTATATACTCCTAATTGAACCGTTGAGCAAAGTAAACATATTATATTTTGTCCGACAGAATAAAAAAGTTCTCCTTCTTCAAATAATAAAACTGCAGGAAGACTTGCTGACGTCTTCCAACACTATTAGGCCTAAATTACTAAGTGAAAACACATGTATCAGTATAGACCTTACAACATGTAATATTATTTGTAGTTTCATTAGGTACATTCTGATAAGAGGTATCATTACTACCTTCATGCATGAAGCAGGTTTTGTAGCGGAACCTTACTCTAATAAGCATTTTTGTATGAGAATGTGGTAGAATTTGACATCAATAGTTACTACATTTAGTATCCCAGAATACCTGATTTGGTATATAATTCAATTTCATCAAAAATTGCATTACGCAGATTTTAAACCAGACACCCCCCCCCTCAAGCGATCAAAATATTACTGAATTAAGAATTGCGGAGTTGAAATCAGTTTGACTTACGTGTGCTGCACAGGGATGGACACCGCGTCGTTACCCTTTGGCTGCGGTTCAACGACTGGGTCTTACAACTGATGCAGCCTATTGCTGAGAGTATACAGTATATGCGGAAGGGGTAGTTGCTGATTGATTTAAGGCAGCGGTGGCGAAAATGCTATCGTGCGCCGAATCACTGTGTAAGCTGCAACGTGCATAGCACCTATGGAGGGAGGCGGACACCCGAAGGGGAAGTGAAGCAACTGTCTGACATTAACGGTTTTTCATTTTCCTTACGTCAAGCACTTAAATAAAATTATATACAGTACAAGGTTACAAACTAATGTTTAGTACGTGTAACGAAGAAAGAAATGAACAAAAAAACATAGGACACATTATCACAACCTAAAATTGTCTTCAGAATGTCACTGCGGCAGAGTTTCAAAATCAGAAATTATGTCGCTTACTGCCAGTCGTAGTTGATCACGAAGGTATTTGTAAGTGAGTCGTGATCTAAATTTGATTTTTACTATTTTCATTGTTGAAAATAATTTTTCACAAACGTAAGTTGTAGCGAACATGAGCAAGCGAAAGAACGAAGCTTCAAATATTTATTTTTTGCCAAAGATTTGAAACGTTCAACATTTGTCAAGTCCTTACATCTAGCTTTCATTTAACATCACATTGTAAATATGCGAGTTTAAATTGAATATCTAACCGCATTATTCGTACATCTGCTGAAAAAGGATCGACGTACAGCGATGATGGTGATGATGATGATAATGATAAAATAATAATAATAATAATAATAACACTTAACCTTTTAATGTTTCATCAGTAACATGCAGTAACTTATAATGCCGTTGTATGTTATACAACCGTTTTCCTAGTAATACTTGTGAATAAATCATACATTTAATATTCTCATCATATTGTCAGTAAAAAATGCGTCCTCCCATCCTACTTGAAACTTTCGTTTTTATAGAGGTACATGGTTTCGAAAGAGACATTGCGACGATACGCCACTCGCAGGTCAGAGACAAATATACATGGAACGGAGTTTGACTCCAGTGAGTGAGAGGGTGGGGTTGTAGGTAGGAAGCAAGGGAAATGCACTGCGAGCCACAATGTGCCCGTGAGTCGCATTTTCGCCGCGGCTGATTTAAGGGATTCTGTTGGTTAATTTATAAAGCGGATTCGAGACGTTCATGATTTGCTCATTAATTAGCGGCATATTACTATTGTAAAATTTATCTATAGTAATCTCAGACCTCGAGTGACATTTATTAGGACTATTTCGTGAATAAAATAAAAATGCAAATAATATATCCCTAAAATTTGCTCACAAAATGTTAATAATTGTATTTTTATGATTACTTGACCTGAGTTATTCAGACATTATGAAGTTGAAATAGATGAAAACGATTACTGCAATAAAAAAATTGGATATTATTCAGTAATGCCAATACAGCAAAGCGAAATACAGGTTTAACAATGTTAATTAGATGTACTGGTTTTTCTCTTGTTATTATAACATAATAGTACATTATGCAACGAGCCTATAATGATAGTAATTAAGACGCAAGTATGTTTGATTATGAAACGAGCGCAAGCGAGTTTCATAATTTTCATACGAGCGTCTTAATTACCATTATAGGCAAGTTTCATACGACTTTTTATGCTCGACCATATTTCTAACTTGAAATTATTAAAAAATATTCATTTTATTTGTATCTGATAGAAAATCGGAAGTGACCTTATTCATAGCTCGAAATTGTGAGATGTGCGCAGACGCGAAAGTATTGATTTTTTCCGAGGAACAATAATGTCATTGACCTTGATGTAATGCAGAGAATGTATAACTTGGAAATTGATTTAGAATTGAAAAACGATATGACAAATTGAATTTATTTGAATATTATTTACAATTAACGCTAATTATTATAGTAACAGAACATAACCTTCTGCGACAGTATTGGATTTCCAGCCTCCGTGACGTTTCCCTCGTCTTTCGATTGCATATCCGAGAATAATCGAAAACATGACATGCATTAAAGGACTGCTACCAGGTATATAATTACTACATTTCGGCATGGTCGAGCATAAATATATTTTCATTAACTGCTCAAATCATAATTTAATTTAAATATTTTATATATAATTACAAATAAGTTGATTAATACGTTAATTAAATGAACAATTGTTATGAAGGAGTGTCATTTTCTCTAGATACAACGGACTGGAATTAGAAGATGAAGATGTAGATGTAGATGTGGAAGTAGGATTTCGCACTTTATTTAGTACAATGAATTCATGCTCATCCATTTACGAGGAAACAATTGGCGATACTGATTAAACAAAAGAACGACCATGCGATAAATTGAAGGATTCAGAGCCATAGTGGGACAAGCGCCATTTATTAAAAACGGAGAAAGCAAGAGTTAAAATTAAGTGAATACCATAGTTTAATGAAGATTGACATATCATTTAGTTTTAATGTGTATACTTTATATTACTTGCTATGTTTCCATTGAATTATGGTAATAACTTCACTTTAACCCTTGTTTTGTACGGTTTTAGTAAATGGCGCTTGGCCCACTATGGTTCTGAACCCTTCAATTGATAGTGGTAAATTGAGCTGCAAAAATTATCGCGATGTATGACTGTGATTGGTTGGAATTCAAAATTTAATTACACTTCATTGGCTGAAAATGGAATGACGTCATATAAACGAAATACTCAACGTAAAATTCCTCTGTCACATTGATATTCTTTTCGTTGTGTATTATTTTAAATATTTCTAGAGGCAATCTACGTAAAAGAGAACATAGAAACATGTGCTCGATTAAATAAATAAAGTTTTCATTAATTTATATTAGAGGTTTTAAATAGGCCTACTAGTAATCATTAATATAGACATTAACTTAAAATGTTAATAGGCCTATTGTTACGTAAAACTTGGTGAATATGAAGTATCCTTCTATGTAAAATTGTCCCTAAAGGTGGTGTTAAGGATCCTTTATACATAAACCACCTAAATGTAACAGGCCTAAAATTAATAATTACCGACTAAACTAAATCAATGTCTTCCAGTAGCTTTTCTAAAGTTCATAAAGGACAATGATATGAAAACTCCACTTGTGTTCTGACGAGTTTCGAGGTCGTTTTTAAATGCATTTCTCACTCTTTACAAAATGCACCACTCCGAGTACGATCGATATACAATCAATCATATTATTTAATTTCCCATAGATTTTATATATTTAATTTCGGTTCCAACCGTTTTATTGTTTGACTTACCACTAACAGTTCTAGACAAATTTAACATAGATGAAAATACTAGTTCACAGACTTTACTTTCATTTAAATCTAAATGAAAATTGTTTTTATTAATTGCAACAGATGAACCTTCCACTGACTTCTCAATACCTCTTTTCTTTTCAAGGAAGTAAATAATGTTTCTTGTTTTTGCCATCGTACACTGAAATATTTATATTTACTGTACATGCTATCAGTAAATGTAAACAAAATTATTATAATTATTAAACAAAACTAACACTGAAAACTATGCCAATAAAAAAACACAGCACATCTGAGTTCTTACTGTAGGCTAACAATCAAGACTGAAAATTCAGACGGTTTAAACATCAATCAATCAAGATTGGCCAGTAGATTACCAGTCCTCAAGGAAAGAATTACAGTAGAGCGTCTCTTTTAGGCACACTGAAAACGAAAACAAGGCGCAGGTAGCGTGTGGGGGGAGGACGAGCCGTAAGATAAACACAAGGGATGCACAAAGTTTTACTTGCAATATTTATGGCGGAGCATTAATTGAAATTATATTTTCCAAAAACACACAAAACAAAAGACCACAAATTACATAACGTTATCATATACACATTTTAACAAACAAGCGATTGTAACGTTGAAATAATTCAATATAAACAAATCAAATTTTGCTACTTATATGATGTTGCTTTGAAGCAGCATTTTTTCGATCTGAATTTCATTCTCTGTATGACTAACATAATATCACCGTTTTCTGTGGCAGAATTAACAAAACTACAGCGTATTGGTCTGAAGTTAAATGTTATGTTTTATTTAACGACGTTCGCAACTGCAGAGGTTATAGGTATCAGCGTCGCCGGATGTGCCGGAATTTTGTCCCGCAGGAGTTCTTTTACATGCCAGCAAATCTACTGACATGAGCCTGTCGCATTTAAGCACACTTAAATATCATCGACCTGACCCGGGATCGAACCCGCAACCTTGGGCATAGAAGGCCAGCGCTATACCAACTCGCCAACCAGGTCGACTGGTCTGAAGTGACAACTCTATTTTCTAAACAAAATTATCCCTTCTCAAAGTTGAATTTATTCAGGTACTGTAGAGAAGAAGGTGATATTAGCCTATGTTAGTCATACAGAGAATGAAATTCATGACCGTAAAAATGCTGCTTGAAAACAACATCATATAAGTAGCAAAATTTGATTTGTTATATTGAATTATTTCAACGTTACATTGCTTGTTTGTTAATATATATATGATAATGTTATACAATGTGTGTTGTTTTGTTTTGTGTGGTTTTGGAAAATATAATTTCAATTAATGCTCCGCCATAAATGTTGTGACTAAAATAGGGTGACCAGATTCCCAAAATAAAATAACGAGACACTTATTAAAGTTGATATGAACCAACATTTTATCTAAACATTCTTTATTACTTGTGTTTATATAATGCCAGTGAGCAATAAGGTACATTTTTATTTATTTTAAAGTAATAAATACTTCACTGTTTACAATAACTAGGCTATAGGCCTAATAATCATAAATAATAAAATAGCATGGATACTTGGCTTAAGTGATTGTTAACTATATTTTTATATTGCAAGTAGTTTGGGTTAATTACCTTAACTTAACTGTTTAAAAATACTTCAGGTTAAATCATATCCGTGTCACTGTATTCTCAACTTGTTTCATAACAAAATTTTTTGTCTCATATTACCTTTTAACAATTTTAACATTCTCTATGACGATTAACTGTACAATCAGCATCATATTTCTTTGATGAGTGAATTTGCTCCGGAAATATTGGCCTTTCTTTCAGGAAACTATAGAAGTCCATATAAGACACATTTTTGAAATTATATTTTGTAATTAACATGGCCCTTATTGAATTCATTACATGACATCTGATGGAAACAATATAGAATTAATCAATGTTTTACGTGATTATTAAATAAACTAGCCGTACCCGTGCGCTCCGCTGCATCTGTTAGAAATAAATATAAAGTAATTACATAATTAAAATAGGACGTTTGATCCAGAGAACATTCGTGTTTGATAGAAGGATAAATCGTTTAATATTTTACTTAATTTAAATTGCATTTAAATAATTAAAATGCGGTCATTTTGGTCCAGAGAGCAATCATTTGGTGCAAAGACAATTCCTTTAACATGTTTCTTAATTGTTATTGCATGCAACTAGTTTAATGAAGATTGACATATCATTTAGTTTTAATGTGTATACTTTATATTAGTTGCTATATTTTCAGAAGTTACTGTAATAACATTGTAGAATTATGGTGTGTGGATAAGCTTCAGGGCTTCTACCGCGTTGTCTTGGTGTTATTGGCTGACGTTTCGACCGCTGTGTGTGGCCATCTTCAGAGCAGGTGTTGGATAAGGAAATAGTGTACTCCCCCCATCGAGACTACTATATATATAATAGCTGGCAGACTATTTCCTTATCCAACAACTGCTCTGAAGATGGCCACAACACAGCGGTCGAAACGTCAGCCAATAACACCAAGACAACGCGGCAGAAGCCCTGAAGCTTATCCACACACCATTTACACCAGCCGCGGAAGCCTACGCGAACATTGTAGAATTATGTTCATCTAGAGAAACTACACTTTCCAATGGTGAAATAATAATTAAACAATTAATTAGCTTCCGATATTACTTCATACAAACACAGAAACATTCTCTAAGGCTATGTTTAATAGCTTTCGATTGTTGGTGTCGTCCAAGGCCCCTTATAGACGAAGTCATTTGTTTTTATTTCAGAACAGCGCCTTAGATGGCATTGTTATTGTAATTTTAAAACTCATTTATCTCATTAAATATCAGTCCTATCAAAATTTTGTATAGAATCAAACTTATCGGAAATTATTTTCAAAGAAACTTTTGTTATGTAATATTTTTCATGAAAATCAAAAATAAGCGAGATATTTCGATTTATTTAATTCAGGCCCCCTTATAACCCCTCTTTTAAATAAACTATTCTGAATGCCATATAGCCTAAAATCTAAGTTACAATGAACTTAATTTATATTCCAATTTTCATATAAATTGGTTCAGCCATTATCGCGTGACATCCAGACAGACAGACAGACATACAAACAAAAATTTCAAAAATGCGATTTTAGGTTTCAGGATGGTTAATTATAAATGTGAACACCAATTATTTTTGGAAAATCGAAAATTACCAGAAAAATTTTGGCTACAGATTTATTATTAGTATAGATTAAAAGAAAAAGAAATATTTCAACAATAATGTAAGTAAACGGGACTCCATTTCTAAAAAAAACGGGACATTTGTCGTCCCGAGCATACTTTTCTCGGGACAGGGGACAAAAGGCTGAAAAAGGGGGAAAATTCCGTTAAAAACGAGACCCTAAACTAAAACCTTGTGCATCCCTCGTGTTTATCATACGGCTCGTCCTCCCCCCACACGTTACCTGCACTTCGTTTACGTTTTCTCTGTGCCTAAATGAGACGCTCTACTTTACCTGAAAATGTACGCAACAAAATTTATTTTAGTTCCTGAAAAGTCATAAATTGACATATAATATCGTATAAATTACATTCTCATGTGGGTCCCTATCACCACGGCATGGCGCGTCCTCAGGTTGCGGATCGAGGAGACGGCCTCCAGATATGGAGGGTAGCTGTGAATATATTGAATAAGCAGTCGCGGACAGCCGATGAGGGGTGGTCCTCCAGCTTGGGGGTTGGGCGAAATGCTAACAACCCTTCACCGTAAAAAAACAGCTTGTTCAAATATCTGGGAGCAACAGTAACAAATATAAATGATACTCGGGAGGAAATTAAACACAGAATAAATATGGGAAATGCCTGTTATTATTCGGTTGAGAAACTTTTATCATCCAGTCTGCTGTCGAAAAATCTGGAAGTTAGAATTTATAAAACAGTTATATTACAGGTTACTCTGTATGGTTGTGAAACTTGGACTCTCACTTTGAGAGAGGAACATAGGTTAAGGGTGTTTGAGAATAAGGTGCTTAGGAAAATATTTGGGGCTAAGAGGGATAAAGTTACAGGAGAATGGAGAAAGTTACACAACACAGAACTGCACGCATTGTATTCTTCACCTGACATAATTACATTAAATCCAGACGTTTGAGATGGGCAGGGCATGTAGCACGTATGGGCGAATCCAGAAATGCATATAGAGTGTTAGTTGGGAGGCCGGAGGGAAAAAGACCTTTAGGGAGGCCGAGACGTAGATGGGAAGATAATATTAAAATGGATTTAAGGAGGTGGGATATGATGATAGAGAATGGATTAATTTTGCTCAGGATAGGGACCGATGGCGGGCTTATGCGAGGGCGGCAATGAACTTCCGGGTTCCTTAAAATCCAGTAAGTAAGTAAGTATAAATTACATTTTTTTAAGTTTAATAAAAGTCTGGAATCGCCGGGGAGGGACATCCTATAATCCGATGGCAGGGGGGAAAGTTCTTCCTCTCGGACCATCCCCTGAATTAATCACTGATGACGAAGGCAACCGACGGACGTCTGCTCTCCGTGCAGAATTGAAACTCTCAGCCTCAATGCCTGCAACCCCACATTACACGAAGCTTCAAGAACTGCGACACTGGCTGAATGGGCCTCGCCGGCCGGCCGCGCGGCGCTGGAATTCCAGCAGTTGCCACGCCTTGCTGCTCTGCGCCTCGTGCTGCAGACAGTGTTGCCCAAACTCGCCTGCGACGCTGCTACAGCAAAAACTGTAGTGCAGCATCTTTGTATTAGTATTAGTATTCATTTATTTAACCTGGTAGAGATAAGGCCGTCAGGCCTTCTCTGCCCCTCTACCAGGGGATTACAACTATAATATGAACAGTAAAATTACAATTAACATTAAATTTAATACAAAAACGAATAATTAAAATTTGTTTGAAGAAACGTTTCGATTATCCAACTAAATTAATTTATTCTGAATTTAATGTATTTAATATTGAACAAATTTATAAGTATACGCTGTTAAAATTTTATCAACAGTAATCTCACTAGACGTTTTGATTTTTATCTGGAACACGAGCAGAGAAAATCAAAACTCGAGTGGGATTTAATTGACTATTACACGATTAGAAGAAAGTATATAAAGATTAGAAGTAACGAAGTACTCCAATACAATAAAATATTAATTGACTTACGAAAATACAACTGTCTTCAAATGTATTATTGTACCATCTCAACATTACAAATATTACGCTAGATGCATGCTAGATGGCAGTAGTGTCTTTATACAGACACTGTAATGATTACTATTCAATAAATCTTAATATTACACAATCTCTGATACGTGACTATCCATAATATCATATAGCAGAAGTTCTTTTTATCCTCTCAGAGCAGAAGCTAAAACATAACCTAACTAATATACACAAGTGTTAGAAAAGTTTTAATTAACGACGATGACATAAAAAATAAACATGAATAATTTTAAAAGAATAATTATTGAATATACAATTTTCAAATTTGAATGTGGTTGGTGGTTCAATTGATGTTATATTGGACGTGTGCGTAATAGAAGTGGAACTCGTTGATTTAGGCCTACATGGTGTATTCAACTTATTCAGAATTTCCGAATAAATAATTTTAAAAGGAATAATTATTGAATGTACAATTTTCAAATTTGAATGTGGTTGGTGGTTCAATTGATGTTATATTGGACGTGTGCATAATAGAAGTGGAACTCTTGATTTAGGCCTACATGGTGTATTCAACTTATTCAGGATTTCCGAATGAATAATTTTAAAAGGAATAATTATTGAATGTACAATTTTCAAATTTGAATGTGGTTGGTGGTTCAATTGATGTTATATTGGACGTGTGCATAATAGACGTGGAACTCGTTGATTTAGGCCTACATGGTGTATTCAACTTATTCAGGATTTCCGAATGGTGCTCTTCATTTATTTGTAAATCGGATTTTAGAAGATGCATAGGTATGATCAGTGATTTTTATTAATTCTTGTTCTTGAATGCCAATGCGAGTCATATTTGAAACTGCTGTGCATCGACTGGAGTGGTTTGTAATTTTATATATATTTTTGACGTCCAGACCAGCGCAGTTTCAAATGTTGGCAAACAAAGAAACAAATGCTAGGGACGCGATAAAATTAAACAAATGCTAGGGACGCGATAAAATTAAACAAATGCTAGGGACGCGATAAGCAGCCATGATTGGTTGAAATACGTCCTTTCGTATCGTTTTATTGGTCAAAAGTAGTATGACGTAGTAAGAGTGTAATAGTCATAAAAATCGTAATAAGTTTGTATTACAGACACACAATTATGACACAAGACGAAATATTAATTCAACATTAGTAGAACCTGAATGTTTCACATCTGCTGGTCTAAAGCATAGCATTAATTTTGGCCTCGGTTGTACAATGCTTTAACTATATTACACTCAGAACTTCTAACATGTAATCCACTAACATATAACAAGAAAATTATAAACGTGTTAATATCTTCAATTTGATTAAATAAATTTATAGCCTATGTGTATGAATTAATCAACCTATATTATATTTGTATTATATAATTTTGAAATATATATTAGTCCTACTTTTCACGTGCGATATTATTCTTCTATAGTGTTAATATTATATTATATAATTCCATTGCCGCTGTAATTATATTTTAGTTCCTATTTGATTTTACTTATTTATTTATATTATTATTTTTATTTTAATATTATATCTGAACTGCGACCGAGCACGAGCGCTGCTCATTCGGTCTCAAATTTTGTTAATACTACTGTATCTTCTTTTTATATTGCTTGTATTATTTTATTTGTATTTCTCTTTGTTTGTTTTGTAATTATATTTCCTTATTCTGTATATTTGAAATAAATAAATAAATAAATAAATAAATAAATAAATAAATAAATAAATAAATTTGAAATAAATAAATTACAATTACAATAGAAATTAAAGTACGACAAGATTACCTGATTAATGAAAGCTAGACATTTTATCATAGAAGTTAAGAACAAAGAATATTTTTGTATTTACTGAATTACAAATTAAACCTACAATAACAAAAATCTATAGTAATGAAATTACCGGATATTGAAATATTTTGTGATAGATTAAGAGAACTATTTACAAGAAACCATGTCTGAACGAGTCTCAATTACTGACCAAGTGCCTAGTACAGTAAATTTGCGTTTGAATTCAATTTTATTTCGACAGTCCCTGATGCTGGCAGGTAACGAATTCCAGAGTCTTGGCAGGGCTATTATGAAAGAGGATGAGTATGAGGAGGTGCGATGGGATGGTACTGTTAGTATTGTTTCATGACGAGAGCGTGTGTTCAGATTGTGGTGGAAAAAAAGGTAAGTGAAGAGAGACGACAGGTACGAAGGAATAGAAGAGTTTAAGATTTCGAAGAGAAGGAGAAGTGAATGTAAATTTCTTTTCTTATCTAGTTTAAGCCAACCTATTGTTTTCAGGGATGGAGTAATATGATCATATTTACGAACATTGCTTACAAAACGTACACACAAGTTATGAGCACGTTGAAGTTTCGTTTGGTTGTCGCTGGAGAGGTCAGTCAGTAAAATGTCAGCATAGTCAAAATAGGGAAATACAAGCGTCTGCACAAGGGACTTTTTTAAGCAAGAGGGAAGGTGAACATTTATACTTTTTAGCACATGGATAATAAAATATACTTTTCTGCAGGTTTCTGTGATTTGCATGTCCCAGTTGAGATTATTATCCATGTGAATGCCAAGATTTTTTACTGAAGAACTGAAAGGAATATGCACTGTACTTACTTTAACGGGGGAAATGTCGAGGTGCTTTACAGCGTCGGTTTGTGTAAATTGCACTTAATGAAGTCTCCATAGGAAGCTAATTTCACGGATATTCGTGTCAAATGGGTTGTTCATGGAGAAGTTAGTGGCTGAGGTATCTTACGGGATAATCAAGCCCAGCGTTTCTCAAACTTTTTTGACGTGAGGACCACTTTTTTAAGTCAGAACAGTTCCGAGGACCACCTTACTCTTGTTCCCTTCGAAAGCAAATTTATCATTTTTTAGCATATTTTAATACTAGTATACTCGTATTTTAAAACAATTAATTAATTAAAATTGATTTAAATCAATTAATTTTATATTATTAACTAATTAAGTTAATGTTATTTAAAAGAAAATTCATTTTTGTTTTTTTAATAATTCAAGGCTATTAGAGTTTGGATAATCTTTAACTTATTAACTAAACAAAATAAATAAATGTTGGTACTCACATTAATGAGATGGATGAGCCTGCGATTCTTGTACAATTGTTATATACAGTATTTGGATGTATGCTGGTAAGCTTAAGTCGGAGATCGTCACATACGTTGAGTCATCTCGATACTTTGTTTTTATTAGAGTTAGTGATGAAAACCATTTTCTCACGTAGAAGCAAACTGAATTATAATCTCTAAAGCACCATTGTACAGTTCACTATATTCTCTTTTCACTTGTGACGAGGTCCACAAATTAACCATACCTTCCGCTTGGAATTTCATTTTAAGACCGGTGTCATTCGGAGTTCAATTAACTGTTCTCTTTCACTCAATGAAAGTTTGTTAGTTTCAACATCGCAATGAAAGGGATAGCGAACCCATGAAAATTCATCATACTCGTATTTACTTCGAAAATATGTTTCAAATTGTGACCTCACAATTTCAAAATGCGAACATAGTATGTCACTGGTTAATTATTTTCCAAAAACAAAATAATTTTCAACCAAAAAAGATTCTAGAGCTGGAAATGATGGACAAATCCTCCGTTTGACACAACTGACCCACAAACCAAGTTTTCTCTCGAACCCCTATATTTTCTCATGCACATTGAGAACAGTCAAAGAATTATCTTGTAGACAGAGATTTAGTTCGATTAGTTTTGAGAATACATCTGAAAGATATGCCAATGTAATTGGCCACATGTCAACTGATGTGCAGGGAAAAGATGGCGAGAAACACCACGTTCATAATGCTTTAAATCCCTCTTTTGTTGCTGAGAATGGAGTGGGAAGTCGGTAGATGAGTAGGGTAATAAATTTAATAATGTATCAGTAGGTACTGGGAGAAAAAGTGAAAGGCAATTGACATGGGTCATTTTCAGACTCAGAGATTATCAACTATAGCGTGATACGCAATTCGTTTGAATTTTATTTTTTCTTCTGTCCTTTTTGAAGGACCACAGGCCTAAACCTCGAGGCCCACAGATGGTTCGCGGACCATAGTTTGAGAAACGCTGGTCTAGCCTCAGTCTAGGGAACAACAGCTCCATATACACGATGTTCCAGATTCTTCTGATCGGAGTCTATTTAGTTAAGATGAGAGAATGTGTTGAGAACTTGAACCTACCCTAACTGAGATGAAACTGAATAACAGATTCCTAAAGGAAAATATTGATATAATATAATGGATATGATATAAGATTGCAAAATATTAATCAATATAGAAAAGTGACACTGAATTTGAGTAAACCCACGTGATTGCTTCCAACGACTACACAGGAATTAGGGTACGGTAAATAAAAACAAAATTTTCCTCTAAGTTTTGAGTTTGTCTAATCAGCGCAATGAAATAAGATATGAATGATGTCAACCCTCCAATAATAATAATAATAATACTAATAATAATAATAACAACAGCAAAATGTATGTGTGTTTAGTTACATGTACAGTAATTCCAAGAGTGAAGCAATTACAATTTAGTGATCAATATAGCCTACTATTGAGATATTAAAAATAAAAATCATATTCCACAAATGGAACCAACACATTAATTACCTTTGTAATAAATTATGTAAAATAACATATTATTTTGTTTTATTGAGGAATTACTCATCAATAAGTTTATTACGCACAATATACTTAACTTTATTTCAATCGGTAATTATGTATGGAATTATAGGATGGTGTAGCTTATTTAAAACCAATTTTAATCCACTTTATTTATTACAGAAGAAAATAATTAAAATATTTCTTCACAAACCTATCGATTTTCCATCTCAAAAATTGTTTTTAGACTTTAATGTTATTAAAATAAGACAAATTTATTATATTGTATTAATAAAATTTATACATAAAAATAGAAAAAAATTTGAATTGTATTCTCATAGCTATGAAACAAAAGGTATGAATTCTTTAAGATTGTTTGAACCAAAATGCAACACTGCTACAGTATTTAATCATAGTAGTAATATAGGCCCAGAAATATGTAACAAATTTATATTTAAATACCCTAATCTTGTCAATTCTAATAGTTCCAGTATTAAATTTTAAAAGTTATATATGTATTTCATAAATAATGAAAAATTGTAAATTTAAATTTATATATTCTTATTGCATAGTAGACATAAGACAAATTGTATTATATATTTCTTAATTTCTATTCAGGAATCCGCCCCTGAGGAGGAGTTCTACTCTTTCATGGGTGATCTAAAGTTTTTCTGTTTATATCACATTTTATGTTACAATTATTAGCAAAATAAATAAATAAATACATAAACAAAAGTGATATTTGAGGAAAGATCATATTCTAGAGACGAAAAGCAGACTTTTTGACAATCTGCGTTTGTGAGTAGTCAATTTTTATTTTATTTGGTTATTTAACGACGCTGTATCAAATGCGAGGTTATTTAGCGTCGATGGGATTGGTGATAGCGAGATGATATTTGGCGAGATGAGGCCGAGGATTCGCCATAGATTACCTGACATTTGCCTCATGGTTGGTGAAAACCTCGGAAAAAACCCAACCAGGTAATCAGCCCAAGCGGGAAACGAACCCGCGCCCGAACGCAACTCCGGGTCGGTAGGCAAGCGCCTTAGCCGACTGAGCTACGCCGATGGCTGAGTAGTCAATGTCTGAAGCCCTTTTATACCCTATTATACACTACTTACAAATATAGTAGGCTATAGTATTATGAAATAAAATACCTTTCATTACAATATACAACACTGTACATAACATTGTAAATAATGTTTGATCAATGTAGGACTACATTCTTTGCTATAGTGTAAATAGTGAAAATAGCGTATTATAGTGTACATACTTATTTACTTACTGGCTTTTAAGGAACCCGGAGGTTCATTGCCGCCCTCACATAAGCCCGCCATTGGTCCCTATCGTGAGCAAGACCAATCCAGTCTCTATCATCATATCCCACCTCCCTCAAATCCATTTTAATATTATCTTCCCATCTACGTCTCGGCCTCCCCAAAGGTCTTTTTCCCTCCGGCCTCTCAACAAACACTCTATATGCATTTCTGGATTCGCCCATTCGTGCTACATGCCCTGCCCATCTCAAACGTCTGGATTTAATGTTCCTAATTATGTCAGGTGAAGTTCTGTGTTGTGTAACTTTCTCCATTGTCCTGTAACTTCAACCCTCTTAGCTACAAATATTTTCCTAAGCACCTTATTCTCAAACACCCTTAACCTATGTTCCTCTCTCAAAGTAAGAGTCCAAGTTTCACAACAATAAAGAACAACCGGTAATATAACTGTTTTATAAATTCTAACTTTCAGATTTTTTGACAGCAGACTGGATGATTATTATTAAATGAAAATTATTATAGTGTACATAGTTTAAATAATATAAATTGTAAGTATTAGTGTAATTGTTAAAGTGGTCTATGTTTCCTTATGCCCAACTTGACCACACAGGAGTCGCTGAGCAGTCGCAGGTAGTACGCTTGCTACATGCCACTTCATCCGCTAGACGTAGACTCTAAGAGGCCATATCCGAAGGCATTAAGAATAAAGATGCAAATAAAGAAAACTGGTTTGTTGATGTTTACTTGCTATTAGAGCTTACTTAAAGTTTTTCCGATCGTAGTATTTTCTGATCATCTGGATTGTAAGGCACTGTACTGAAAATCCCAACTTACGATCTGAAGCGAGGTTTGAACTGGATGCGGTCATCTGCACAGTATATGCTACAGCAACCGTGGCGAAAATGCGACTCAGGAGCACATTGTGGCTCGCAATGATAACTATGCATTTCTCTTGCTTCTAACCTTCCCCAACCCCCACCCTCTCACTCACTGGAGTCAAACTCCGTTCCAATTCTATTTGTCTCTGACCTGCGAGTGGCATATGTCTCCCTCGAAACCATGTACCTCTACAAAAACGAAAGTCCCAAGTAGGATGGGAGGACACATTTTTTTGCTGCCAATATGATGAGAATATTAAATGTATGATTTGTTCACAAGTATTACGAGGAATACGGTTGTATAACATAAAACGGCATTATACTACATGTCACTCATGAAACATTAAAAGGTTAAATATTGTTATCATCATCTTCATCATCATCATCATCTCTGTACGTCGACCCTTTTTCAGCAGATGTACGAATAATGCGGTTAGATCTTCAATTTAAACTCACAGATTTACAATGTGATGTTAAATGAAAGCTAGATGTAAGGACTTGACAAATGTTGCACGTTTCAAATCTTTGCCAAAAAATAAATATCAGAAGCTTCGTTTTTTCGCTTGCTCTATTGAATCCATGTTCGCTACAACTTACGTTTGTGAAAAATTATTTTCAACAGTAAAAATAGTAAAAACCAAATTTAGATTACGACTGATAGACAATATCTTCGTGATCAACTACGACTGGCAATAAGTGACATAATTCCTGATTTTGGAACTCTGTCGCAGAGACATTCTGGAGACAGTTAATTTTAGGTTGTGATAATGTGTCCTATGTTTTCTTGTTCCTTTCTTTTTCGTTACACGTACTAAACATTCGTTTGTAACCTTATACTCTATAAAATTATATTTAAGTGCTTGACGTAAGGAAAATGAAAATCCGTTAATAAGTCAGACAGTTGCTTCACATCCCCTTCGAGTGTCTGCCTCTCTCCATAGGTGATATGCACATTGCAAGTTACATAGTGGCTCGGCACACGATCACATTTTCGCCACGGCTGTGCTACAGTATCTTCATCTGAGAAATAAGGCAAGCTTAGTTATCTGGTCTTGGCTGGAGAGCGAGATTAGCAGCTTACAGTACACCAGCAATGTGTAGATTTTTATTGGGGAGATGGAAAGACTGTCGGACAAGTTTCCTCCTGCTTTACAACCGAATTCAATGTGACGAGTCGCCACAGAAGAGGAGTGGCGGCGTCATTTAGGCCTGGGAATTAAATATTCACGTCTCTGGAGGTACAGCAAAGGGTGTCCATGTCTCATACAAAGTATTATAGCTAACGGAGTTATTAAATTTGCGTAACCTGCAGATTTCAGCATTTTATCACGATTAGATTCTGTGTTGCGAACAGTCACCAAATGTAATGAGTAGACAGTGGATGCGGGATGACTTATCGTTGAATGTAGGTGCACATTTACTATATGTTACATTTTATATTCAGACCATTGGCTCAACAGGTTTTAAAGGTAAACAGACGACGTCAACATGCTACTGTAGCTCCGTACAGTCAGAAGGAAAAGAAAAATAACGTACTGTAGTACATACCTTGCAAGGTTCAGTCCTCGTCATCACTGATGCAATTACCAGCGTTGCAGTAAACGATGATATATTCTCGTAAGTTGTCGAAGCTGAATCGTCTTCGCCTATCCCTTAAACAGTTTTTGTATCGAGAGAATTTCTGAAGAGAACCTCTAAAATCAGGATCACTCAATTTCTTTAGAGGAATATTTGCACTGAGCATCATGTTGCACGTGTCGTTAGACCCGCACAACTAAATGATGATGATGATGATAATTATGATGATGGTTGCAAATCTAGTCTTACAGGTGAAGCTCCCTGTAAAGCAGATTTGAATAATTTCAAGGGAAATTGTTCCGGGGTCGGGTATCGTTCCGGGACCTCTGGTCAGGCTATCGATCCCAGGAACTCCACCTCAACCTTTTCCTTTATATGAACGTGACGAAAGCGCTCGAGTGCACACAATCTCTGTGTGACTTTGAATTGTGGTTTTCTGTTAACCACAGTAACGTATATATTATGCAAATCTAGTATTCCAAGTCACACAGAGATTGTGTGCACTCGTTGTGGGTCTCTGGCGTTTCGTCAGCCCACGCGAGTTGTGTGGATATAAAGGGAAAAGTTGAGACGGTGTCGGGTGGAGTTCCCGGGTAGCTTAGTGGTAGAGCGCTGGTACGTTCAACCAGAGGTCCCGGGATCGATACCCGACCCCGGAACAATTTTTCCCTTGAAATTATTCATGATTATGGTTCTTCAGATTTCATTTCCTATGCGATGTACTGTTGTAATGTTTCTCTAAAGCCTGAGTTGTTCTGGTTTTTATTTCAATTTCACATACATTACACACGATATTGTCTTCGTTAATACATAAAATGTCACTCTCATACTTCTTAATTGCATTTCGTATCTCTGAGCGAATTTAACGTTTTGCCATTACGAATGGATCAGCACAACATATTCAACGCGTACTAAATACTTGAGCAGAATAACACAAGTGCATACATTGCGTTGCAATGTTACTATGTACGGACCGGGATTCCTTCGTTTTGTACGCTGCTGTACTGCCAGGTACACAAAAGACGGACGGCGCGGCACGTGCTATATATTGTGATACGAAACAACTTCACTTTACCTTAAGTCATCCCTCATCCACTGTCTAATAATGAGAGGTATTTTATTTCATAATACTATAGCCTACTTATTTATAAATAGTGTATAATAGAGTATAAAAGGCTTCAAACATTGACTACTTATAAAGCAGATTGTCAAAAAAGACTGCTTTTCGTCTCTAGAATATGATTTTCCTTTAAATATCACTCCGTAACAAATTTTTACTTTTTTTTGCGCTGGGCATGTGATACATGTTTTCTATATAATTTGAGCCTCCTGAATACGAATATGACAATAAAAAACAGTTGTTGGTTACGATTTTTGAGAAATTTTAGAATTTATATCTATTCAAAAACTGCTTTATATAATGACAATAAGGTTAAATATCCACTGTTCAAAGATTAGGCCTACAGCTTTCTTTTTCTGCATTTTCTTTTATACTGGGCTTCAGGTAAATCATGAGATAAAATGCAACAATACTCTGCTAGCATATTGGTACTCCACTGTTTTTGGTATTTTTTTTTCAATAGTTGAAATTTCTTGATGAAAGCGCTCACCATGCTCATCACTGAAATCGTCACAATTCTCGGGTAAAAAGTCAAGATGGGACTGAATAATTTTCAGGCACATGTTACAACCCATAGTTTCATACACCAACAGTAAATTTTGCGCTAGTTCTTCATAGTTCTCACTTCTACGGTTACCCAGAAAATTTAATACAACATTCTTGTATGCAATCCAGGCGGCTTTCTCTTTTCCTTCCAACAAAGATTCGAAGTAATTGTCCTTCATTATTTTCTAATTTGTGGTCCATTGAAAACTCCCTCTTTTATTTTCGAGTCACTAATAGCAGGAAATTTTTCCTGGATATGTTAAATGCTTCAGTTTTATGATTCATCCCTTTAACAAAATTCTTCATTAACCCTAATGTAATGTGTGAAAGGGGTAAAATGGCTTTACTTTGAGGTACAAGGGGTTGATGTATAATATTTTTCTTCCCTGGCTCTAGTGATCGTCGTTTTATTTTATAATGCTTATCTCGAGCGCGACAGAAAGCAGCAAAATTTTGTGTAGCCTAATTGCATTCCAAGAAGCAATGTTACAATCTTCAAATCCGCACGTGTAAACCATTCGTAATTTGAATATTATCATTAAAGCATACTTTAAAAGAAATACACGTCTTACCCAGAATACACTAACACCACGGAAATCTCCTAGTAAACTGAAGCGATTTCTTATAGCGAATCAGTTTCTCCCCCTCCAACTGTAACCGAAAAGGGCAATAAAACAATTTCAGCTTCTAGAAGTCGTTTTGACAAGGTGATCTACTGCAAAATATAAACTACAGTAATGTCATTAAAGCTCACAGTAAAAGAGATGCACATCTCAAGTAAAATCAGGTAAACTCAAGTGAATTCACACCGCGAACCTGTTTCACCCCCTCCAAATAGACTCGTAAAAGGGCAATAAAATAATTTCCGTTTCTACAAGTGCTTCTAACATGTTGGCTTACTTATACTAATATTGTTTTCACATAATGGGTCGTCACATTTGTAAAACATAATAGTTACACACGAAATACGGTGATTTTTTTAAAATAGAATGCATATCAAATGAATTGTATTGTGCATCTTGAAAACCCGAACTGATTGAACATCTTGCTTGTTATTTTTTAATTCAGAAGGTCAAGATTAGTAAGAATTTGTTTTATGTCTGGCGCAAAATGGCTGTTGACCAGTGATGTAGGCTAATTTTTGTGGAATATGATTTTTATTTTTAATATATCAATAGTCTCATTGAATACCAAATTGTAGGTAATTGGAATTACCGTACATATAATTAAACACACCTATATTTTGCTATTATTATTATTATTATTATTATTATTATTATTATTATTATTATTATTATTATTATTATTATTATTATTTATTGTTTTTGCTGTTATTTATATTTGCTACGCATTTCTAAATTGGTGAGTGGAAGAGAAGGCGTTTTAGGTCGTAACTCTGCCAATAAAAATATATGAATTACATAAACGAACAAATAAGATTCAAACAATTCATCACTTTCAACATAGTATAACAGGAACACTTGCATTGAACGTAGTGGGGACTATGTTGAAAAGTGATGAAGTGTTTGTAGTCATATTTTGCGTCATATTCAAATAATAAAACAATTATTAAGGTTACTTTTTGACTCTCCCTCGTATCGGATAATTTTCATGTCAGTAGTTCAAAGACGCTGAACACAACGGATAGTCATATTTATCACACTCTTTTCTTTTCTAAGGTCAAGCAATTAAATTGTAAACTGCAGTTGTTAGGGATGACTGATATAATGCTCATGTACAAATTAGTGTGTGTTTTGTTGAAAGACAGACCACGTATTCAAATGACTTGTCACACAAAAGAAATATATGTTCCCCTTAGGTAATAATGGGAATGAGAAATGACTCAAACGTGCCAATGGTCTGAGAAGTTTTTGAGATCACTATGTGTAACCTGAGAATAGGGGTCGAGTTTGGTCTTGAGGAATATATTCGAAAAGGTCCAGATTTTATGTGCTTCATGTGATATATTTCAGGTGGTCTTTTTTTGTTTACTGTTTTACAGCTTTGAGCCTACACTCCGTATTTTCAAAACAATGTAATGCCTAGTTCAAGATCTGGATGAACTGACTTCAGGATCTCAACTATATCGAGCTGAATATACAGGGTGATTCATTATTATGTGTAAATACTTTGTGTGTGTAATGTAGAGATGAAACTAAGACTAAAACGTTCTATACAACTTTTTCTCAAAACCTTTAATTCCAGAGTTAACGCCATTTTGCGTGGAACTTGCGCTCCCAAACAAAGAAAGGATAACACACCAAATGTAAACTAATTATCACTTTCGTACAGTGCATTTGGACTTCAGTACAAAAAACAACCAAAGTCACTAAACTCATATCCTCGGCAGGTTACTTATGCACGTTTTGTGAACTAAAACCAAACACAGTAAAGAATGTAAAGCAATTTCTTCTAGACTTTACACATTTGCACAATTCTTAGTGTAATGCATGTTCAAAGTGCTGTCCCTCAACTTGAAGACATACCTGTGCTCGCCGCCGTAGTGATCTCTGAACGTTACACAGCCCGTTCATCTCATCACGAATAATTCCACACGCATGTTCAATTCGCTGTTGTAGTACTTCTACGTTAGGTGCAGCAGAGGCATACACTAACGACTTCAGGCGGCCCCGAAGGTAGAAGTCCAGAGGATTCATGTCCGGTGATCTGGCTGGCCAAGGAGTTGGCCCTGCGCGGCCTATCCATTGATCTGGATACACGATACGACAGTAATGCGCAGGAGCACCATCGTGCATAAACCATAAGTTCACTCGCGTTGCAAGAGGGATATCATGTAGCGGACCATGCAATTCGCGTTCCAAGAATGCGCGGTAGGTTTCCCCATTCAACCGCGGAGGTAGAACTCGAGGTCCGAGTAACTGATTCCCCACAATACCACACCAAATGTGTGGGAGAACAGTAATGCTTATGCTGTTACTACGATATAGGTGCCATCTACTGGAACTCTGGAATTAAAGATTTTGAGAAAAAGTTGTATAGATCGTTTCAGTCTTAGTTTCACCTCTACAATACACACACAAAGTATTTACACGTAATAATGAATCACCCTGTATATATTATATGAACAAAACTAAATGCTGCTCTCGCTCGCTGCGTTCGTCGCATTTGTCTTTCGAGACTCGTCTCGTCGTTCTCGTTGTGTAATTAAGATGTACAATTCATTTTACTAATAATTCATCTACTTGTATCCTAATTTTTGTCTAATACAATTTCTTCCGCTTTTGGTATAGGACCATCAACTTTAAGGCTGAAATTCAAATATATTTAGCTTCCGTAAGATAAAGGTTAAAATGTTCCATGAAATAGAGAAATATCCCTTTAAGTCTATTTGATAAAAGCTCTTAACGCAATCCTCAAACTCATCTCATAAACTACACTGGTCTGCGTTTCAAAATTTTTTTCTTAAGGTCAAGGATTTTATAACTGATTTTTTATGTTCCTTGCATGCTGAATTCAAAATATAACTCATTTTACTCAATCAGGTCAGGTTTCTTTACTAGCCAATATTTTAGTTAGTATGTATTTACAGAAATAAAACGTACAACAGGTAAGAAAAAATATTTACTGTCACAAAACAGACTTAAGTTCACATCAAATATACATTAAATATATTATGTAACACATAAATACAGTTAATTTGGAAGAAAGGGCCTTTTCAAGAAATTTCATTACTGTTTCAGACCTTGAAAATTATACTTGAGACACGGGCCATAGCTTGCAACTCTGTATAATAGTAACTTAGTAGGAGAGAGAGATGGGGGTAAAATCAACTTCTTTCTTGCAGCCCCATGTAGTCTGAATCGAGCTTTCTCAGTGATGAGACTGATTTAAGGAACGTTCTTACAAAATGAATGGAAAGTGCGAGACTCAACCCGACTAATTTTACTACATTTGTGGTTAAGTCACTATGCCAATCGAAAGTTTAAAATCACTCCATCTGCAAGGAAAATGCACGAATACCAGGCCTACTTTGGTGTCAAAATTGGTGATCAGGAGAAACCTTTCGTATCTCGTGTGTGCTGCACTTTCTTCAACGCATCTGGGAAGCAAGACTAGCCTGAAACCAGGTTCACACAACGCTCTGTCAGAAGCTTACGTGGATCCTTAAAAATTCTATTTCCGCCACTGCACATCAAATTTGGCCTAATGAAAAGTTTTGTCAAGACACTCAACAAAGAAAAAAAGAGCTTTTGCTTTCCTAGGTCAGAAATTTCTACATGTCTGTGAGGCCAAACTAATAGCAGGTATTTTTGATGGCCTTCAAATGAGGGAGCTTATGAATGATGCTAAATTCAATGATCATGAAAAGGATGAAGAGCGTAATGCCTGGCTCGCATTGAAGTCCATTATTAAGAACTTTCTGGGCAACCATAGGACCTCAAAGTAGAAACATGCTGTTGAGGAACTCCTGCAGAGCTACCAGGCTCTTGGTCGCATGTATGTCCATACAGATGCACTTCCTCAGCTCGCATTTAGATTATTTTCCTGAAAACTGTGGGGAATACAGAGAGGAGCACGGCGAGCGCTTTCACAGAGACATTCGAGTGAAGAAATAGAGGTGCCAGAATCGTTGGGATGTAAACATGCTTGCAGACTATTGCTAGCAGGTTACCTCAAGAGGGATGTTCCAGATGCAAAACACGCACGAAAGTCCTTGAAAAGGTCCTTCCTTCCACAATAACGGTGTTCGTGTTTCATTCTATTTCACTATTTACGCAAATCTAAGTCAGACTTGGAACCATAATTAGTATAGTCTAATAACTATAAGATACAATTTATCTCTGAAATATCGTCTTTTTAAAAAGTGCGATAGCAAGAAAATCTGACCTGACTGAGCAAAATGAGTTATATTTCTGAATTCAGCATGCACTTAATATGAAAGAACAACTACGAAAATGTTGACCTCAAAAATGACGCAGACACAGTGAAGGGATTGATACCGAACACCGGTCTTAAGTGGAGACCCGCCAAATTTTCCAGTCAGGGCGGTGAAATATCAGCTATTTGATAACTTTATCTGTCGTAGAGAAAATAAATTCTTACTTCCTTAACTAATTTTACAATTAAAACACTCTTCTAAAATTTTCTAAAAATAAACCCATTCTAGTTCACTTAAAAGGAAACTTCATTATAACACATAACTGAACTAACAAAATCCACAGACGTAAATGTCTAGAAATTAGATGAATGGAGACCTGCTACACTTGTCAGGCAGGTTGGCCTCACGATTGGGATGGTCAAAGATCCATTCAAAATTACTCCTAAATTATTAAGCGTAGTTTGACATTTACGTCTCACTGAAGCCAACATTTATTTGTCTTTACAGTTTTAGCTGCTCTGTTTCTTTTACGGAGACCCTTAAATAATTTAACGTTTCGTTTTATCGCTTTGTCCCCAGAGGTCCCCCTAGAAATAAATTCTCATTCGAAACAATCCAGTGTCAAAGGGACTGTGCATATTTTAATTTGTTTTTAAAATAAAAAATACAAATGACTCACAGCAGTTGAGGTGTGAAAGCAATTCGTCGTTTGTTTTGACTGGGATAATAAATAATTTTTTTACGAGCGACTGGAGGGCGATAATATTTCCTTCTCGGCGGCGTTTAAATATGCGCCCTCGTTCTGATGGAGAGAGTCGTGTTGTGGGTTAATACAGGACGCATGTCAGGACAGCGTAACCTCGATAAATGCCTTCAACACATGTGTCGTAACTAGAGCTAGGAATTTTAGGTGCAAAATTTTGGTCAAAAAGGTGCAAATAAGGTGTCTTAATTTAGTTGAAAAAGGTGCGAAAAAGGTGCAAATTTCAAATTTAATTACAGACAGTACAAAACCCCTTGAATAATTTTACTGAAGATATTATTTAGGTCCAACAGAATAATATCTGTTATAGTGACAATATTTGAGGAGAAAAATTCGCTCCGGCGCCAGGGATCGAACCCGGGTCCTTGGTTCTACGTAGCAAGCCCTCTGACCACTGAGCTACGCCGAATTCAATCTACAGCACCGGATCGAACTCTCCTCCTATATTTATTTATTTAACGTGGTAGAGATAAGGCCATCAGGCCTTCTCTTCCCCTTTACCAGGGGATTACAACTACAATATTAAGAATACAATTACAATTATAATTACAATTAATATTAAATTTACAAATACAATAAAAATCAAAGTACTAAAAGATTAACTGATTAATAAAGGCTAGACAGTTTATTGTAAAATTTAAGAAGAGAGAAAACTTTTTTATTAATTAAGTAAAAACTAAACCTACTCTACGCAGTAAGAAAATGCTTAATAAGTTTGCTTTTGAACGCTACTAAGGCCGTGTCTCAAAGCTCAAGTCCATACTACACACTAGTGACTAGCAACTAGGTGACTTGTGAACTACATACTAGGGAGCTTTGGACATGTATACTTGAAACATGACCTTCTTCAGAGACTATTTTTCTAAAAACCATGACATCACGGTGCAGCACTGAATTAAGAAGGCAGTGTCCTAATGCAGTTTCGTTAAGAGTTATGTGGAAAAGATAAGGGCTTAATACAGTATATTACAATAATGTTTGAAACAATGTACAGAAGATACTAACAATGCCAGTGTTCAAAGTTAACGTGTTATTCTACATTATATTTACATTATTTCACTTCCAAAGCATTTTCAGATTTCATAACCCCAATTGCTGATGAGGTATCCATGTTTGTTTAGTGAACAAGTCAACAATCAAGCAAGCATTTTCGATTACTAGCTACTACGGACTTGATTGCTATGCACTATGTAGCTTTGAATCATGACTTCTGACGTCACATCCGGCTATTTAGTCAACAATCTAGTTCACTTCAGCTGAAAATGTAGCTTTGAGGCACGGCGTAAATTCCGACAGTCTCTGATGTCACTGGGTAGGGTATTCAAGCGCGAGAGCGAGATTGTGTATGATGATGAATACGATGATGTCTTATGTGTTGGTATGGCTAGTATGCGGCTATTTTGCGTGCGTGTGAAGAGATTATATGATGACAGGTAACTGAAACGGGAGGCAAGGTAGGTAGGTGTAGAAGTGTGAAGGACTTGGAAAAGGAGAACAATAGAATGAAAATTTCTTCGTTCGTTAAGCCGTAGCCAGTTTAGAGTTTAGAAGGATGGGGTAATGTGGTCAGCGCGACGGACATCGCGGACGAAGCGAACACAAGAATTATGAACACGTTGTAATTTTTGCGACTGGTTGACATTGAGGTCAGTCAGTAGAAAATCACAATAATCGAAGTGGGGCATTACTAGTGCTTCCACTAGTATTTTTTTGAGTGATGGCGGGAGAAATTTTCGAATGCTGTTTAAGGAATGTAGTATGGAAAGCACTTTTTTTGATAATATGGATTACTTGGTTATTCCAGTTTAAATGCGTATCAAAGTAAACGCCAAGGTTTTTAACACAGGAAGCAAAAGGGATTATTGTGTCGTTTAACTTGACTGGAAGAGCAGGAGTAATGTTGCATAATAGACGTTGATGTCCCACTAGGATTGCTTGTGATTTTCTTGCATTGAGAGTCAAATCAAACTTTCTGGCCCATGCAGATATAGATTCAAGGTCCTCGTCCTTTTGTGGTGTGACTCCAAGTTGTGCATATACGTTGACGTTCACATTTCAAGTCAACTGCCATTATACAAGGAGCGCACTCAACTGAATGACTAATGGCGGGATTCCGCAGTAAAGTGCACAACAATCTGTACAGAAATATGCACTGCTAGCTAGACGAATTTTATTAAAGATGTTATTATTTAGGTCCAACAGAATAATATCTGTTATAGTTATAGTTGCCGGAAGAATGGAAAAATAGTGTAATTATTCCCATATATAAAACAAGAGATAAACAGAATGTTGAAAACTATAGAGGGATTAGTATCCTCAACACATGTTATAAGATATTTAGTAGGATTTTAAATGAAAAATTAAAAAAACATGCTGAAACTTTCCTTCTGGAGTGTCAAAATGGCTTTAGAAAAGGAAGATCATGTGTAGATCCATTATTTAGTATGAAACTATTGTTAGAAAAAAGAAGATAATTTAATTTAGAAACCCATATAGCTTTTATTGATTTTGTGAAAGCTTTTGATAAAGTCCGAAGAGACCTTTTATTCGACATATTATAAGAAAAAATATTCCAAATTTGCTATTGCAAAATATAATAGAAATCTACACAGACAGCAAAATAAGTGTCAAAATAAATAACTGTATATCCGAAAGAAAATTAGTTAATAATGGAGTTCGACAAGGTTGTCCACTATCACCAACTTTATTTAATATTTATATAAATGAAATTATTTTAAAATGGAACCAAATCTACACATCAGGAATCAAAATAACCAGTGCTATAACATTAAATACCTTACTCTATGCCGATGATCAAGTCATAATTTCCAATTCAGAGGATAATTTACAAAGAGGATTGTATACATTAAATAAAATATTAAAAGATTTTGGGATGGAAATTTCAGCACAAAAATCAAAAGTAATGGCATTTTTAGGACAACACCCAGTCAGAAGTAAGATAATACACAATAACCAATGCCTCGAACAAGTACAAAATTTCAATTATCTGGGTTGTGAAATATCTTATCAAAATGAAAAAGATGTGAACAAGAAAATTACCAAATTTACACAAATTCTAGGAATAATAAACAATGCATTAAAAGCTAAATGAGTACAAAAATCTACAAGAATAAAAATATATAATACACTAGCATTACCCACCCTTTTATACGGAAGCGAGATTTGGTCATTAAAGAAAAAAGACGTGAACAGAATCAAAGCAACGGAAATGAAATTTTTGAGGAGGACAGCAGGATATACTCTTTTAGACCGAAAAAGGAATGAAGAAATTTTAGAACAATTAGAAGTAGAGTCAGTAGAAGAAAAAATCAGCAGATACAAATTCAATTGGCTAGATCATGTAAGAAGAATGGAAAATTCAAGAATCCCAAAAATTATGATGCAGTATAAACCTAGAGGACATCGTCGACCAGGAAGATCTTTAAGAAGACTGCTAGATGGGGCCGAAACAGGTCTACAAGGCCTAATTCGTGAAGGATGATGATGATGATGATGATGATAGTGGCAATTAATATTTGAGGAGAAAAATTCGCTCCGGCCCCGGGGATCGAACCCAGGTCCTTGGGTCAATGTACCAAGCGCTCTGACCACTGAGCTACGCCGAATTCAATCCACAGCACCGGATCGAACTCTACTCATAAACGTCAAGGTATATGCCCAACTTGGAGTTAGGCATATACCTAGACGTTTATATTTCAATTCAACTGCCATTGAATAAGTTTAAGTTTAATCCTCTTTGGTGAAAATGTTAGCTGACTGGCCTACGGTTGGGGTTCAGCCCAATATAAATGATATTGACAAGGAGATGAAAATACGAAAATAATTAATCTTTCAAATTTCTTTTGTATATATTCAATAGCTTTCGCCTTATGGTTGTGCGATGAATCACAAAGTAATGCGTGGACATTTTGAGAAACGGGAGTTCATTAAGCGCAAACAAATTTGAAAGATTTTGCCAAACAAGATTGCATTGAAATGAAAATAATGTGGTACCACACTAAAAATAGTAAATTCTAATAAAAACATTCAGAAAGTAGGAGATTTGTCCTTGTATTCTTCACCTCATATAATTAGGAACATTAAATCCAGACGTTTGAAATGGACAGGGCAAGTAGCACGTATGGGCGAGTCCAGAAATGCATATAGAGTGTTAGTTGGGAGGCCGGAGGGAAAAAGGCCTTTGGGGAGGCCGAGACGTAGATGGGAGGATAATATTAAAATGTATTTGAGGGAGGTGGGATATGATGATAGAGACTGGATTAATCTTGCATAGATGGTGGGCTTATGTAAGGGCGACAATGAACCTGTGGGTTCCTTACAAGCCATTTTTGTACAGTAAAGTAAAAAGAATAGTATTCTCTTCTTTTTTTTACAGTGAAATTTGTTTTTAAATCTCTTGTTGTTTCAGAAGTTTGTTCTTGAACATCTTGTGGAAGTAGGATATTGTTTTGTTATCGCATTGTCGCGGTCGCGGCGATAGTAAAAGGAAAGTGTGCAGCTGCATAATTGTACTGTAATGCCGGTATCACGTTATTATACTATAATTTAACTGCTTGTTTTAAAAAGGATGCATTGTTGAAAATGAAATTGGATATAATAAGTGTTTATTAGCTATTTATCGCTATGGATAATAATTACAACTCTCAGTTACATTTCCAATTATATCGTCAACAATACTATTTAATCCCTTTCCAGCATGTGCACTATATAATTCGATATGAAAGGTTTATTCCGCAAACAGTTGGATTTTTATTTTTCAATCTACTTTATACCTCGCATCGAAGTAAGAAATACTCGTAATAATTTTATTATACCACCAACAAAACCAATGCTTACAAATAAACCACAGCCTGCCTTTCACAAATCAATTTTGTTTCAACAATGAATAAGTTTGAATTTAGAGTTGCCACCTGTCCTGATTTGTCCCTACTTTTTTGTAACTGTCCTGTGTCCCGTTATGAGTATGACGGGACGCCCAAATGTCCCTACTTTTCTGTTTTCAGGTTACAAGCCGAGTTTTATTATCGAGGCTTCTTAAGGTTTTACGTCAAATAATATTTGTAATAATATTAGTAATATTACTAATATTATTACAATATTATTATTAATTGATCATCTCGATAACTGTTTAAATTTACAAACGGAAGAGCGAGCAACAATGGGTTCGTGTTTCTGTTTCTAAGAAATCAAGTCACTGCGTGTGTCTTTGCATTGAGTCTGATAAGCTTCGTCAGACTTTGATGACATCAATGCTTTCTCAGTGAAGAAAGCGCGAAGAAAATATTTATAATTCACAAGTAAGATGCAGGTATTTTGATTCCAGTATTTTATTATGTTCAGAATAATTGCAGGGGCGATTTCTCAGGGCATGCTTTGCTTGCTGCGCAAGCCCAATATTTTCGTAGAATGTGTATTACTCAAAATGGGATTACGTATATTAAAATTTATTTTGATTTTTGGAACATTGTATAGGCGTAATACCATCCGCAGGTTGCTTACCGCAAGTATCGCAACGCTTGCTCGTTTCTCAGAGCCACAGGAAAGACGTAGAAATAGCGAGAATATGATGCGCGCGCAAGTGCCTTCCTACTTAGTACGTCCTAGGCGCACATGCTTCTGTTGTATGTTGTTCGAAGCTCTGGTCCGAGAGCTACACCAAAGACTACTTGTATTTAACTACGAGAATTTAACGTTACACAGAGCAGTATTGACAGCGGGAATGTGCTGTGATTTGCGAGTGCAATGTAATTGTATGAGCGGAATGTATGTGTTAGCTGCTCCATGTATTATTAATTCTTAAACATTAATTTGAAGTATTGCAATGAGTTCGGAATTGTGTGTTACTGAAACCTTATTATTAAATCCATTTTCCCGAAGGACTATTCAAGAGAAGACAGACATTATAGAGAATATGTGCGCTCGTTCAGTGCAGCTCAATACAACAATGTGCATTGGTTGGCAGGGTCGAAAATACTAAATAAACTGTTTTGTTGGGCATGTTTGTTGTATTATATCGAACTTCTACATCTGATAAGCAAATATGATCCATGACTCATAATGATATCATAATTATAAAACAAATTATTTAGGCTATGTGGATCTGATTATTTTTATTAATTATGAATTATTATAGCCTCACATCTTCCCCTACAAATAAAAGAGCAAGCCTAACTTTTGTGACTAGCATTCGCCTCTGAATAATTGCAACATTTCATATAAAACTAATTTAAATTAAACTTGACCTATATAATAGCTGCTCATAAACTGTTTGTTAGCACTACCTAGGGGCGGCACTGTACCTAAATTCGGTCCTGGAGATTAGAACCCATGATCATAGCTTCCAGAGCCAAAGTTTCGTCTTAGCCTCTGCTATATAGAGTAAATACTCGTAATAGGTGGCATGAAACCTTTGTGTGGAATAACCGTCCACATAATATGAAGCAAGCAACTTGACTCTGGAAAGTCTCTGTCAGGCTGTAGACAACCCTCTCTGTCTGTCGACACATCCGACAAGAACATCCTTAAGGCCAGGCACGATAAGCTGAAACCTACCTCTTCAACATGTCTCTTAAGTTCATGTATCAGTGACATCAATCTATGAGTACCAACTTATATAAAAATACACACAAATGCCTTCGTTAAGTGTTCATTGCAATGACAGTAATTCTTATGATCTGCAACCCAGTGAACCCACGTGAGATTCCTTAACGAAGGAAGTATTAACTTTGGCGAAATTGTATACTACGTGATCAGGGAATACCATAAAATGTCACTGTAGTTTTTATCATCAAAATTACAATCTCTTCAACAATGTGAACTAATTAATTATTTACGATACAAGTATCGTAACGTTTCATATTACAATACGAGATTGGACAGCCTCGTTTCATAACCAGCCAAGTTATGATAAGTATATCGTACAAGGTTTCATACACTTTGATAAAAAATAATATTTTAAATAAAAGTAAATGTATTCTTTTTATTAGTTTTGAACATACTGTATCTTTTGTAGAGAGGCGATTGCATTAGTGTTAATTTCCTCCTGCGAGAGGCGATTCGTTCATGTTTGTTTTGTTAGTTTCGAACACGATAGGTTTTTGTTTATAACAAAAGAACAGCAATACTAGCAGAAATAAACAAACGTTGTTAAAATGAGTTCAAACGAGGATTCAGATATTGAAAATGCTGCAAATTCTTTGAATGTTTAGTACTATCGAAAAAATAAATAACATCACAATTACATACAATAAAAAAACTTAGGAGTACATTTAGATTCAAATCTAAATTTTCAAAGTCAAGTGACCTAAGAAAACTTTTTTCCATAATTCATTCCCTCAGACACTTAACCAACGTTTTACCTCTCAGCCTTAAAAAAGAATCTGATCCAGACTTTAGTGATGCCCCAGTTCGATTATTGCGATTCTCTATTCACGAATCTAAATACTGATCTTGCCCATAGACTACAGCGTGTTCACAATATCTGCGTTCGTTTCGTTTGTAACATTAGAAAATTCGTTCATGTAACACCGTCACTATAATTATTGTTGTCTTGGAATCCACTTAAAGAAAGAAAATTCTTCAACTCCCTCTTATTAGTATTTAAAATCGTCCACACCTCCACACCCTCTTACCTAGCATCTCGTTTTGTTTACCTTTCACTACCTCGAACCCGGTACATGTACCTTCTCTCTATTCCTTTGCACAGAACATCCTTCTACTCATCATCTTTCAGCATATCGGTTTCACGCCTCTGGAATTCTCTCCCTGACCATATCAGAGACTGTCGGACAATATCAAAATTAAATTTTAAGTTAAAAAATCACATTCTAGTTCATGGAATTGCTTGTTGAACACCTGTCAGGTTGCGCAACTTCGGCTTAACCCATGACATGTAATAAATATTGTAACTATGCTGTTGTAAAGTTGACAATTAATATGTAATGTATTTATTATTATTATTATTATTATTATTATTATTATTATTATCATCATCATCATCATCAGTTATCGCTATCATCATTGCTATCTTTGTTTTTCTTTCTCTTTTTTTTTCTTGTATTAGCTCGATGAGAGCTCTATAGTGTCTATAGTGTTCTTTTGACCCTGTTGACCCTCTATAGGTCTTTAATGTAATTTGTATTATTTTCATCAGTGCTTATATTTCTTTTTTGTATTTATATGTGCTATCTGGTAGGATGGAAGAGAAGGCCTTATGGCTTAATTCTGTCATATTAAATAAATAAATAATCGCACGTAAGATATGAAGTGAAATACAAAAAATTTGAAGATTGGTGTTCCAACAAAAATGTAAAATATATATCGAATATATTGTTGTTAATGTTTATAATAAATAAAATCAATTCCATTTTATTTAATTTAGTGTGTGGTCAACCAGTTAGGTAATAGTAGTATCATTACCTAACTTGTTGCGTAATAGAAGTATCATTACCTAACTTGTGTGCCTTAATGAATATCATAATCTTGTTGTAGGTGATATAATATCATAGAAATGTAGATTTTTTGACATTGTAGTTTTTTTAATCAACTGTCCGAAGACAGGTTTGAACCTAATAAGGAACCACTGATGAGGCAACTAAGCCAGGGGGCAATGAGTAGGATAGTCTTCTTTGACATTCAGGAATGTAATTCCATTTTTGGTTCCGCAGTAATGCAACAGTTACCTGGAGACTGGTAAGCAGAGCTGATGAGCCCAGGGACACTTCAAGCATGTCATTAATATATGCGTATTCTTGTGTTCCATTAGGGAACTCAAGTGGACTTGCTACTTAAACTTCTGGGATTTATCATAGCAAGTGTTTGTAAACACTCTCTAGCACACTAAGTACTACATTCTTGTAATATCTTGAATTTTAGACTAAAAACGGAGTGCTGCTTCACTGTGGGAGGTCGTGGCACACGTGAGCAGTCCAGATATGATACAAAACCTGCCCTAGAATTTTGTTGGGTTAGAGATATATAGTAATATTTCTCTGATTCACCGTTTGATTAAATGCTAGAGGGCTGATTTCATAGCTAGTCCCTGTAAGTTAGAATGCAATTTTTGGTGCTGAGGCGAATGTGGGACAGTTGCTCGCCGTGGTCAGTTTTCACAGGCACATTCCCTTCATGACGACTAAGTTCCAAAAATAATAACAGCTCAGTTCCATCTCGGTCACATTTTATTTATAAATATAAACAGCTCTCTTCCCTCCAGTTCTTAAGCCCACTTCCCTTTCGGTCAATTCCAATAAACATGTTTCAAAAAAAAGATGTAAGATCACATTAGCCTTTGGAAAACTTGATCGTATTGCATTCATTCATTCATAGTGTTCTGCCCAAGGGCAGGTCTTTTACTGCAAACCCAACTTTCTCCAATCTTTCCTATTTTCGGCCTTCCTCTTTGTCTCCTCATATGATCCATATATCTTAATGTCGTCTATCATCTGTCTCGAACTTTTCTCCCGTTCACCATTCCTTCCACTGCATTCTTCAGAAGGCAGTTTCTTCTCAACCAGTGACCCAGCCAATTCCTTTTCCTCTTTCTGATAAATTCCAGCATCATTCTTTCTTCATCCACTCTTTCCAACACAGCTTCGTTTCTTATTCTGTCTGTCCATTTCACACGCTCTATTCTTCTCTATATCCACATTTCAAATGCTTCTAGTCGCTTCTCTTCACTTCGTCGTAATGTCCACGTTTCTACCTCATACAATGCCACACTCCACACAAAACACTTCACTAGTCTCCTCTTTAGTTCTTTTCCCAGAGATCTGCATACATACATACATACATACATACATACATACATACATACATACATACATACATACATACATACATTCCACACCTGTATAGTAACGGTTAGCGTCCGGCCGCGAAACCAGGTGGCCCGGTTTCTATTCCCGGTAGGGGCAAGTTACCTGGTTGAGTTTTTTTTCCGGAGTTTTTCCTCAACCCAATATCAGCAAATGCTGGGTAACTTTCGGTGCTGGACCCCGGACTCATTTCACCGGCATCATCACCTTCATCTCATTCAGACGCTAAATAACCTAAGATGTTGATAAAGCGTCGTAAAATAACCTACTTAAAAAACATACATACATACATACATACATACATACATACATACATACATACATACATACATACATTTGACACCTGTAGAGTAACGGTTAGCGCGTCTGGCCGCGAAACCAGGTGGCCCGGGTTCTATTCCCGGTCAGGGCATGTTACCTGGTTGAGTTTTTTTCCGGGGTTTTTCCTCAACCCAATATGAGCAAATGCTGGGTAACTTTCGGTGCTGGACCCCGGACTCATTTCACCGGCATCATCGCCTTCATCTCATTCAGACGCTAAATAACCTAAGATGTTGATAAAGCGTCGTAAAATAACCTACTTAAAAACATACATACATACATACATACATACATACATACGTACATACATACATACATACATACATACATACATACATACATATACATACATACATACATACATACATACATACATACATACATACGAGCTATTCCATCTCAAATCGACCGAAATATAGAGAAAATTGACCTTACAATTTCTAAATACAATGAAACTTTTTTTGTACGTAGAGAATTGTGATACAATGCTTTGTGCAAAGTTTGAGGCATCTGAACTTCATAGTGTTTAAATTAAAAATATTTAAATTTATCGTATTTTCATAAAATTTGCAACTTTAAACTGTTGTAGCTCCGAAACCCTTTCACCCAATGATCAAAATCGTGGTTTATTTTGATGCTGAGAAATTAAAGTTTATATTGACATATAAACAGATTTTCTTACTTTTTATGGAAATGGAGAAATTTAGATTTTTCCTCATTAAGACGCCTTTGCCAAGGAAAAAATATTTTTAAAATATATAGTTAGATTCCGCATTGAAAGTACAAATAAGCACATATTTTTTATTGACGGTATGTTGATAAGAAAGTATTGAAAATATCAAATAAAGAAAATAAATAGTACGCGCGTGAAGTAACCAGCTGACTGTGAGACGGGAGCTAGCCGAGACAAGCAAGGCCAGGAGACAAACACGTGATGTTTCGCCTAGCTGGGTTAGCTTTATCACAAGTTTTCATAAACACAGGAATAAAATGACGCCCAACGCTCGCTTATCTTCAGCTCTCGGCCAGTGCGTGCGGTACTGCGCCGTTCAAGTCCAGGCGTGTGAAAATATTATATTTAATACCCTCGAAACTTATTGTCATACTACTAAGCAAACAATGCCGAATCCCTCTTAATAATGCAAGGTTTTTTCTCAATATTTTTTCACATTTTTACAAATTGGCAAAAAGCCTAAAAATAAGTAAAATCAGATTATCTGCCTGTCTGTGTACAATACAAATAAGCATTACTTCTTAACATAACCTACCAAATGTCAGCTTCAAAATGAGCTCCGTTCAATGTTCTGCAGAAAATGGTTCCAGAGTTCTGAGCGCTGAAAGAGGCTTGTCTTTATAAAATACGCTAAATTTGTCGCTCAACAATACGAAAACCGTTTGACTTTCGATAGTATATTTTTGAAAATGCACTCTCCTCAGCACCTTGTATAAACAGGGAAAAAATTAGAGTATAAAAAAATGCGAGGTTTTTTACTGATCGATTTCATATGGAATAGCCCATACATACATACATACATACATACATACATACATACATACATACATACATACATACATACATACATACATACATACATACATACATACATACATACAGGGACATCATTTTATTTTTACTTCAATTTTTATTGTACCTGAGTTTTTTAATGTACTTCACTCCCACCCCTTCTACTAAGGAAGTTCCAACTCCACACAGAACCAAGACCGCAGATAGTAAGCAGTACTGGGTTACTGAATATAGTACGTTCCAGAAATAT
Source organism: Periplaneta americana (assembly GCA_025594305.2). Classification (NCBI taxonomy): domain Eukaryota; kingdom Metazoa; phylum Arthropoda; class Insecta; order Blattodea; family Blattidae; genus Periplaneta; species Periplaneta americana. Next base: position 27,553,786 of record JAJSOF020000038.1, read on the forward strand.
GTTCGCGTTTTCCAGTGACGAAAGAGCTTTCAATATTGAATTATATTTTCGCACAGGTACTGTCCGTTTGCCTACGTCGCATCCCGATTTCCCCCACCTGCTTCTGCTCGCCCCTCTGTAATAGCTGGGCTGTCTTAGCTCTTTTCTGAAAACATTAATTTCTCTTAGGAATTGGAAGTTTACGTAATATTATACAGCTGTTTAATTTAACTTAAATAAAAGGGCCTCGTTAAGTAATTAACTGTCACGTGATTTCCTCCCTTTCTACAATCCTGCGGCATAACCACTTGGACGGACAGTAGATAGCATGTCTGAGTAATTTTATATTTTCGGGTCGGACAGAAGTGAAGATTGAATTCACAGTACGTAGAGTAGGTACAGAATTATTTCAACATGAGTTACTAGTACGAAGGACGAAACTGGCAATTGGAATTAGATGCAATAGTCTATAGTGCGATAATATGCACAAAAGAACTGAAGCCTGTATCGAAATGAACGGCCACCATTTTCAAAATTGTGTTTAAATATTCATATTATGATTATTTTTCAATTTAACTTCTTTCTCTATATTGTACGCTAATGTGCTGTAGACAGTATAATATACACTGCATAATGAATACGTTCGCATGGATAACTCACTTCGTGAGTAAAAACACTTATTCTTAATACAGTACTGTACTTTGATTAAAGAAAAACCTAATGAAAATCATCAAACTCAAAATCGCGATATTTCCTAGTTTACGTAAATGGATGAACTACTTTTCTTCCTTCCTATACCTAGTAGAGTGATTTGTGTTTTACGCCATATCATCGAACTCCAGTCTTGGAGGGGGGAGCAAGCGGTGTTTCCGGTTCTCTAAAGGTATAGACAGGTTAATATTAAAAATGTTAGTAAAAATAAAATGATGTCCCTGTACATACATACATACATACATACATACATATATACATACATACATACATACATACATACATACATACATACTTGCTGAAATGCATGCGTAAGGTATTAGAGACTTGATGCTGAAGATTCATGCCTGCATAATGTAGGCTAGTGGAAAGCTGAGTGAAGGGCACCCAACGTTCTCTTTCGCCGCAGACAACTTTGCTCTGCAAGAAAACTGACCAAAAACATTTGCAGTTATGCAGAGTTCCGCAAGTCGTCAGATAGATGGCTCTGCAGATAAAATGTTATGTTACTGCTTTTCCGTCCCCGAGTTTTCCCCCTCCTCCAGCAATCGCAGTAAATTGTGACGCTTTGCACAAAAAGACATCATTGACCATTGCAAGATTTATTTGATAGCATCGTTATCATCATCTGCCGTCAAGCATTCACTCATTTTTTTTTCCCCTTCTCTTTTTCCGAATAACACTCATATGGCTGAACACCGTATTCATGTGTTCAGTATCGCAGGGTTGCCATACGTACGATTACAGTCGTAAATGTACTACTGAGTCGTACACGTGTTCGTATGACTATCTTCATATTCTTCAAAGATTATAAAATAAGGGTATGAGTAGATATGCCTGCCCTATATACATTTACACTTTTACATACAGTATAGTGCAATAAGTGAAATGTATTAACTACAGTACTAGTAGGACCTAGTAGCTACATACTATGACACCTGCAACATCAGAAATCTGCGAATATAGTGTATGTAATCCCAGATCAAATATTAACAGATTGATCATCCTTATTGGCTTTGAAGGTAACAACTTTTATGAATGTCACTATGTGAGATTTAATTGATTATTAAACGATTAGAAGAAAGTATATAAATATTAGAAGAAATAAAGTGCTCTAATGCAATAAAATATTAACTGACTTACTGAAATTCTATTTCGCTAATGTTAGCTTCACCAAAACGTTTGAACGGAGCCGCCATTTTCAGTTGACTATCTATGCGGTAAACAAAATGGCCATCGCAAAGCATGTTTTATAGTACCGTAAAGAATTTGCAGTTTGAAATATTGACAAACAAAAGAACAAATGGGAGGGAGGTGATTAAAACAGAAGAAAGCGTATCAAGATTAGAAGGAATAAAGTACTCTAATACAATAAAATAGATATTAATTGACTTACTAAAGGTGGCACAGTAAATAAATAATTATAGTCAAATTACTAAATTCTATTTCATTAATGTTAGCTTCACCAAAACGTTTGAACGGAGCAGCCATTTTCAGTTTACTATCTATGCGGGAAACAAATGACGATCGCAAAGCATGTTTTACAGTACCTACCGTAAAGAATTTGCAGATTGAAATGTTGGCAAACAAAAGAAGCAAATGCTAAGGAAGCGATAAAAACAAACAAATGCTAAGGAAATGATAAAATTGCAGCGATAAACAGCCATGACTGGTTGAAACACGCTCTTTCGTGCAGTTTTATTGGTCAAAAGTAATATGACATAGTAAAATTGTAATAGTCATTAAAACGGGAAGCGGAATTTTCGTCACAGGAACTCTCGTCATTGTACCACCTAGTCACTGCAATTTTGTCACCCAATGACTTTTTGGTGACCCCATATTTTGGTCACCAGTACACATCTTTTTTATAAATAACAATTTATTTTGACAAGTAAAATATTCATAGGTATACTGTATAAAATGTTGAGCGATTAATGTTTTATAATTGCCACACGGCATAAACTGTTACATGATTTATGTTTCAAAATTGCCACCCAAATAGTGTCCGATGGCTCTGAGGTATGAGAGAACATCACCATCTCCTTTATAATCAGGATATCTTTCTGCGATCCTACTAATCCTTCTGTGTAAATCCTCCACTTTCTTCTTTTTACAGGTTGGGGAGTGACCTTTGCAATAACCCTAAAGTCTCTAACACTTCGAGTGAATCGACATTCCCCTTCGTTATGCTCCATCAGTGCAATAAATTTGATAATAACTAAAATAAGTAAGAACGTCACCTTACACCTAAATTTTTTGCCAAATACTTATATGCGTAACCACGGAAACAACCTTACAATGATATTTAATCTCATTATACTTATATGTTTAACCATAGAAACAATCTTAAAATGACATTTTAAAATCTCATTATACTTATATGCGTAACCAAGGAAACAACCTTACAATGACATTTAAATCTCATTATAGTTATATGCGTAACCACGGAAACAACTTTACAATAACATTTAAATTTCATTATACTTATATGCGTAACCACGGAAACAACCTTACAATGACATTTAAATCTCATTATATCTATATGCGTAACCACGGAAACAACCTTACAATGACATTTAAATTTCATTATAGTTATATGCGTAACCACGGAAACAACCTTACAATGACATTTAAATTTCATTATACTTATATGCGTAACCACGGAAACAACTTTACAACGATATTTAAATCTCATATTATATGCTTAACCACGGATACAACCTTACAATGACATTTAAATCTCATTATACCTATATGCGTAACCACGGAAACAACCTTAAAATGACATTTAAAAAATCTATATGACATTTAAATCTCATTATACTTATATGCGTAACCACGGAAACAACTTTACAACGATATTTAAATCTCATATTATATGCTTAACCACGGATACAACCTTACAATGACATTTAAATCTCATATCTATATGCGTAACCACGGAAACAACCTTACAATGACATTTAAATCTCATTATACTTATATGCGTAACCACGGAAACAACTTTACAACGATATTTAAACCACGCTTAAACAACCTTACAATGACATTTAAATCTCATTATACTTATATGCGTAACCACGGAAACAACACAATGACATTTAAACCTTACAATGACATTTAAATCTCATTATACTTATATGCGTAACCACGGAAACAACTTTACAACGATATTTAAATCTCATATTATATGCTTAACCACGGATACAACCTTACAATGACATTTAAATCTCATTATACTTATATGCGTAACCACGGAAACAACCTTACAATGACATTTAAATCCCATTATTCTTATATGCATAAGCACGGAAACAACTTTACAATGACATTTAAATCTCATTATACTTATATGCGTAACCACGGAAACAACTTTACAACGATATTTAAATCTCATATTATATGCTTAACCACGGATACAACCTTACAATGACATTTAAATCTCATTATATCTATATGCGTAACCACGGAAACAACCTTACAATGACATTTATAAATCTCACCACGGAAATTACAACGATATTTTATATACATGCTTAACCACGGAACAACCTTACAATGACATTTAAATCTCATTATACTTATATGCGTAACCACCTTACAATGACATTTAAATCCCATTATTCTTATATGCAGAAGCATGGAAACAACTTTACAATGACATTTAAATCTCATTATACTTATATGCGTAACCACGGAAACAACCTTAACAATGGCATTTAAATCTCATAAAATGTTTCCAATAAAACATTAATAAAGCATTAAGTGTAATCGGTGACGAAAACACCGGTGACTAAAATGTAGCCTAACCAGTGGCCAGAACGCCGGTGACTAAAATGTAATCGATGACAAGACGGTATAATTACGTCATCTCCGGTGACGAGAATTCCTAGGCCTCATTAAAACACGTAAGAAATAAGTTAGTTTCTACCTAAAAGCTGAGAATGAAATTTCCATTTTCAGTAATATTTTACAAAGAGCGTTATCTGTTAATAATTGGTTTAAATAGCCAGATCTCTTAACTTGCGACAAACAAGTCAGAAAACAATATTATAATGAATAACCTATTTATTCGTCAATCTTCATAGCAAAGGAAGTTAAACTATCCGAATCTAAAGTATCCAACAATAAATTTAAAACGAAGCATATTTTTCCACAGTTTTTTTATAGTCACAGAGAATGTTACGTTAGACAAATGAAGTCTGGAGACTCATTTCCGCTGAGGATAGATGGCTCTGATGACAGATACCCGTTGAGGTTACAAGTGCCGACGAGACGCACCCATAAACTTGAAATAATAACTCTTAAATCCTTAGGGGAAAAAAAAGATTTGCGGAGGAAATTAAAAAGAAGAGAGTCGCCAGCCACAACGCACCACGTGCAGGATACAATGCCAACTTATTAGCGCTCCTAACAGAATTATCAAATACCGTAACTAATGGTCGTGTTTGTTAAGTGGCAGCCACACACTAACAAGGGCGAGCCGAGGAGCACGGTCGCCAGTCTCTGGTTCGAGATTTTTAATGTTTCAATATCACTCTTAAAATAGAAGAAGAAAGATTATGAAAAACTATTGACAAATACTGGACAAGAAGAAACTACAATTCAAACAGATAATTGTTTCAACGTAGATTTTTAACTTTAGAAAAATTCTAAGAAAATAATAAATATTTTAAAAACAAAAATTAACCAGCTAACATAACATCTCTATTGACTTAGGACTGTGTATTATATCGCTTTCGCGTGTTAAATATTAGGTACAGTACCTGGTTCACTAGTTTCAGCCTATTATTGGCTACCTTCAGAACTGGTGGTGCTGGTCTTCGCGCCTTTTGTTTGTGTTTCCTGTGGGGGTGTGTTTGTGTAGTGTAATGTGGAGTCAAAGAGTGTGTGTGTTCTGAAATTGAGTTATGTGTTGAGAATTTCATTTGAATGTGTTTTTGTGTGTGTATATATATTTCGTATTGTTCTAGTGTACTCCTTTTATGGAACCGTAAGTATAGTTTGTACACAAAAAATATTATTATTCTACCTGTAACTTCCGCACAACGTTAAAGAAAAATCTGTTAAATGGGAGAGAGTTATTACTTTTGTCTAACCACCCTATCCATCTAAATTAAAACAGACGCTAGTACAGACACTCATTCTACCTCACTTCGATTATTGCGACGTTTTGTTCAGTGATCTCAGGATTGATTCCGCTCAGAAACTACAGCGTGTTCATAACGCGTGCGTCCGCTTCATTTGTAATGTTCGATACTATGGTCATATCTCATCTTCTTTCGAGAAGTTATCATGGCTTAGGTTACATGAGAGGAGAAATCTGCACTCACTTTCTCTCCTATATCGAATTATGCACACTTCATCCCCCTATTATTTATTCGCTCGTTTTCATACTCTCTCTCGCTATCATAATATTAATACTCGATCACAACGCGATAACACGCTAGAAATTCCACTTCACACATCATCTCTGTATGCCTCATCTTTCACTGTTGCTACCTCTCGTCACTGGAACTCTCTGCCGCCTGAAGTCAAGGGCTGCCGAACATTGAAATCTTTCAAATCCAAGTTAGAAAATTATCTTATGACGAGTTGCCAAACTAACTTACTATTATGACAAGTGTTGTATTGCATGTTTCCACGCATTCACATTTTTTTTATGTTCTAGTGATATTTAATTTATTTTATATTTTTGTTTTCATATTTTCCGATAACGGTATATCTCTAATGTGATAAGTTGAGCTATATATAATCATAATTTTCCTTACTGTGTGTACTTAAAAATATTGTATTCATTGTATGCTTTGTGCTGCACTATTTTATTACTACTATTAGTATTATTATTACTATTAGGCCTGTTATTATTATTATTATTATTATTATTATTGTTATTATTATTATATCGTTGTTATCATTATTATTATTACTATTCTTATTTATTATTATTATTATTATTATTATTATCAATAATTGTCTTATTTTTTTATACTTTGTATGCCTCATTTATTTTTGACCTGCTGTTCACATTTTATTATGCTTTTTCTTTCTTTCTCTATGTTATATATTATGTCTGATTTCTTCTTACTTGTTGTTTACATTTTATTATTATTATCTTGTTCAGTTTTGTGTGTAAAATTTTAGTGTACTTTGTAAATTTGTAGTATTACTGTAACGCAGTTTATACTCCTGGTTGAGTGTTAGAGAAGGCCGTATGGCCTTAACTCCGCCAGGTTAAATAAATCATTATTATTATTATTATTATTATTATTATTATTATTATTATTATTATAAAGGGGTAGTTCCTCTTGCACAAATGTAGTCAGAGCTCGTACACAAAAAGTATGTGCTATTTATAAGGTCTGTACAAAGTTTCATAACAATCCGTTGGAATGCAAAGAAGTTATTCATTTTGTCCAGCTAGATTTGCGTTATTGCAGACTGTGCGGTGTAGGTCTACAGTGCTCGACATCGACTACATCTTGAATAAAGGACACAAATGCGGTTCTGAATTTCTTCTTGAGTATGACAAATTATAGCGGACCTTTTGTCGATATATTTCTTTTCATACAAAGATAAGCTGCTTATAGTGGAAGTACATTTAGTTAGGATTGGTATTTTCCGGCTAGAAGGCCGTGGTCTATTGTTAATGCAACCAAACGTTTCGTCCACTACTCCAGTGGATATACACAGCAGATCTCTCCGCTCCCGTGTACCACGCCACTGAAGATGTCCACCGGAGTAGTGGACGAAATGTTTGGTTGCATTACCAACAGACCACGGCCCTCTAGCCCGGAAAGTACCAATCCTAATGGCACCGGCCGTGAAAGCCTACATTCTACATTTAGTTCTTCTTCAATATGAGATAGTTTGTGTGACTGCAACCTGTGTATATTTTTGTGTGGCTTTACTTTATTTATAGTGTTTTTTTTTTCTCTCTTTATTTCTTGTGTAGCTTTACTTTGTATATTATAGTGTATTTTTTTCTGTTTATTTCTATTATTGTATTTGTATTCCTGGTGTTGTGGAAGAGAAGGCCTGATGGCCTTAACTACACAAGAATAAATAAATAAATAAAATAAATAGCAAAGAAACATTGTTTTTGAAACGCTTGCGAACGACCGAGAAATGGAACTTCTTTTCGCTTCAATGTAGAATGGCATAATATAGGGTTACCATCCGTCCAGCAAAAGGAGGACATGTCCCCTTTTTTAATCATTTTATCCTGTCCGGCAGGCATTTTAAAAAACGTTTGAAATGTCCGGCACTTCGCATTTCAACTAGAATTAATATTAATATTGAATAATGTGCGATATTATGCATAGAATATCTAAACAAATGGTGAAAACCTATGAGAGAATTTAACTACTTTCAATGGTTGAAGCTGGAGCACATAAGAAAACATATGAAGAGTCCACTGCAAGAATGATGGATGTCATTTGGAATACAGTCATTTTGCAGGAGAAGCAATTGAAAGTTTGAAATGCTTAGCGCTCAAAGCTTAACTGTGATTTTCCGATCATTACTGGACAATGACTATCAGTGTTAATGCCATATAACTCTCTATGTACATTCTATATGTCTTAAGCTATGCATTGACAGTCTTGGTTCTTTTTGACAAGAAAGTGACATCCATCATTCTTGCAGTGGACTTCATATAATATGATGACCTATTGACATGCAATGAATTCTTACATTCTAAAAATGATTCTAAACCATTTTATCAATTTTATTCTGCAATGTACAAAGATATGCCAATCAAGTTAATTTTGACAAAGATTTAAGTATAGCCACCGGTGTGGCTCAGTCGGTTAAGGCGCTTGACTGCCGGTCTGAAGTTGTGCTCGGGCGCGGGTTCGATCTCCGCGTGGACTGATTATCTGATTGGGTTTTTTCCGAGGTTTTCCCCAACCGTAAGATGAATGCCAGGTAATCTATGGCGAATCCTCGGCCTCATCTCGCCAAATACCATCTCGCTATCACCAATCTCATCGACGCTAAATATCCTCGTAGTTGATACAGCGTCGTTAAATAACTAAAAAAATAAGTTTATCTAAATAATGGTTCAAATTCGCACTGAAACTTTCTCAGAACTCTTAAAAATATGTCAATTCTATTTATTTATCCCAAGTCACAATTGAAGTGTTGAGGGAGTATTTTCCGTAATATCTGCTCAATGGACAAAAGAACGAAATCGCATGCTAACGGAGACAGTCAGAGGTATCATCAGAGTGAAATATAATTTCAAGGACATGTCCTGTGAACAGTTCCATAGTTATTTGTTACAAGATATAAGTTTGTCTCTTCAGGCTCTTGTGCACAAAGTGGGCTCCACTGATAAGTAGGGTACAGATGTAACACTGATCCAGCAGCTAGTGAGAAAACTGACTAAAATGAGCCATTGTTTTTATCTTTAATTTTGTCATACCAATTTGTAAAAAGTCCTCCTTTTTTCAGCAATGTCCTCTTGTTTTAAATTCCATGTCCTTCTATAGAATTTCTTCTCATGGTAACCGTATCAGTCATAACGACATAAGGTATTACACTATCTACCAAAAAGTAATTGGGCACTGTTTGTCCCTTTAGAACCTCGTGGTATCACCTCTTGTTGCTATAACAGCAGCCACCCTGTCAGGCATGCTCTCCACTAGTTTGTGTAGGATATCCACTGGAATGCGTCGCCATTCCTCTTGCAACATGGCACTCAGTTGGACAATGGAAGTTGGCCCCATGTTTCGGCGACTACTATGCAGTGGTAAGCAGACAATAATGTTCACCGGTTGGACTGGCCTGCACAGAGTCCTGATCTCAATCCCATTGAGCACCTTTGGGAAGAATTGGACCGGCGATTGAGGTCTCAGGAGATGCGGCCAACTTCCATTGTCCAACTGAGTACCATGTTGCAAGAGGAATGGCGACGCATTCCAGTGGATATCCTGCACAAACTAGTGGAGAGCATGCCTGACAGGGTGGCTGCTGTTATAGCAGCAAGAGGTGGTGCCACGAGGTTCTAAAAGGGCAAAAACAGTGCCCAATTACTTTTTGGTAGACAGTGTATTTAGTGGCAGTGACATTGATGTGAACTGTAAGATTTTTCTGAAATGTAACTTCAAGGTATGCAATTAACTGGAAGTTTAAGGGTATGGAATATAAGAATGAAAATATATCGACAAAAACAAAAAATCAATATTTGTGTCCTGAATTTCGCTTTTTAGCTCTTGTGTAAAGGTCCCTTTTCACATCGCTCAATTTCGGGTACAGTATTAATTTCAGTCTTAACAAAAAATTATAGGAAATAAATACGAGGGGGATCCAGGAAATAACGACCGTTCGCGCATACCCGCCGCGCAGCTGACCCTTCCTTGTTTGAAGGTCAAGATTTTTCTAAAATGTTCTCATAATGTTGTGAGTTAAGCCATTGTGCATTTTGTGCAAAATGAACGACGTGATTGATAATCCCGCCGACTGTGAGGTCAGGAGTGTGATTCAATTTTTGAATGCCCGACATTTGAAACCTGCAGAAATTTACCGGCAATTGAGAAGTGTATAGTGATACTGTAATGAATGAAAGAAATGTGAGAAAATGGTGCGAAATGTTCAACAATGGGCGAACAAATGTCCACGATGAAACTCGACCGGACGCCCATCACTCATCACAGAAGACCTGAAGACTAAAGTGAACGACAGAATCTTGCAAGACAGGCGCACATCACTGACGAATTGCATATTGCCTTTCCTGACATTTCTCGTTCTTTGCTTGGTGAAATTGTTCGCAACATCTTGGCTACCACAAAATCTGTGCCCGCCCGCACACTGCTGCTTCAACTCGAGAATTGCTGGATCAATTCGGTTGGGAAATCTTTGATCAAGTCCAGACCTTGTCCGATTTTCACCTTTCACTAAGCTGAAAGATCGCGTTTTGGAAGTGATGAAGAGTTGAAGAAGACAGTGAACATAATGAACTGGCGGCAGAGGAGTATAACACGGGAATTCTAAAGCTAGTGAACAGATACGACAAATGTTTTTAGGTGGTGATTATTAAGTAAAAAGCTTAGTTAGTAACAGACTTTGTTTTTTCAAATAAATATATATTTTTTTAATTATTACAACAAAAAATATTTGTATACCATTTGCGGTAACACTTTTCCCATGTATCACTTACAGGAAGTCTTCCTCTTTAGAAATCCTTGTATTGTAAAAACTATTTCGTGAGAAAGTTTTATTTAAAAATGGGAAGGAGTTTCGGGAAACAGAGAGACAGCAGACAGCCCTCTTATTTCCGTAAGACGTCAAGAACCGTTCTCTTCCAACCGCAAGCCTTTGCGCACCCTGTATAAACATCGCATCTAAGTATATAAAAAACAGGTAAAGAATCCCCGTGAATCCGTGACCACTCAAGTCGTCACTTGCTGTATCTCCCCCTGAGTAAACACTCCTTCGTCCCCTTTTCATTCCTTCCCCCTCCCACCATTCACGTTCTATTCCTTAAAATGAATGGCATAGCAAAGACACAAGCAAAAAAAAAATTATATAGCTACGAGAGTGACATCTACCGGAAACACCCTTAATCACTTGCTGACACGCTCCAACTGTCATGGCGGCAGACTCTTCTAGTAACTGGAACTAATTTACAGATTTTGTTGTAATAATAAGAGGTATTCTTTATTGTGTCATTTCTGCCGCATCATTCTGAAAGATCTCCCCCCCTTGCATTCTAAGTAGGTGGGTCTTGAAAGGGTTGCCGATATGAAAAAGGGTTGAAATGCTTCACACAATAAGATCTTGTCATGACACATACTTCAAACCATTCCGCCAGCATATCGCCGCATTCAATGACCGCCTCAAAATATTTCAGGATAATGCACCTCAACAAAATGTCGCGATATTGAATCTTCTTCGAGGTATGAGACTGTTCATTCCTTAGCCGTTTTGTTTTAGTCGTCGTCGGTGACCAAATGGTTAATACGCTCAAAACCGACTAGAGCCCTAATCCATAAAAGTACGATCTAATACATTATTAGTAGAGCCCGGATGTTTAGGCACTTATAACATTAAAATGGCAATAAAAACGTAAAAAAGGCACAATCTTTCAAAAAGGCATTATAAATTTTAAAAAGGCATAATATATTTTAGCAATAAATTTAAATTATATCAACATAACTCATATATTTACTTCGTAGGTGGTATACTGTATGTTGACTTATAATAGTACATTATGCAACGAGCCTATAATGGTAGTAATTAAGACGCGAGTATGTTTGTTTATGAAACGCGCGCAAACGACTGTAGATTGTCTGTAACTGTGGATTGTCGACCATTATTCATATTACACCAATAGTATTAAAGCACGATTAAGCACCGAAATAAATTACTTTTATTCAGTGCTTTTTTTTTTCTGGAAAAAAGTTTACCGGAACTCTATCACTCGATCACACTATACAACAAAAACGTAGGTTTAAAAATATTAGGCCTACATATCTTATATTACAATAAGTTCCAAACGGAGCTCATCGATTTTAAGCATAACGGAAATTTTGCGATTTCGAGCTATAGTTTCAGGATCAATAACGGAAGATGGCAGCACTAGATTGCATGAGTTTTGCACCAACGATAATAATGAGAAAATGTAAACTCTTGGACTCGGCAGTGGCGGCAATTTTAATTTTCAATTTCGCTTATAAAATATATCTCGTTGGAATTTGTAATGGTAAAAAGTTTACCGAAACGCGTTCCGGACCGTTCCGGCTGAAAAAAGCACTGCTTTTATTTATTATTGTTAGTAAAGTTAGTCATTGATTCAAATATTTAAATTTCATACACATTACAATTAATTAGAAAATTACAAATAAACAAGAAATATTGCTTTAAAATGACAAAAAAAGACATTTATTAGTAAGAAACACTTTAAAAAGGCAAAATAGGCAAAATAAAAATTGGCCCTATCACTTTGAGTTACTCGAAATCACATTTATATCTATGCAAATAATGATTTACTTCCACCCAGTTCACCTGAACAACGTTGTAACCAACAAAACATAAGAGAATTGTAAAAAATTTAAGTGAGATTGGCTCTGTGTACTATCACGTGTTTTCCTCATTAAACACCGGCAAAAGCCTTTTATTTCAATCTGTAGTTGATGGGACGCAAATATAAATCGAGCACATTGTGTATTCTGTTGACAGCACGTAATAATGAATTTCTTTCTGGTAAATTCAGTAGTATTTCCTGATCTTCAACGGCCTAAATTTCTTCCCTTATTATGGCTGTGGGGGTATAATTTGGGTGTTGTTCGACCCTTCTTTTGATTCCTGAAATTGTACTGTATAAATCTGATTCCTCATTGAGACTTCGGGCACATAGATTAAATTGGATTTCACTATCACGGAAACCATAAGAAAGCACATTAATAATGAGAAAATTATTTTCTATTAACTGCAATTCAACTTGTCTTGTATTTAGTTGTATGGACAAAGTTTTAAATGGACTTTAGAAAAAAAATGGACAAAAAATGTGGACCAAAGAAAATGGACAAAATATTTTTGAGCCTATGACATTAATGGATAATACTGAAAATGGACAAAAAGAAGTGGACGAAATGTTCTTGTCCCAAATGAAGATGGACTGCGGACAATATAAAGCGGACAAACTGATCTGGAATGAGAAATTTATTTGGTAATATTCCTGGGTAATTTTTGGGAACATTCCCAGACTGGAAATTCATTTTACTATTCTTAATTTGCTTTACTTTGGCAAATATTACAACTCAAGGGGGAACATACAATGTCGCAAGGATTGACAAAAATAATCGCATGGTTATTCTCACATTCCACCAGGAGATTGCTGAAATGTTGATTCTGTTGGCTTATTAAGCAAGGAACGAGTCATTTATTTGGAAGAAGCAGATTTACAGACAGACATTTGAAAAAAAAAAAACAATGCACTCATTTATCATGTTTAAATTTATTTAAAATAGATTTAGTACATACTTCTACAAGCAAAATATTCATCCCTTCGTTCATAGCAGCTATATTTGCATTTATAAACAATTTTTATCAAATTCCGCTCAGAGACGAAACTTACACGCTCTGTTGTTATTAGCAGTTTTGTTAGATGTTTGTAATACAGTAAAAATTGAGGTAAAATGAAAGAACATTATTTTTAAACTTAAAGACATATTGTGTGAATTATGAATAGCTTACAAGGGAACATTCTCTACCTATGAACTGCGATTTCAATAAAAATTCTCACAATTGCTAAGTTTGAGTCGGTAAATAATCTGGTAATAGTCACCCACCTAGCTTTGCCCTCATTAAAGAAATATAACGTATTTCATTACACGTCTCATACGCCGCTCTTACACGCAACAATGCCTATGTGCTGACTGCTCACCTGCATAGCAACGCAGCGCCCCTCGAAAATCTATTACTTGCTACAAACAGTATCGGAATAATCCCTACGATTTTAAGAAACGTTGCTTGTTATAAACACATACATCATAGTACAATTTTATTTTCTACACATACCTGAATCATTATCCTCTGTGAAAATGTGGCTCTGTTACGAAATGGTCAGAGCAAAGGGTCCTTTTGCAGTACAACAGCTGAATCCTAACATCCAAAGCATAATACCAGCACGTCTCGGAGTTCGGGTGAACAGAACTGATGTTACACAACAGAATGCACTTTTAGAATAAGGATTCTATCATGTAAATTTTCTGCCGATTCCTAAGTAATTAGTTTCGGCCTGAAATAATCTCCTACTGTACGAATCACAAGCTTATACCACAGTCTAGTATATACAATCACGAAGCTTGAGGTGATGGGAGTAGGCCTACTAGGAACAGACTGTGCAGGTACTATTTCGCATTGCTTGTGATGAGGCGATAGTAGCGATTCTAGCGGTTAACAACTATCTATGGATGCATATTCCCAACGTATTGAGCTTCGTAACTGTATACTAGACTGTGCTTATACTGTCTAAAAAAATATACATCTCATGGCTGTATAAACCGCGTTGTTTAGGGTGGTATAATTTCCATACTTATAGTTTTTCCATCCAGCAAGCGAATTATTTCTCATTTATATATATATTTATATCTGTTTGTCCCCTCCAGGAATCTAAAAGTAGTACAGTATTTTTCTGTACATCACGAATGAAAAGTTTCTTCAGCCAAGTTTTTACATGGAATTTAGAGAGTTTTCCTTATGAGCTAGCGTTTACTACAATGTTAACCCATTTATGCCCAAGACTTTTTTTGTTGAATATTTTCATAATTTTGCACCGCCACATGAAACTGAAATGGAAGTTAATTATTGAGCTGCAGGCTCCTTTGATTCTTCTAGTATACACAGCAATGAAATAATAGTACATTATGCAACGAGCTATAATGATAGTAATGAAGAAGCGAGTATGGATGTTTATGAAACGAGCGCAAGCCATTATAGGCGAGTTTCATACAACTTTTTATGCTGGACCATATTTCTAACTTAAAATTACAGTATTCAGATGTATACATTTTATTTGTATCTGACAAGATCGGAAGTGACCTTGTTCTAGGTCGTGAATTGTGAGATGTGCGCAAACGCGAAAGTATTGAACAATAATGTCATTGACCTTGTGTAATCCCGTTAAACTTGGTATAACTTTGATTAGTGAATTCGACATTGAAAAACGAGATGACAAATTCAATTTATTTGAATATTATTTACAATTAACGCTAATTATTATAGTAACAGAACATAACCTTCTGCGACAGTATTGGATTCCCAGCCTCCGAGACTTTTCGATAATTCTCTTTCGATTGCATATCCGAGAATAATCGATACTTGCGGTTTTATAACGGTACAAAGCTGACTCGTTATTGGCTGAACACCTGTAAGCTGAGTTGTCATTGGCTGAAAACACCTGAACTTTAATGAGTAGGTGTACTTTAATGACATGCATTAAAGGACTGCTACCAGGTGTATAATTACTACATTTCGGCATGGTCGAGCATAAAAGTTAATTTTGTAATTCATCCCTTTGCATTTTTGCAGAAAAATAGTTAATGCAGACTGTTGCGAAAACGCAACACTAGGCAGATATGGGTTAAACGGGGTTTCCCATCTCTATCAATTGTTTTACTCTAGGGCAGGCATGTCAATTGATGCCCACAGGAGCAAGCGCGCGCTTTGGAGCCCAGGAGAGCCTGAGCGCTTTACAGCGGAAAGGAAAGAGACAGACGAAAGAGTTGGTATATATGCCGTTTTGTCGAGCTATATTCAGGGATGGCCAGCACTGATTCAATAGATAAAGGGAAGAGAACTTATTAAAACTGTATCCATGTTAATTTTTAGATTTGCCTGAGAAGCATAAGTGCATTTATAAGAATGTAAGTTTTAATTTTAATGCTCATTTTTCACAAGTTTGATTTTTTTTATTCAAAATAAATATTTTCTCAGCTTTTCGTATAGAAAAGTGAAATTTTCAGGTATAGGGCTATTTATTTATTAGCCTTACAGAATGTTTTCGTAAATCTAATATACCGTATATACGTATTACTGAAGATAGTGTATTGAAATTTTTGAAAATATTCGCATGGGAATTGTTTGTAAGGAAATGAATTAACAAAGCAACTACTGTTACATCATAAGCAAAAGATACGTGCCCATGTGTTGTAAAAATGTCAGCTCTATAGCTTCAGCAGATTTCGAGAAAATAATTTAATATAATGATGATAGGAAGTTCCTCACAAATATCACCTTAAAAGCATAATGCGATAAGAGTTTTGTTATGTGATATTAGTTACACTTAAAACAGATACAGTACCTAGGTAACTTTGCTTTGTACTGTAATATTGTTTTGATTAGTTTATTGATTACTTTTGTAAGGCTAAAGATACCATCAATATAAATTCCAACTTATCATGTCATACTCAATCTCCTTCTTTGGAATATCACTTTCTTTATGAATGATGTGTTTCATCCACTTAATACATTATAATATTATACTACTATGGAATTTAAGTGAATATTCCTTCGTAACTCTTTATTATGTTATTAAGATTTAAAACACGAGTGCAATATTAAGAAATCAGTGTTAGTACTTTTGTTTTACAGACAATATAGATAATATCAACCAGAAAGAAGCCATAGGCCTATAAAAATAACGACATAAAATTTCACGTTCCGTTTGAAGATAGTGCAGCACTGTTTTCTTAACCCAACAGGTTGCTTATTCATATACACAACCCTTCCTCTTTCCATACTTAGCGCTTTCTGCCCGCTCACGACGTCAAGGTCAGAAAAATGCGCTTGCTTTGACATCACTGCTCTAGAGGAAAATTCGCCCTTCGGTTCTTGAAAACTTATTAACAATCGCGAACCTAACACACCAGCAGAGGACATATGAATTTGGATAGTATAAGAACGTGTTGTGGATGCTATGGACTGCACTACTGCAAGCGTGGTTTTTTCACCTTGATGAGAGCGTGTCCTCCCAGATGTCATCTGACATTCAAAACGAGATTGGTCTCTGTTAAACACACTAGTATCGGAACTGTAATGCTTTTCATCAATGATTTTATTAACATGTTTTACGAATTCATTGGCTTTGTCAATGAGTTTGGATTCATTTTCAATTTATTTACGAGAAATAAATTTAGTAATTGTACATGTGGTGATATGATGAATTTCCTTAAGTCGATAAGTAAATATTTGTGAGGGCCGAAGAGAATAATCGTGTTTTTTGAGAACATCAATGTCCACTGTTTTAGATTATAGTCATGCATCGGAAGACCTTGTTGGCGCGAAGAATTCATAATTTTTTTTTTTATTATTGACAACACATAATGTTTAGGAGGTTTTTTTTTAAATAATTTACTGCCTTATATACAAAGCCAGTGGTGTATCTAAATTTTTTTGCAGTTGATAATATTATAATTATGCTTGTTAGTTCCTTTGTGGTCAGTTTTTCCACATGATCATTAATTTTTCGATATTTATTGATTATATCATCGGTTAAAGTTGTTGTCTGTGCCTTAACTGGAGATGACATTTCATACTCACTTGGTTTTTTTATTGAGTTATTTTACGACACTGTATCAACATGGTTATTTAGCGTCTGAATGATATGAAGGTGATAATGCCGGTGAAATGAGTTCAGCACCGAAAGTTACCCAGCATTTGCTCGTATTGGGTTCCGGAAAAAACCTCAACCAGGTAACTTGCCCCGACCGGGATTCGAACCCGGGCCACCTGGTTTCGCAGCCAGACGCGCTGACCGTTACTCCACAGGTGTGGACTACTCACTTGTTGATGGAGGTGTGTCTGTGTCATCGGGATTCACAAGTTCATCACTGTTTTCACTGTCACATGCACTATCTACATCTAATGAGTCGTACATCACAACTCTATCTATATTGATATTTATCCTGAATCACGTCAAATAGTTCATAAGCGAAAGACTGATCTTGAATAACGTCTTCATGTAGTTCACTGAATTTTGAATCGACTAGATTTTTTAGAATGTATATGACATTAACTGGATTAAGAGACCTCATTTTTAGAAACTAAAATAGTGAAATAAAAGCAAATACTCTCAAATACCCGAATTAAGACTGCGTATAAACATAATAATAATTCTTATAGACACTTCCAAAGTAAATTTAACTTTCGTTATTCTTCAAAACTTGTATACTATACAACCACTTCTTTTCATAACACCACTTCCACATGATTCATCAGAAGACACTAACATACAACTCGCAGTATCGCAACTGCAACCCCTTCTCAAATACACAAGGTTACAGTCATGATTTGAAGGTCACATACCGGTACGTCCAGTACGAACGAATTCATAGCATGCTGCGTTGCGTGTAAGAGCGGCATATAAAATGTGTAATTAAATACGTTATATATATTTAATGAGGGAAAACCTAGGTGAGTGACTATTACCAGATTATTTACTGACTCAGACTTAGCAATTATGAGAATTTTTATTGAAATCGCACTTCAAAGGTAGAGAATGTTACCTTGTTGGCGAAACCTGAACAATTTGTATGTTAACACTGAGAACAGAAGTGATGTAAGTCAAAATTGGGTGATGAGGTTTGAAGTAAAAGTTCTATAAAATACAACGCAAAGTAGCAATTAATATGTCTGTGCTATCCACTGACTACTAATAGTTTAAATAAATTGAATATTAATTGCTACTTTGCGCTGTATTTTACAGAATGTTTACTTTAAGTCTCATTACCCATTTTTACTTACACCACTTCTGCTCTCAACGGCTGAAATGTCCCCGTTCTCTCTAATGCTTCCTGCGTTTAGTGTGTTGCATTCAGTTACATTACAACTTTTATCATGACTATTACACTCTTACTACGTCATACTACTTTTGACCAATAAAACGGTACGAAAGGACGTATTTCAACCAATCATGGCTGCTTATCGCACAATTTTATCGCGTCCCTAGCATTTGTTTCTTTTTATCACTACCCTAGCATTTGTTTCTTTGTTTGCCAACATTTCAAGCTGCGCTGGTCTGGACGTCAAAAATATATATGAAATTACAAACCACTCCAGTCGATGCACAGCAGTTTCAAATATGACTCGCATTGGCATTCAAGAAAAGAATTAATAAAAATCACTGATCATATCTATGCATCTTCTGAAATCCGATTTACAAATAAATGAAGATCACCATTCGGAAATCTTGAATAAGTTGAATACACCATGTAGGCCTAAATCAACGAGTTCCACTTCTATTATGCACACGTCCAATATAACATCAATTGAACCACCAACCACATTCAAATTTGAAAATTGTACATTCAATAATTATTCCTTTTAAAATTATTCATGTTTATTTTTTATGTCATCGTCGTTAATTAAAACTTTTCTAACACTTGTGTATATTAGTTAGGTTATGTTTTAGCTTCTGCTCTGAGAGGATAAAAAGAACTTCTGCTATATGATATTATGGATAGTCACGTATCAGAGATTGTTTAATATTAAGATTTATTGAATAGTAATCATTACAGTGTCTGTATAAAGACACTACTGCCATCTAGCATGCATCTAGCGTAATATTTGTAATGTTGAGATGGTACAATAATACATTTGAAGACAGTTGCATTTTCGTAAGTCAATTAATATTTTATTGTATTGGAGTACTTCGTTACTTCTAATCTTTATGTACTTTCTTCTAATCGTGTAATAGTCAATTAAATCCCGAGTTTTGATTTTCTCGAGATAAATTTGATTTTCAGATTTAGATAAAATCAAAACGTCTAGTGAGATTACTGTTGATAAATCATTTTGCCGACCTCTGATGCTAAGGGACCTTTTAGACTGACTTCTATATATAATGTATTTTAACTCCAATCTGAAATAGTAATAAATCTGCTTTATCAATTGAAAAAAATGGAATTTTTTTAAGTTGTTAAAGAGTTAATAATTGAATCATTCACTCGAACAACGTTGTAACCAATAAAACGTAAGAAAATTGTAAAAAAATTAATGTTGTACTAAACAGTAATATTTAAAGTATCTGTAGGCTAATAGTTGATTCAGGCAAAAACAAAGTTTTCCACCGCATGCAAGGGAGCAGACAATTTAAATAAACAGAACTCTTGTGAATTACAGTGTAGCAAGCACGAATGATATTAAATGATGCTGACTCTTTCAGTTGAATGCTATATGGGATCCGTTTGAGTATGGATAATATTAGTTTATTATTATAAAGCCATTATGATACTATTAGAAATTTCTTGCTGTTAATATTATGCTTAAAAGATGGAAATTTCCATACATGGCAAGAATGAAAATCAATAATGCGTAATGTGAAATGAAAATCGTGGTGTATCAACAGTTTGCAGAAGATGACGGCTTCTTAAATAAATGATTATTTATAGATGAAGCGACTTTCCATGTCAGCAGGAGAGTGAAAATAATATCATTATCTGGGCAATCCACATACTTCCTACGAGCCTGTAAGGTTAATTCCAAAAGTTAACCTATGGTGTCGAGTGTGCCGCAATAAAGAGTATGGATCCTTCTTCTTTGCAGAAAAGAAAATACGCTATTGGTATTAATATTTATTTGTTTAACCTGGTAGAGATAAGACCGTCGGGCCTTCTCTGCCCCTCTACTAGGGGATTACAACTATAATCTATACTAATAATAAATCTGTAGCCGAAATTTTTCTGGTAATTTTCGCTTTTCTAAAAATAATTCGTCCTAACATGTATAATTAACATCCTGAAACCGAAAATCGCTTTTTTTTTATTTTTGTTTGTATGTCTGTCTGTCTGGATGTTTGTTACCTTTTCACGCGATAATGGCTAAACCGATTTATATGAAAATTGGAATATAAATTAAGTTCGTCGTAACTTAGATTTTAGGCTATATGGCATTCAAAATACTTTATTTAAAAGAGGGGTTTAAGGGGGCCTGAATTAAATAAATCGAAATATCTCGCTTATTATTGTCATGAAAAATATTACATAACAAAAGTTTCTTTAAAAATAATTTCCGATAAGTTTTACTCTATACAAAATTTTGATAGGACTGATATTTAATGAGATAAATGAGTTTTTAAATTACAATAACACCGTCTAAGGCGCTGTACTGAAATAAAAACAAATGACTTCGTCTATAAGGGGGCTTGGACAACAACAATCGAAAGCTATTAAACATAGCCTAAGAGAATGTTTCTGTGTTTGTATGAAGTAATATCGGAAGCTAATTAATTGTTTAATTATTATTTCACCATTGGAAAGTGTAGTTTCTCTAGATGGACATAATTCTACAATGTTATTACAGTAACTTCTGAGACATATAGCAAGTAATATTAAAGTATACACATTAAAACTAAATGATATGTCAATCTTCATTAAACTATGGTTGCAGTACTCGTAATACAATTAAGAAACATGTTAAAGGAATTATTGCACCAAATGATTGCTCTCTGGACCAAAATTACCGCATTTTAATTATTTAAATACAATTTAAATTAAGTAACATATTAAACGATTTATCCTTCTATCAAACACGAATGTTCCCTGGATCAAACGTCCTATTTTAATTATGTAATTACTTTACATTTTTTTCTAACAGGTGCAGCGGAGCGCACGGTTACGGCTAGTATGGAGAATAAAATTACAATTAATATTAAATTTACAATACAATAAAAATCAAAGTACGAAAAGATTACCTGACTAATGAAAGCTAGACATTTTATCATAGAAGTTAAGAACAAAGAATATTTTTGTATTTACTGAATTACAAATTAACTCCCTTTGACATGTTGCAGTTTCAGTTGCCACAATTCGAGAAAGACAACAATATGAACATGATATTCCAGGAAGATGGTGCATCCCCTGACTGGGCATGGGAGGCTCGTCATTTTCTAAATACAGCTTTTAATCGTATGTGGTGTGGTCGTGAAGGACCTATTGCTTGGCCCCCAAACCGCCCAGATCTAACACGTTCTGAATTCTTCGTGTGGAGTTTTGTTAAAGGAACTGTCTATTTACAGAAACCCAGGAACATTAATGATCTAAGGGTAAAAATTACTCAAGTTTTCAAATAAATCACCCCTCCAATATTACAACGGACATGAACTGAATTGCATTACCGTTATGAGTAGAGAGAGGAATTTTAGACCCTAAAAAGTGGCATTTTAGGCGCCTAAAAGTCTCTTAAACTCCTTTATTTATTTACTTACTTACTACTTACTTACTTACTGGCTTTTAAGGAACCCGGAGTTTCATTGCCGCCCTCACATAAGCCCGCCACTGGTCCCTATCCTGAGCAAAATTAATCCATTCTCTATCATCATTATCCCACCTCCCTCAAATCCACTTTAATATTATCTTCCCATCTACGTCTCGGCCTCCCTAAAGGTCTTTTTTCTCTCCGGCCTCCCAAACTCCTTTATTTAGGCTCTATAAAATAAAAAGGAGGCTTTTTTTGTTCAAGAATGTCGCTAATATAAGATTCAACATTTATATAATGCAAAATTCTAGGATTAAAAGAAACTTCCACACATTTCACATTTTACAAGGGTACACATGCATACACAAAATGAAGACATTCCGTCTTTAAGTTAGTGTTTTTCATTCTCCAATCACATTTCCGTAGTTTGCTTCACAGTAGATGATCAGCACCTATTGTGGATATTGTGTCGCTCACTGCTGTACTTACAAATTGTAAAAAAGAAAGGGGTTGTTATCTGTCTGGAATGTAAGAGAATGCTTATTCGGATACAACCCAGCGAGTTTGTGTTAAATTGCTGACAGACAGAGGAAGATATAACAATAATAATAATAATAATAATAATAATAATAATAATAATAATTAGGGCTAGGATTTTGATGAAATTGCATCTTTTTCTAGTAAGCCAGAAACGTAGCCGCTTTAGTACAGGAACATCATTTTATTTTTACTTCAATTTTTATTATACTTGAGTTTTTTAATGTACTTCACTCCCACCCCTTCTACTAAGGAAGTTCCAACTCCACACAGAACCAAGACCGCAGATAGTAAGCAGTACTGAGTTACTGAGTATAGTACGTTCCAGAAATATGTTCGCGTTTTCCAGTGACGAAAGAGCTTTCAATATTGAATCATATTTTCGCACAGGTACTGTCCGTTTGCCTACGTCGCATCCCGATTTCCCCCACCTGCTTCTGTTCCCCCTCTGTAAAGTCTAGTAGCTGGGCTGTCTTAGCTCTTTTCTGAAAACATTAATTTCTGTTAGAAATTGGACGTCTACGTAATATTATACAACTGTTTAAAATAACTCAAATAAAAGAGCCTCGTTAAGTAATTAACTGTCACGTGATTTTCCCCCTTTCTACGACCCTGCTACATAACCACTTGGACGGACAGTAGATAACATGTCTGAGTAATTTTATCTTTTCGGATCGGACAGAAGTGAAGATTGAACTTACAGTACGTAGAGTAGGTACAGAATTATTTCAACATGAGTTACTAGTACGAAGGTCGAAACTGGCAATTGGAATTAGATGCAATAGTCTATAGTGCGATAATATGCACAAAAGAACTGAAGCCTGTATCGAAATGAACGGCCACCATTTTCAAAATTGTGTTTAAATATTCATATTATGATTATTTTTCAATTTAACTTCTTTCTCTATATTGTACGCTAATGTGCTGTAGACAGTATAATATACACCGCATAATGAATACGTTAGCATGGATAACTCACTTCGTGGGTAAAAACACTTATTCTTAATACAGTACTGTACTTTGATTAAAGAAAAACCTAATGAAAATCATCAAACTCAAAATCGCGATATTTCCTAGTTTACGTAAATGGATGAACTACTTTTCTTCCTTCCTATACCTAGTAGAGTGATTTGTGTTTTACGCCAGTATCATCGAACTCCAGTCTTGGAGGGGGGAGCAAGCGGTGTTTCCGGTTCTCTAAAGGTATAGACAGGTTAATATTAAAAATGTTAGTAAAAATAAAATGATGTCCCTGTATTTATATGTTATGTGATAAACTGAGTGTTTTAAGACATATTTGTTAGGGCATTTTTTTGCATTTTTTGCCTATTTCAACTCATAAGAGCATCTTTTGTGTTATTCGGACATTTTTGAGGCATTTTCATTTAATTTTGGCCACAAATCCCCATTATTAATATAAAATAATATTTCCTTTGATATTTTGTCTACATATTTTATCCATTAATAACCTTTATTTTTTACTTGGTTATTTAATGACGCTGTACCAACTACGAGGTTATTTAGCGTCGATGGATTTGGTGATAGTGATATATTTGGCGAGATGAGGCCGAGGATTCGCCACACATTACCTGACATTTGCTTTACGGTTGGGAAAAATCTCGCAAAAAACCCAACGAGATAATCAGCCCCAGCGGGAATCGAACCCGTGTCCGAGCGCAACTCCGGATCGGCAGGCAAGCGCCTTAACCGACCGACCTACGCCGGTGGCTAATACCCATTATTTTGTATAATATTTTAATCGTTTTTCTACACAAATATTGCCCTTTATCGTAGTACACCCCATGTAATGGATCAGTCCAACCATCCCTTCAATATAGATTCCTCTATACCTGCTAATTACGTGTAAGAGTGGCCTTGTGGTGGACTACATGGAAACTACATTAGGTAAAATAATTAATTAAAGTGTACTACTTAGAAAAAAATATGTAAAATTAAATAAACTTAAATGTTGGTACTAAAATTTAATTTAATTTCTAGTCTAAATATTAAGTAGCACAAAACTCCTTTTCCTACTAAGCCAATTTTAGAATGTAAGATCAATTTTAGGGCATTTTTGGAAGATTTTTAGGTCATAAATGCATTGTTTTAGGGCATTTTTTTATGATTTATAGGTCATAAAAATCGTAGCCATAATAATAATAATAATAATAATAATATTAATAATTTGTCCCGCAGGAGTTATTTTACATGCCAATAAATCTACTGAATGAGACTGTCGCATTTAAGCATACTGAAATGCCATTGACTGGGCCGGGATCGAACCCGCAACCTCGAGACAGAAGGCCAGCGCTATACCGACTACGCTACTCAGGCCGACTGAAAGTTGGAATTTTAGGACTGAAATATTGTAAGAATGAGAAGGGGTGGCCCGGAGGTACTTTCCTATTGTGTTGTTCACTGCTAGGAAGGAGTTGTTGTTATCCGTCTTGGAATGTAAACGATACAGGATGTTAAGAAAAACAGTAAACAGTTACGAAAAATGATGCAAGAATTTTAAAAAAAACTTAAAAATAGGCACACGTCGAAATAGGCATTTTTAGGCACTATAAAACCCTTTATTTATACCTATATTTCCATGAAAAATGTAAATATTAAATCTGAAGCCTGTATGTATCAAGGAAAAAAGGTTTTTGGCTAAATTCCGCTCTCTATAATCTTTTCACTGTAAGAAAAATCCTAATGTAAACAATAGCACGTGACTGAAGTGAGGCTTCATTGGCCGCTGTTTGGTGCCATAGATTCTCAGTACGTGTTCCCACCTACTGTTGTACATTCTGTTTCATGTTAAACATTTCCCGTTACTCGTCAAGTAGGCCCAACCTCACTACTATGCACTCGTTTTCTTAGGAGACATTTACTTTATAATTACTGTGATTAAATTGTTTTTAAGTCTTATGTCTTCACAATGGACAGTTGAGGATGCAGAAGCCATATTTCAGTACCACGTGCTTACGTGAACAACTACGAGCTCAAGTGACGCCAGCTTGTTACCAGAACAGACTGCCTCGGTATTACTGTCGGTATTCATCCGCGTTCATAGTACATAACAAGGCATAAAAGTAGCTTTTCTTTTACATATCGTTTTACATATGAGTGAAGTTGCATGTTTCATCGTATTTAACAACTAGAATTCAATTTTTTATATTCAAATTATATAAGATTGTGGTTTCCAAATACGAACTATATTTTCCTGCGCCATGTGAGTGTTTCAACTGGGAGCCAATCACGGGTATGACAGCAACGTGCTTATGTTTACATTAGGATTTTTCTTACAGCGAAAACAGTATAGTTATACAGTAAGTTGTGCAAAGTGCGCAATGGTGGTCATGTAGAGTTCTGAAAAATCTCCCATCTTTCATTGCAGTATACACAAAGTTTCAACAAAGTTCAGTAGTAAATGTTTAACAGTGTTTTTATTTTATCCATACTCTGTATTTTCGGAGGTAGAAAATAGAGCACAGTGTTAAATAAATAAAGCACTCCAATCATTGTGGAAGATTTGGATCTCCAAGAATGCTTGTTTCTCCTAGAACTGGGTACTTCCAAACTCACCTGGTAAGCTTCCCGGATGCCGATGAGTATAGTAGAGTTAAAAACAAAATCAGCTTTCACAATGATCTCAGAGTCAAATACATCTGGCAAATCACTGTGAAAACCGGCTTCGTCTCAGGAGATGATGATCTTCTGTTGTCAGTAACTTATCATCAGCAGCAATATTTTATTCTTGGTGATCCTATGCCATCCTAGCAGACCTAGCATCTCGCAGTTATAGAGGGGCATCATTTTATTTTTATTTAAATTTTTATTGTACCTCAGTTTATGAATGCACTTCACTCCTACCCCCTCTACTAGTAAACTTCCAACCGTCCTCCACACAGAACCAAGACCGTGTATGCAGTCAAAGTCGTCTTACGGTCATAGTAAACAGTACTGAGTGAGTATAGTACATTCCAGGAATATGTTCGCGTTTTCCAGTGACAAAAGAGCTTTCAATATTGAATCATATTTTCGCACAGGTACTGTCGTCCGTTCTCTCAGTGATCACATCCAATTTCCACTACCCCATACTATTAATCCTACTCATTTTCAAGGTATTTTAACAATTTTTTTCTAGTGGCTGGTTAATAAGTTACCTTCACCATATTTCCAGCTCGATAATAATACCACAGTCTAGTATATACAGTCACGAAGCTTGAGTTTTGAGGGTACTAGGAACAATAGACTGTGCAGGTACTATTTCGCATTGTCTATAATGAGGCGATAGTAGCGATCCTAGTGGTTAGCAAACTATCTATGGATGCATATTTACTACGTATTGAGCTTCGTGACTGTATATACTATACTGTGATAATACCCTGTAGCCCAAACGGAAATCATAAAACAATTTTTTCGAGATCAGGGATGCTATAAACAAAAATTTCCGCGAAAAGTCGTCGCGTTTTTATGCTCTTACAGCAGTGGAAATAGCAGAAAAAGAAAATCTTCGAAACAACTGATTACTAGCAGGTAATACCCGATGGTTTTATCGAATCCCATTCTTTTTAATTAATAACCACCAAATCAAAATTAAAATGTATCAACATGCCATTGTGTTTAAACAGATTGGTACGAGGTTAAAATTTCAGTTCTGTTTCTTAAAAAAATAAAAAAATTCTCCACTTATTCTGGAGGTGTGAACAAAATCTACAACTAACAAGCAAACATTCTTATGGGGGCAGATAAAAAAAAGTTAAATATTTCCCATTCATCACGTCAATAATGTCAAAACAAGTACTGACATAAATTTTGCCCACTCTACCGCAATTACAAGGCCGTCCAGAAAGTAATTTTCCTTGGGGCCATTTACAGAAGGAAAACACAATTTCATGGAAAGATCTATTGAAACAGATACGGCAATGTTACGCTATTTTTCAACATATTCCCCACTATAATTGAGACATTTATGGGATCTACAGAGAGGTGCAGACGGCTTTCGCATACTGGTTCCGATCCCAAAATTTTTCTTTCTTTCTGCAAACTGCCCCAGGGAAAATCACTCTTAATTGCGGTCGAGTGGCAAAAATTTGTATAAGCCAAATAAAGGAAATATCCAAGAGAGTATGCTATACCATGCATTCTTTTAACCCGTTCAGAAACTTCCTCCCGCCAAAATTAAAACAGACTTTAGTGCAAACCCTCGTATTACCACTGTTTGACTAATGCGACATAATACTTACAGATTTGACAACTGAACTTTCGAACAAGCTACAGCGTGTGCACAATATGTGTGTCAGATTCATCAGCAATGCTCGCAAATTTGGCCACATTACACCTTCGTTCAAACATTTATCCTGGCCGCGACTCAATAACCGTAGATCACTTCATTCGCTTTCTCTTCTGTTTCGAGTTCTCCACACTTCTACTCCAAATTATCTTCGTTCCCGGTTTAACTACTTATCCTGCAATCACAATCTAAACACCAGGTGACAGGAGAGCCAAATCCTAACAATTCCTGCCCATAGAACATCCAACTATTCATCCTCTTTCACTGTCTCCGTCCCTCGTGAATGGAATTCTCTACCTCAGAAGATTAGGGGCTGCCAGACAATAAATACTTTCAAGACAAAGCTAAACAATTTCTTACTAACGCAGACAAATTGAAGTTGTAATTATAATCATAATCGAGTTTAATGATTTAATTATATTTAGGTATGATTATTATTATTAATATTACTATTATTAATGTTATTATTAGTACATAATTATTTCATTGGAGTGTTGGGAAGGTAAAAAAGAATTGTATTGTATTGTATTGTATTGTATTAATTACATTTTGCTCCTTAGCAATATAGTAATTTTGTATTTTTGTATCGCACTGGTTGAGTGGAAGAGAAGGCCGAATGGCCTTAACTCTGCCACTTAAAATAAGCCATTATTATTATTATTATTATTATTATTATTATTATTATTATTATTATTATTATTAACATCATGGAAGAAAAACATTCAATTTTTTTAATTTGCCCCCATTAGAATGTTTGTTTGTAAGTTAAGAAAAAAGTTTCATTTTCATTCTGCTATCAAAAACAGTAACTAGAACACAATCCAAAATCGGTCAAACTTCAAGTAATCATAGAGCATTTGATAACAAATATATTAACATCAATCAACATCGTTTAAAAATAAATACAAAACTAATGTCCATACATGCAAATTCAGTAGCAGTGTTTTAAGATTTAGTAACAGAAAGGCAACGCCGCAAAAGGATATCTCGTTGCTCGACAACACACTTCTGCATAGTAACCGCCCATATATTTGCACTTGAATTACACAGTATGTTATCTAATCACACCCACCAAAACCACAAGGAAAACACTTTTTTTCTGAATTCACCCAGTGAGTAAATTGCAATCACGTTTCACATACCCCTGCAACAAACCAGGCTCAACAATGAATGAAACTTGTGAATGAAATCGCTCAGCTGTTGTTTCTCGGGGCGTGACGTCACGAGTTATCAGCGAGCGGGTCGCGGCTACCACGCACAGGAAGTCGCCCCTCTCACGTGATCTCGCCATTATCAACGCGCAGCAGCAGGGAGCTCGGACAATCGCGTCGAATAAAGGAAAGCTTCCCGCCACACGAGGCCTCAAATTCCATGATCGCAGAGTGAGCATATGACGATAATGGAAGCAATCCTATGTTTGTGCTGTGAATGCGACGCACCAAAGCTATATAATAATAATACAGTACAACTTGGTTATAGCGACCTCGTTTTGTGCGACACCTCGCCTATAACGTCAAATATTCTGTGGTCCCAACTAATTCCCCATAAGACATATGCTTTTCTACCTTGCTTAATACGACAAATGCATATGCGTCTACCTCGCATATAACGTCATTTTCAACCTCAGTTTGGAATAAGATTTTCTAAGAACCAAAGTATTTTAAGAAATATTTTGTAGAAATCTGACCCTAACAAATTCTTTACAGTCTCCTTCTGTCATAGACCTCTGGAATGCAGGCGGATTCCCCACCCCATTGTAACCTGCCCGAATTCATGCGGTATTAGATCAGTTTCGACAGGAAGTTTTCACTAAGTGCACACATTTTAATGCAGCATGGCCACTAAAAGAAGTGAGTGACGCTTTAGAAGTCATTAGAATTATGAACATGTTCTATGAAGCTAAGGAAGGGAGCAGTGAAATTGCAACTGAAATTAAGAACATAGAACGTAATTTAGCCCTAGAAAGTGTGTATTGGGCAAGTAGAAGACAACAGAGTAAAATGACTGATTACTTCACTTCTAAGTAAAGTAGTTTGGTGAGTACTGAACAAACTGTTTTAATACAGAATACTGTATTTATAATTGTAGGCCTACGTGTATTTTATTATGTTCATTGTAGGCTTAAAAGTCAATACATAAATCTAAAATAAGTCTAATTAAATTTGTTAGTTTTCATTTTCCAACTCACTAGATTGATAATGTGAATCTCGGTTACTACGACACTCGTTTATAACAACATAATGCCGGCCATAGGTCCCTATCCTGAGCAAGATCAATCCAGTCTCTATCATTGTATCCCACCTCCCTCAAATCCATTTTAATATTATCTTCCCATCTACGTCTCGGCCTCCCCAAAGGTCTTTTTCCCTCCGGTCTCCCAACTAACAATCTATATGCATTTCTGGATTCGTCCATACGTGCTACATGCCCTGCCCATCTCAAACGTCTGGATTTAATGTTCCTAATTATGTCAAGTGAAGAATACAATGCGTGCAGTTCTGTGTTATGTAACTTCCTCCATTCTCCTGTAACTTCATCCCTTTTAGCCCCAAATATTTTCTAAGCACCTTATTCTCAAACACCCTTAACCTATGTTCCTCTCTCAAAGTGAGAGTCCAAGTTTGACAACCATACAGAACAACCGGTAATATAACTGTTTTATAAATTCTAACTTTCAGATTTTTTGACAGCAGACTGGATGATAAAAGCTTCTCAACCAAATAATAACAGGCATTTCCCATATTTATTTTGTGTTTAATTTCTCCCGAGTATCATTTATATTTGTTACTGTTGCTCCCAGGTATTTCAATTTTTCCACCTCATCAAAGGATAAATTTCCAATTTTTATATTTCCATTTCGTACAATATTCTGGTCACGAGACATAATCATATACTTCCTCTTTTCGGGATTTACTCCCAAACCTATCTCTTTACTTGCTTCCAGTAAAATTCCCGTGTTTTCCCTAATCGTTTGTGAATTTTCTCCTAACATATTCACGTCATCCGCACAGACAAGCAGCTGATGTAACCCGTTCAATTCCAAACCCTCTCTGTTATCCTGGACTTTCCTAATGGCATATTCTAGAGCAAAGTTAAAAAGTAAAGGTGATAGTGCAACTCCTGCTTTAGCCCGCAGTGAATTGGAAACGCATCTCACAGAATCTGACCTATACAGACTCTGCTGTACGTTTTGCTGATACACATTTTAATTAATCGAACTAGTTTATAATAATAATAATAATAATAATAATAATAATAATAATAATACACAAGGACAACAGTATTGTTAACTTCAGTCCTTAGTTACTTGTCAAGTAATAATAGTGTGAGAAGATTACTTTTACAAGTTGTAGTCCTTAAGAATAGGCCTATAGATTATAATCAAAATGCACTCAATCCAAAAGAATGTACTTCTGAAAAGAAAGCAGTATTTAATTAATCAGTGCTTTTGAACTAGACAGCGTATTTTTAAACGTATTTTAAGGCTCTTGTAGACAAGAAGAAAACACTTTTAAAGAAAACCAATATCATTTGTTGCCATAAAAAGAGGGGAAATCTGTAATGAAGTGAAATGGACTTTGCATATTTTGATTCGACACTCTTTATATGAGCTGTTCAGTGCAGAAATGGTGTAAGTCAAAAATGGGTAATGAGGGTTAAAGTAAACATTCTGTAAAATACAGCGCAAAGTTGCAATTAATATTCAATTTATTAAAATATTAGTAGTCGGTGGATAGCAAGAAGGGCATATTAATTGCTACTTTGCGCTGTATTTTACAGAATTTTTACTTTAAACCTCAATACCCAATTTTGACTTACACCACTTTTGCTCTGAACGGCTCATTATGATTATTAACACACTTTTCGGTTCTATATTGTATGGGGCAGAAAAATGGACATTACGACGAAGTGAAAAGAAGCGAATAGAAGCATTTGAAATGTGGATATGGAGAAGGATGGAGAGTGTGAAATGGACAGAGTAAGAAACGAAGCTGTGTTGGAAAGAGTGGATGAAGAAAGAATGAAGCTGAAAATGATCAGCAAAAGGAAAAGGAATTGGCTGGGTCACTGGTTGAGAAGAAACTGTCTACTGAACGATGCACTGGAAGGAATGGTGAAGGGGAAAAGAGTTCGTGGTAGAAGAAGATATCAGATGATAGACGACATTAAGATATATGAATCATATGCGGAGACAAAGAGGAAGGCAGAAAATAGACTGGTGAATGCTGGGTTTGCAGTGAAAGACCTGCCCTTGGGCAGAGCACAATGAATGAAAATGAAAAACACAACAAAAAGGTGCCAGAACACCGGAAAAAAAAATACTGATAATAATAGGACAACAATATCGTTACTTTTAGTCCTTAGTTACTCAAGTAATAATGGCGTGAGAAAATTGTCACTTTTACAACTGGTAGACCTTGAGAATATAGCGGAACCTTGCCAAACACGTGTGTATCATCAGTCTGACAAGGCAGAAAGGGAGGTTTCAGTTTATTTTTCAGAGATTCTTTTCATGGACTTTACAGCTCTTATTGAGAGTTTTCTTTTTGTATTTGACCCTTATTTATTTATTTATTTATTTATTTATTTATTTATTTATTTATTTATTTATTTATTTATTTATTTAAGAAATCTTCTCACCATTTGTGAGCTCCCACAAAGGACAAAGATAAATATGGTTAAAGGTTCATTGAACCACTGAATTTCTTTTGAAAAATAAAAACATCTACAAATCTTACAAGGCTGCAAATAGATTTTTAGATTAGTGAAAATATGCCAGTCTTAGAGCGAGGTAAGTATTACGAAAAAGCATTTCGAATATAGGTGACGTTTAGTAAAGCAATTGATACTTTCAAAGGAGCTAATCCAAGCCTTTTAAACACATCTTTCTTGAAGAGAGTAGCGGTACCTCTTGCTCCGACTTCCGACAAGAAGTCCGATTACTTCAGCTCTTTTATAGTTTGCTATCTACCAGTTATCCAGGCTAGTGTGCCTTTATTAATAATTTTAAATCCTACAAAGAAAAAAAAAGAAACTACTGTAATATAAGTGATAACAGAGATGTGGCTTTGATGTAATTTTTAAAATTATGTTTTATTTAACAACGCTCGCAATTGCCGAAGTTATATCAGCGTCGTCGGTGTGCCGGAATTCTGTCCCGCAGGAATTTTTTACACGCCAATAAATCTACTGACATGATCCTGTCGAATTTAAGCACACTTAAACCCCATCAACTTGGTCCGGGATCAAACCCGCAACCTCGGGCACGGAAGGCCAGCACTCTACCGATGCGCCACCCAAGCCGACTGGCTTTGATGCACATTGCAGGATATACGCTTCTACGTACTGTATATAAGATAAAACATGAAGGTAAAAGTAAAGGTGTCTTTATAGGTCATGAAGGTCCATAGGGTAATGGGTTGATTAAGATTCTCGACTTTTCTACACATTAGGCATTAATATCAGTACAGTCTTCTATCCCAGGTAGGCCTACTCATTTCGTTAGGGGCTCAGTAAATCTTTGGGCCATAGTGCGATCGGAAGTATTAGATCAATGGACAAAATCCATGATCTCATCGGAAACCAACCCGCGACCTTTCGACTTTGCAGCGTAACGCATTATCCACGGCGCCATCTCGAGTTCCATAATACATTTCGAAATTGGCAAAGAAAATATCGTTGTTTACTCAATTGTCTGAAGACAGGTTTGAAACTCATAAGTGACATCAATAAGTCATCACTCATAAGTCAACTAAGCCGGAGATAATTTAGTAGGGTGGCAAGTTCCTTTTCCCCCCTCCAATGCATCCATCGATGACTAGTAACATATCACAAGAAATCACAATCGTATTCAGAGAATAATATAGTAATACAAATATTATTAGGACACTACTACACTAATACTACTACTACGTATTACTAATAATAATAATAATAATAATAATAATAATAACTGTACATATGACAGAAGGAGAACTACTAAATAGCCAAGAGAAAATGACTTAAATGATTTAATCGCTAAAATTTCATTAGACAGAATCAGAATACTGCTGGTCTTCATGGTGAAATAATAGTAATAGAAATAATATTAACAATAATAATAACAACAACAACAATAATAATAACCTATATATGACGGAAAGAGAACTATTAAATAGCCAAGAGAAAATGGAAAATGACTTAAACGATTTAATTGCTAAAATTTCTCGAGACAAAATCAGATGTTAATAGTGAAATAATATTTATTTATTTACTAATATTTATTGTGCTGTACAACAGCCTGGAGCCAATAACAGTTCAGCACAAGATAAGAGTTAGCACAAGATTTACAGTGTACAAGGAATAACCAAACAGTGCATACAAATAATTATTAAAATTACAGACAAATGCAAATAATAACGACAAAATGAATAGATAATAAAAACAATGCATACAAATAATTATTAAAATTAGAGACAAATACAAATAAACAATAATGACAAAATTAATAGATAACTACAAAAATACATGATACAGAAAAGCTAAAAACAACAAACTATACATTAAACGGATCTGAATTAATATAATGTAAATTGGAAGCTTTTATGCATCTGACAACTGGAGAGAGAGATTTAGCTTATAGGTATAAACATTTTTTTGAAATCTTAAACCATTCGTAGGGGCCCGAAAGTAGATATTGCTTATGAAGGTTTCACAATCAATATCACCATAATAATAATAATAATAATAATAATAAATAAATAATGGAAGGAGAATAAATAGAGAGAAAAATAAATAATAATTGCTAAAATTTCACGAGGCAAAATAATAATGTTAATGAAATAATAATAATAATAATAATAATAATAATAATAATAATAGTGTATATGACAGAAGGAGAACTATTAAATAGCCAAGAGAAAATAATTTAAACGATTTAATTGCTAAAATTTCATTAGAATCAGAATACTGCTAGTCTTAATGGTGAAATAATAATAATAATAATAATAATAACGTCCACACCTGTGAAATAACGGTTAGCGCGTCTGCCGCGAAACCAGGTGGCCCGGGTTGGAATCTCGGTCGGAGCAAGTTACCTGGTTGAGGTTTTTTGGGGTTCCCCTAAACTCAATTTGAGCAAATGCTGGGTAACTTTCGGTGCTGTACCCCGGACTCATTTCACCGGCATTATCACCTTCATCTCGTTCAGACGCTAAATAACATAGGATGTTAATATAGCGTCGTAAAATAACCTACTTAAAAACTATAATAACAATAATAATAATAGTATATATGGCGGAAGGAGGACTATTAAATAGCCAAGAGGAAATAACTTAAAATATTTAATTGCGAAAATTTCATGAGACAGAATCAGGATACTGCTGATGTTAATGGTATAATAATAATAATAATAATAATAATAATAATAATAATAATAATAATAATAATACCACTGCTCTTTTCTCCATTGCAAAACTCAGAAGATGTGCACGGGCTCAAATCTTGACGCTTCCAATGAAAATACGCAAGCTGGCCACACTAACCCTGATGCTTTTATAAATATTTTATAACCAACTATTTTGAATGCCAAGATCAAAAGGACGTTGAAGTTCATAATTAATTTAATTCCTCGAGAACGCTACCGTTTTCTTTACCGGTGACTTCGCTGTGAAGGACAAGGCAGGAACCTTTCTAGATGATCTATACGGAAGAGCAATTATGGTGCCTCAACAGACCGAGGTTCCGGGTCGACCGACAGGCGGCGGGTAGGTCACTTCACGGGCAACGAACTCTGGACTGTGAGTCACTAACAACTAGCCATCTGCCAACGCTTCCACCCCCGCAAATCTTGTCAGAAAGACCGACATGTTTACTCACTTTCTCAGATATTCTAAACGCAATATGACGAAAAAATAAATCCAGCGTTTGCCTGCATTACGTAAGGAATGGATTTGGTCAGTGTACTATGCAAACAGCCACGCCCCAATGAAAGCGCGCAGCGGTTTCCGTAAGAGCGACTAATTTGTTGCTAGTCTGTGGTAGAGCAGCTATCATTTTTCAATATATCCGAGGTTCCCGGAAACGAACCCGGTCAAAGCTGATGAAACTCCTTAGCATGGTTTCCTTCGCAAGGGAAGTGCAAGTAAATTCGAGAATTACATACATTTACAACACGTAAAAGAAAGCTGTTCCTGACTGATAAAACTGTAAGTAAAATTCACTGTCTTCTCTCGCTCACGTCAAAGTATGAAAATTTGGTCATTGATACTCCAATTTCCTAAAATCGTGTCAACTAACATTATGAGAATCCGACCGTGTGACCGTTTGGTATAATAATTAGGGAGCGGATTTTTATGTGCTAAAAAAATTTAAATATATTTATTTTTTATGTGACTATTACACTCTTACTACGTCATACTACTTTTGACCAATAAAACGGTACGAAAGGACGTATTTCAACCAATCATGGCTGCTTATCGCACAATTTTATCGCGTCCCTAGCATTTGTTTAATTTTATCGCGTCCCTAGCATTTGTTTCTTTGTTTGCCAACATATGAAACTGCGCTGGTCTGGACGTCAAAAATATGTATAATTACAAACCACTCCAGTCGATGCACAGCAGTTTCAAATATGACTCGCATTGGCATTCAAGAACAATAATTAATAAAAATCACTGATCATACCTATGCATCTTCTGAAATCCGATTTACAAATAAATGAAGAGCACTATTCGGAAATCCTGAACAAGTTGAATACACCATGTAGGCCTAAATCAACGAGTTCCGCTTCTATTACGCACACGTCCAATATAACATCAATTGAACCACCAACCACATTCAAATTTTAAAATTGTACATTCAATAATTATTCCTTTTAAAATTATTCATTCGGAAATCCTGAATAAGTTGAATACACCATGTAGGCCTAAATCAAGAGTTCCACTTCTATTATGCACACGTCCAATATAACATCAATTGAACCACCAACCACATTCAAATTTGAAAAATTGTACATTCAATAATTATTCCTTTTAAAATTATTCATGTTTATTTTTATGTCATCGTCGTTAAATAAAACTTTTCTAACACTTGTGTATATTAGTTAGGTTATGTTATAGCTTCTGCTATATGACATTAATAGTCACGTATCAGAGATTGTTTAATATTAAGATTTATTGAAAATCATCTATCAAGTGACGTTGATTACTGGGATTCGATAATTGAAGTGGAATGCAACTGTCTTAATAAAAATTAAACTGAATCAACAAAGCCTTCTTGACTAGTAACAGGCCACAGAGTTCAATGATGATTCCATAGTTGGCACAACTGATACCGGTAACAAGAAAACATCATCATAAAACACTACTGCCATCTAGCGTAATGTTGAAATGGTACAATAATACATTTGAAGACAGTTGTATTTTCGTAAGCCAATTAATATTTTATTGTACACTTTGTTACTTCTAATCTTTATATAGCCTACTTTCTTCTAATCGTGTAATAGTCAATTAAATCCCACTCGAGTTTTGATTTTCTCTAGATAAATCAAAACCTCTAGTGAGATTACTGTTGATAAAAATTATGAAAATATTTGCTAAAAATAAAAAAAGATTTCTTTTAAATATGACAAAAATACCTTACTTAGCTTGGAAAAAAAAAATGTTACTAGGTACTGACCAACCACACTTGAGTGCTAGTAGTTGGCCGAGAATTGCAGTGAACAACAAAGGTCATCTCCAAATTCTCCATCACAAATGCATGCCGATTATCTCTGAACAACGACTTATACTGTAAAAACTATCTTTCCGCATCACAGGACGTCAGACGTGCATATTTAAAGAGAGGAATGTCACAAACACAAACACCGTCAATTTCACCTACAGGCACATCCTCCAATACTTGAGCAGCTTTACACATTTTTTTTATATCCACTGTTTTTCCCAAACACATTCTGGAATTTGTCCCTTAGTAATTGTGCTTCTGAACCTGATAGCGAGTCTAGTTTAATTTCCACGGCACGCACCTCCCTGTTTCAGACAACAGGTTTTTGGATGTTTCGAGTTTTTTTTATGGTGTCACACAAAAAGCTTTTAGATTTGCTAATAGGAAAGCCAAATCGTTTTTTAAACAACCATCTTTCAGTATATCTTGAAGGATATCGATTGACGAAGCCCGATAACAGGGAATCACAATAATGATGCCATGAGCGAGAGGCGAGAGATTTGTTTAAATTAAATAATGTTCAAAACCGAACTCTTATCTGTTGTGTTTCACAAACAAAGCGTGTAATGAAATAATCTTCAGCAACAATAAACATTCCTAATTTTGTTGCAAGATCTCTCCTCCTTTTCCATGTTAATTTATTCTCTAATAATGACATTGATATGCTGCCTAGCAGTTCTCAGAACTTGAGGCGATATTATTACAAAAATGGATCACGGATACACCACACAGCGCTTAGAAACACGAAGCAACTAAGAATTCTTAAAAAGATAACGTACTTCTGAGTGACATAATTGATTTAGTTTTAAAGTATTTAAAAGTTCTTGTAAAAAAATGATTTAAGTAAAAATCCAAGATTTATGTGTTTATAATAGATTTCTGAAAATATGTATTTACATATTTTTTTTTGTGAAAATGTTTTTATGTGAAATAAAATTCGATTTTTAAACTTGAAACTTCATTTTCGGAATTTTTAACTTTGTTAATTGTGTTTTATCACACGCAAAAATAATATTTAATTACATAGGAATCCGATCGTCAATAATAGGCATAATACTTACTTACAAATGGCTTTTAAGGAACCCGGAGGTTTATTGCCGCCCTCACATAAGTCCGCCATCGGTCCCTATCCTGTGCAAGATTAATCCAGTCTCTATCATCATATCCTACCTCCCTCAAATCCATTTTAAAATATCCTTCCATCTACGTCTCGGCCTCCCCAAAGGTCTTTTTCCTCCGGTCTCCCAACTAACACTCTATATGAATTTCTGGATTCCCCATACGTGCTACATGCCCTGCCCATTTCAAACGTCTGATTTAATGTTCATAATTATGTCAGGTAAAGAATTAAATTAGTTCTGCGTTGTACAACTTTCAAGAATAATAATAATAATAATGAATAAAAACAAATGGCTTTTAAGGAACCCGTAGGTAATTTCCCTCACATAAGCCCGCCAGTATCTGTGCAAGATTAATCCAGTCTCTATCATCCCACCTCCCTCAAATCCATTTTAATATTATCCTTCCATCTACGCCTCGGCCTCCTCAAAGGTCTTTTTCCCTCCGGCCTCCCAACTAACACTCTATATACATTTCTGGATTCGCCCATACGTGCTACATGCCCTGCTCATCTCAAACGTCTGGATTTAATGTTCCTATAATTATGTCAGGTGATGAAAACAATGCGTGCAGTTCTGCTTTGCGACTTCGTCTTTCTTGTTGTATACTCAGGACACTATCTCTCAGCGACTTTCGTGACACATCTTTCCACTTATTAATATCAATTTGTCTGCATTCTTTTTTTTTTTTTTAGATTTATTTAGCCAGTCAATACCTACCATAAAATCGTCACTATCTTGCAGTCGTCCATTTTACGTAATATATCAACCGAAACCTGTTACACAGAGTTCAAGTACCCAGTATTAGTAAAGAGAACAAACTCCCGTGCAATAACTCCCGATACGATGTAAACAATTGGATACGCCAGAAGTGACTAGTGACATAGACCGTTATTCCAACCAAGAAATTGATGGTTGTAGTCGCCCTGAGGGGCGCAGTTGGTATAGCGCTAGTCTTCTGTGCTCAAGGTTGCGGGTTCGATCCCGGCACAGGTCGATGGCATAAATGCGACAGGCTCATGTCACTAGATTTAGTGGCATATAAAAGAACTCCTGAGGGACAAAATTCCGGCACACCGGCGACGATATAACCTCGGCAGTTGCGAACGTCGTTAAATAACCCATAATTTTTTTATGGTTGTAACTCGTGTAGAAGCGCCTCTGATACATTGAAAAATAATTTTTGTGACAGCTGTGTGAGACTATACAGAGAATTATTCCATTAAAAACTCGTTATTCGGTCCAACGCTTCAATTGTTGAAAGCTTTGTTGAGAAAAATCGTATATTCGTTTCAAATCTGAAGTGGCGCCTGGAATACAGAAGCATTGCCATTATTTGAGTAGAATTGAATTTTAATGTATAAGGGATTTTTTAGTTGGTTATTTAACGACACTGTATCAACTACTAGGTTATTTAGCGTCGATGAGATTGGTGATAGCGAGATGGTATTTGGCGAGATGAGGCCGAGGATTCGCCACAGATTACCTGGCATTCACCTTACGCTTGGGGAAAATCTCGGAAAAAACCAATCAGGTAATCAGCCCAACCAGGGATCGAACCCGCGCCCGAGTGCAACTTCAGACCGGCAGGAAAGCGCCTTAAGGGTATATGTACATGATCGACTACAAATATTAACAGAAAATGCAGGTTCTAAATTTCTAAAATTTTATAAGAAAATGAACTCAATTGGACAAAAATGGCAAAGTACCACAACAAGACTTATTAGAACTTAAATATCTGATAAAAGTATAAAAAAGATTACAAATAAAATTTTTAAACCAGTTTTATCAGGGTATGAAAAATAAAAACAAATAAATTTTGCACTTATATAATTTGGTAACCATAACATTGTTATGGTCTCTCTAGCATCTTAAATATTTTTCCTACATGTAATAAACACTTATTTCTGTAAAGTAGACTACTCTCAGACATGTAGAGTTGTTTATTTTAATGCAATTAATTTTTATTTGTCCAATATAAAATATATTAAAATTTACATAATCTTTTGGGACCTAGTTTTTCTGTTTTCAAAGAAATGGGCATTACTGTAGTCTACCTTTTGCATAAATTCATGTTGAATCAGTGTACAAAATTTCAGAATTCTATCTCTAATAGTTGTGGAGTTATGAAATATTATGTGTGAAAATTTTCAAACTTTGGAAAATTTAATTTAAAGTAAAAAGCGAATTCTTAAAAATATTATTAGTAATCTTTTTTACACTTTTATAAGATATTTAAGTTCTGATAAGTCTTGTTGTGATACCTTATAATTTTCTATAACATTTTAGAAATTTAATGCCTGCATTTTCTGATAATAATTGGGGTCGTTCACGTACATATACCCTTAACTGACTGAGCCACGCTGGTAGCTATGAGGGATGTTTTAAAATTATTTGTAGAAATCTCATATTTGTTTTCCTGCGGCGTCACAATTTTTTTCTATTAATGAGGAAGTAAAATGTCATGGATTTGTACTGGCAAAGTGCGGGAGATTGGCTCAGCAAGCTTACCCATACTTAGGAGGGTGCGGGCGGAGAAGGAAATGTGGCCACCACGTCTTGGATTTCAGTCAACACCCACGAGAAGACGAGGAAGCTCATCGTGGAAACAAATGGGGCGCGGAGCGATACACACTCGGACACGGGGTAAACCCTTCGAGCAGGGCCGACAAAAAAGCTCGTCTTCCCACAAGTCTCCGCAGTGATGGACATCTGCCATGCGCTGATAGTGGTCCCTGGTATCGCATTTCGGGGTGCAGCCGAAGCAAATTGAAACGCGCAGCGACCACCACCATGAGGATGTCATCCTTCTGGCGGTACATCAAAGGAGCTCACGTCTCGATTCTTTGCTTCAGTGTCTCTGCAGATCCGAGGGTTAAAGTCTAAAACAAATCTAATTACCTAAACTATATTTTATCAACAGTAATCT
This sequence comes from Periplaneta americana, assembly GCA_025594305.2. NCBI lineage: Eukaryota > Metazoa > Arthropoda > Insecta > Blattodea > Blattidae > Periplaneta > Periplaneta americana. The sequence continues at coordinate 27,595,745 of JAJSOF020000038.1, forward strand.
CACTAGAGGTTTTGATTTATCTAGAGAAATTCAAAATTCGAGTGGGATTTAATTGACTATTACACGATTAGAAGAAAGTATATAAAGATTAGAAGTAACAAAGTACTCCCATACAATAAAATATTAATTGACTTACGAAAATACAACTGTCTTCAAATGTATTATTGTACCATCTCAACATTACAAATATTACGCTAGATGCATGCTAGATGGCAGTAGTGAGTTATGATTACTAGCAATGCCTCCTCGTCGAGAAGTTATCGATCTATACACGATGGCAATGTTACTAGTCAAGAAGGCTTTGTTGATTCAGTTTCATTTTTATTAAAACAGTTGCATTCCACTTCAATTATCCGAATCCCAGTAATCAACGTCACTTAACAGATGATTTTCAATAAATCTTAATATTAAACAATCTCTGATACGTGACTATTCATAATATCGTACAGCAGAAGCTATAACATAACCTAAATAGTATACACACGTGTTAGAAAAGTTTTAATTAACGACGATGACATAAAAAATAAACATGAATAATTTTAAAAGAAATAATTATTGAATGTACAATTTTCAAATTTGAATGTGGTTGGTGGTTCAATTGATGTTATATTGGACGTGTGCGTAATAGAAGTGGAACTCGTTGATTTAGGCCTACATGGTGTATTCAACTTATTCAGGATTTCCGAATGGTGCTCTTCATTTATTTGTAAATAGGATTTCAGAAGATGCATAGGTATGATCAGTGATTTTTATTAATTCTTGTTCTTGAATGCCAATGCGAGTCATATTTGAAACTGCTGGGCATCGACTGGAGTGGTTTGTAATTTTATATAATTATATATATTTTTGACGTCCAGATCAGCGCAGTTTCAAATGTTGGCAAACAAAGAAACAAATGCTAGGGACGCGATAATATTAAACAAATGCTAGGGACGCGATATAATTAAACAAATGCTAGGGACGCGATAAAATTGTGCGATAAGCAGCCATGATTGGTTGAAATACGTCCTTTCGTACCGTTTTATTGGTCAAAGTGGTATGACATAGTAAGAGTGTAATAGTCAACAGTAATCTCACTAGAGGTTTTGATTTTATCGATAAATCTGCGAGTGGAACACGAGCAGAATTATCTAGAGAAAATCAAAACTCGAGTGGGATTTAACTGACTTACACGATATTAGAAGAAAGTATATAGAGATTAGAAATAACGAAGTACTCCAATACAATAAAATATTGACTTACGAAAAGACAAAACTGTTTTCAAATTTGTACCATCTCAACATTATAAATATTACGCTAGTAGATGGCAGTAGTGTGTTATTATTAGCTCTTGTCTTGATATCAGTTGTGCCAACTATGGAATCTTCAATGAACTCTATGGAAGGTTACTGGTCAAGAAGACTTTGATGATTCAGTTTCGTTTTTATTAAAACAGCTGCATTCCACTTCAATTATCCCGATCCCAGTAATCAACGTCACTTGACAAATGATTTTCAATAAATCTTAGTATTAAACAATGTCTGATACGTGACTATTCATAATATATAGCAGAAGCTATAACAAACATAACCTAAATAATATAAACGAGTGTTAGAAAAGTTTTAATTAGGGATGATGAAATAAACAAGAAACGTTTTAATTAACGATGATGAAATAAAAAATAAACATGAATAATTTTAAAAGAAACAATTATTGAAAGTACAAATTTCAAATTTGAATGTTTCAGTGGTTGGTGGTTCAGTTGATGTTATATTGGACGTGTGCGTAAAAGAAGTGAACTGGTTGATGTACATGGTGTATCCCTCAACTTATTCAGGATTTCCGAATGGTGCTCTTCATTTATTTGTAAATAGGGTTTCAGGGAAGATGCATAGCTATGACCAGTGATCTTTATTAATTCTTGTTCTTGAATGCCAATCCGAGTCACATTTGAAAGTGATGTGCATCGACTGGAGTGGTTTGTAATTTTCTGTTTTTGACGTCCAGACCAGTGCAGTTTGAAATGTTGGCAAACAAAGAAAGAAATGCTAGGGACGCGATAAAATTGTGCGATAAGCAGCCATGGTTGGTTGAAAGACATTCTTTCGCACCGTTTTATTGGTTAAAAGTAGTGTGACGTAGTAAAAGTGTAATAGATGTGGCAAAAAGAAAATCACTCCTGTGTGTGGGGGGGAGAAATTACCTACAACATTTATATTACATTTTAAAGCAAGTTTTGTAGTTGTACTATGGAGAGGTTAGTTAAACACTGCAAAGTTTTGAAATGATAAACATCTATGATGTTACTACACAATTCATCACTGTAACAAGAAGGAATGTCTAACACTCGGCTTATACCGTTCGAGGATTTATCGGTCGTGACAATTTTACCCATCATGCATGTGCGCTACCTATCGGATTATGCTATGAACTACTTGGCGCTCGAGCAAAAACTTCCGATGCAGACCTCTGGTTCATTGTAATTTGTTAAAATGAGGCTCGAATCATAATTGTATACTTTGGTAATTATCTACGTCTATAGTCGACCTGGTTGGCGAGTTGGTACAGCGCTGGCCTTCTATACCCAAGGTTGCGGGTTCGATCCCGGGCCAGGTCGATGGCATTTAAGTGTGTTTAAATGCGACAGGCTCATGTCAGTAGATTTACTGGCATGTAAAAGAACTCCTGTGGGACAAAATTCCGGCACGTCCGGCGACGCTGATATAACCTCTGCAGTTGCGAGCGTCGTTAAATAAAACGTAACATTAACATTACGTCTATAGTCATTGGAAGACCACTGCATCTCTGAATTCCAACAGGCAGAAGAGTTTCTTTTTTGTTGGTATCAAAACTGTTAACTTGTGTGAGCTTGGACTATATCTCTATCGAATGAAAAGTAGCCGCAGTTCTCAATGCCAGTGAACCAGAACGACAAACAAGTTCAGCAGGGTGGTAACCAAACAAGTGCTCCAATCGTTCACGGTCTTAGAACAAGAAAATAATAAACGAATAATATAAAAAACAATAATTTGTAATTATAAACTTTGTAAAATAATTTACTCATACATATAAAATTAACAAAGTATACAATTATGATTCGAGCCTCATTTTAACAAATTACAATGAACCAGAGGTCTGCATCGGACGTTTTTGCTCGAGCGCCAAGTAGTTCATAGCATAAACCGATTGGTAGCGCACATGCATGATGGGTAAAATTGTCACGACCGATAAATCCTCGAACGGTATAAGCCGAGTGTTAGACATTCCTTCTTGTTACAGTGATGAATTGTGTAGTAACATCATAGATGTTTATCATTTCAAAACTTTGCAGTGTTTAACTAACCTCTCCATAGTACAACTACAAAACTTGCTTTAAAATGTAATATAAATGTTGTAGGTAATTCCCCCCTCCCCACACAGGAGTGATTTTCTTTTTGCCACATCTGACAGATGTTATTGGATGTAAATGTAATTATTATAAACGGAGAACACAATCACGATAATGCAAGAACTGTATCAAGTTTTCTAGTAATAATAATAATAATAATAATAATAATAATAATAATAATAATAATAATAATAATCTCTAATAATTAGTGTATCAATCTTTGCGTCTGTAACAGTTGTGCAGCATGATTATTCGTTTTATTATATTTTCTGTGACGTTATCTCTGTACTAATATTGTTATTAATCTACTGCTATATCAATAATATTTTGTAAAACGTTTCTACATTATCGCAGTATATAGGCGGAACACTATGTATGGGCCTATCATATTATGTATGTGTTAAATCAAATATTGAATAATTATTAATTATCAATAATAACTGTATATCGAAGTTTTTCATACTATTTTATTTATAGCTTCATGTTCCTGTTTTGGTACGTTCCCTTGACTATTCCATTAAACGTTTGTCATAAACGCAGAAAATATAGCCTTATTTTTACCGTGTGAGCAAACCATGTGTATCTTATCTGTCGCCTTCCATACAAGATAAGACATGTCGGTGAGATGACCTTGTACTGTGCTTCTATTTATTACGAGCGTATCACGAGCGATCGTATCTCACTCGAGGGTGCAACACTCGACCGAGTTCAAGCGAGCGATTTAACTCCAATGCAGCACTCTGCAATAAACATTTTCATTTTATCAAAAGAACTAGGTACATGTATAATCCTTTTATGTCGGAAAACAATAAAAACAATATTTGTACTCTGAAAATATTCGTTCTACGACACAAGACGTTACTGGAGCAAATCTGAAATAGGATACAGTATTTCTTACTATCATCAGGTGCACAACTTTGTGAATCTGATAGGCTATCTTATTTGTGGCACATAATATTAAACCCGTAATTATTTTCCAGAAAATTGTTCATTTCTATTGTAATGACAGCTAGGAAGTTCGTATCGTAATTCCGATGTAGAACTTGAACTATGTAACCCAATGCATAGCAGCACGATACGTCATGTGTGTGTGTGTCTAATGCCTACCTACTTCACTTTGCGTGATTCGGGTTCTGTATACTGCGGATAGATGGCAGGACTGTAACTCATTTTCAAATTGCACACCACTTCGGCGGGCAACGTTATGCATTATGTGTATCTGTGAAGAGTTATGTCGTTACTAGGGGAGTGTATGTTAAGCATTCGTGTAAGTGTAGTGTAGGGAATGGGTGAGGAGGATGATGATAATGGTGAGAAAAGGAGAAGGGGAAACCCAGTGCCGGCACGTAGCCTACTCCTGTCGAATAGCACCAAGGAGGCCGCCAGGCTTAACGTCCCCATCCGACGGACGAATCACTATAAACAGTGACATATGCCTTCTCTTCATATGCACTACGGAGAGATTTGGGATTTAACCCAGGCATATTGGTGCACAATTTAGTGATAAGTTGTGCACCGTCATCTCACCTAGTTCCGATGTAGACATTTTACAAGGAAATATCTGACCCCGCCGGGTATCGAACCCGTTACACACTCCTCTTTGAATAATTATTTAAAAACATATCAGTTTACTTTTTTTGAAATCATGCATTATACAATAATAACAGAATAACTTATTTACTTCAAAACCTGAACTATTAATATAAATTAACAATATTCTTTAAACTATTCACGACTGTACACAGCTCCACAGAATGATACTATGCATTGTTTATGTGAACTGCGAACCTATCGTCTGAAATGAGCGGGTAACATCTATGCTCCTCGCTGTACTGATCTGAAATCTACTGTTTTGGTACGAACTTCCTACCTATGGCAACAAGAAATTAGAAATACTGATATATTGCAAGATGCATTACTATCATTTCAAACAACATAGCGTGAACTGTTTCACAACTGAAGAAACTATAGGTGGGGAAAAAATAACGTAACGGTTATTTTGGAACAGTTCCGTGCTTGGAACTGTTTCAAAAAGTATCAGCACCTTGGAATACTACGTTCCAAAATAAGTGTTGTTCTGAGCTAGTACGAAATACTTGCTGTTACAAAATACTCGTTTCTCTTTGGAACTGCATTATGACAACGCCTGTTCCACAGAACGAACATGTTTGGCACTAATGGAAGCAGTGGCGCCAACTTTTGGAAAATACTGGGGGCTTATACATTCCAGATATAAGTTAAACAAATCTCATAAGTATAATGATAACACGATGCATTAATGGGTGGGCTCGAACCCCACGAGCCCATATAAGTTGGCGCCATTGTTTGAAAACAGAAGTGGGAACCCTTTCGTCGCACAGAAAGATATGTTGGAAACTAAAGTGAAAGATAAATAGTAAAGATACGAAGAGCTTCTTTTAAAAATGTACAAATTATCTTGAAACTGATGTTACTGAGTGTAGGATTCTATCAAACAATTATTAACATAATGCCTGTATTAGAGTATATTAACTGCATTGTGAATTTTATCAAGGGAGATGAAAATATGTAGATGTTTTATTTACAAATATTTTACATTTTTCGGTACATTACCAATTCTTGAAATTAAACTAAATTCTGTTGAAACATGACTATTGTTGAAGTTTTTTTTAGTTACATAAATACAAAGGTAAATTTTTCTATTTCATTACAATGAGATTATTACTCTTCATGACGGTATTAATATGAATTTTAGCATGGCCGAAATGATTCTAGCTTTCATTTATTAATTTTTGGAGAAATTGTGAACTTGAGCTGAGCAGAAGTGAAAGAACAGGTTGGGCTTTATTTACTATTGGGATACACTTCGGTTTCGTGACCAATTTACAAATAATATAAAATTACATTACATTTCCTGCTTAGAACAAACCTAATCTACGAATTCAATTTGACATTAGAAAACATTTATTTTCCACGAATTCACATCTCGGCTCATTATGACATACTATATCACATGGCTTACAGGGAATGTTATCATTTAGCGTCCTAAATACCACAGTTACATTACATACTAGTCGTACGTGCATGTTCCAAGATAACCACCGTGCACCTGTATAGTTACCCTAGATCATATATGTAACAGATAACTCATCGCTATGATAAAATCGGCAGCACTTTGAAGAAAACAACCGCCAGGATCGCCAACCGTCCGCCGTAAACGAACACGAGATGGCAGTACAGTCGCTAATGCAATTCAAATGGGAATTATGAAGTGACTCCTTATGTAACAACTAGATGGCAGCATAGTAAACCTGACAAACGTTGTTAACGTCAAAGCTTATAAGGCCTACCTATCTGTTACATATATGATCTAGGATAGTTACATATAGTACTGTTATTTCGGAACTGTTACGATAAAAAAACAACTTTTCCTATCTCTACTCTAGAAGAAACCTGGAGCTGTAGAAGCATGTGGGATCAGTAATCGATGAGCTTTCCTGCGGCGTTTCTAACACTAGTGGTGACCTCAGCAAGGAGCTCGGGTTACGTACAAATGCGGCCAATTAATTACGGCTTGTAATTGAATTCGGTTCTGCTACACATATCATTGTTAATAAACATCAGGACGACAAGAAATAGTTACCAGACGCCGCGCTGTACACAGGTTCCGTCGCTACCCTCCGGCGCGGCGGGCATTTCTTCACAGTCCGCACACTTGGGAAAGCAACATGGCCATAGAGTACACAGCGCCTGAAATGCAGTGGATTTCCTCAAGCATTCAAACCCAGCCGATGGTATGGTGATTTCCGATTTTCTATACTGATCTTATACACAATGATTAATATAAAATTCATACTTTTCTTTAACTTTAAATTCAAATTGCGCGGAGGGTCTTGCAGCTTCATTCGTATGTAGGGTGATACATAGAGCGAAAGTGGGACTTTAATCACTTTCTTTAGGGATAAAGAGGGACACCATGTTTTTCTAAAAATCCAGTGTTTATTTGATTTAAATTTTATCATAAGACGGATACACATACCAAAATGGAACATAAATAACACTAAAAGAAGGAACAAATGTTAATAATTTCAAATTATACTTGTTAAAAATATAGAGTGAATCAAAACTATGGAACCATATCACTAAAAGAAGAAACGAATGTTAATGATTTCAAATTACAAGTCTGGAACCATATAAATATCTTCCATATGCTTGATTTTCGATTACTAGATGTTACCAGTATTTGTAAGACCAATTAATGTTCTGCCAGTGACACATTCAATTCTAGCTCTCAGCTGTCTCAAAAGCCGCCATTTTGGATGCAACTTTGAAATTTTAAATAGAAAGGGGATTATGTAATTCCACTCAAAATCATGTGAAATTTTCTGAAAAAAAAAAAAACACACACAATGGTGCAATCTGTTCTGAGATATCTCTAATCGTTTTCAAGTTATTTAAAGATGTCATAATGACACATAATACTGGTAACATTAGTTACTGCATCTACAGATATTTTTTAACATGGTATAGTACTAAGGAGACTTTGGAAAAGGTATTTTTATGCAATTCTGGTAATTAACTTTTCCTGTTTTACTGTTTGGTTAACCTGTGACAGTTTCAATGCATTGTTGTGATTATTTGAAGCTTTCCTATAACAAATTTCTTGATTTTCGTGATGGCATTATCGAAAGAGGAAAGAAATTTATATCATTCGTCTACCATATGCATCGTCGAAAATGGACAACATATTGAGCACATTTTGTAGAATTTTCTTTTTGTGTCATTGTGATAGTAATCATTTAATGGATTGAAAACGATTAGAGATGTTTCAAAACAGATTGCACCATTGTTAATGCATTGAAACTGTCATATAGCTCAAGTCTGAAATTAGATTTCTAAAGGGGCTTATTTACTTTCTTTCCTCATCATCCTTAGCAGAAGTTGCTATTGCATTCAGAAACTCAGCTTTTGCAAGCAAACGTGAATAAAAATCATTGCAGTTACTATAGGCCTATTCAACTGAATAGTAATTTGCCGTAGCTCTAAAACAAACTTCTTTTCAAGCTCGTCTGAAAATTTACGTTACCTCTTTGGCATTGTTATAAAGAGTAAAACACAGTTCTTATGTTCAGTATAAACCACTGCCTGATGCGATCCAGCAGGCAGTGGTATAAACACACATAAAATTGATTAAAACTTGCTGAACTTGGCAACTGAACAAAATACGATAAAAAGAATCTCGAATATTATCGTTCTATCGATACAAAAATAGGTTATACCAACCTAAAAATTGCTATCATTAATAGATACAATCTATAGCATAGACAGAGAAATATCTTTTATGTCGACAATATGCAAGTATTATAGGTAAAATTTATTGGCACAATTGTAAAAAGTTTATAACAGGAAAACTTATGTGCTAAAAAATCGGGAACCTTAGCAATTTATTGAGAAAAAAAAGTCGGGACAAGTTTTCATAAGGCTCAAAAAGGACTTCGATTAATGGAAGTTAGTTAGCCTATCATGATATTCACGCTGAACTTCGGGAGTGTGCATCACGAGATGGCGCAGTTGTTTCGAGGAAAACTTTAAGTTTAAAAGTTAAGTTAAAGTTTTATGGATGTCTTTAAGTTGGACATGAAAGGACAGTAGAAGAATAATGCAAAATTGTGAGTTTAAGGTATGTTTCAGGATTTAAAATTGAACTAACAATTTAATGTAATTTTATTCTACTTTTTCAGTAATTTCAATTGAATATTTTGCTCAATAATAAATGAAATACTTGACATTTATTCAAAGCAATATTGAGCTAAAGGATAGTATCAAAACAGAAAATGTATTTAATCATTTAGATCCTGGCCCAAGAACGTTGACATTTGTTGTTTAAATGCGACAGGCTCATGTCGAAACAGTTTTGGCATTTAAAAGAAATTGCGGGACAAAATTTCGTCACACCAATTAAGTGATATAACCTCTGCATGTTTGCGATTGGGTCGTACTAAAACAAACCATAATTTGAAAAATTCTGATTATTGTGCAAAAATCGCCACATCTCTGAATATAAGAAAAATAGTATAGAAAGATTTGAATAAAACGTCTGTACTGTTGTTTTATTTTGTTAATTGAACTGTATAGCAATAAGAAGAAGACAAACAGTGAACAGTTTTATTTCGTAGTATGTTAATCTGTATAAAAGTGTATATTTTGTTTTGTTTCATTATGTGCAAACATGCAAATAAGTTAAACCAAATTGTGTAGAGTACTGTTTTCAGTACAGTGCAATTAACACTGAAAGTGTACTTCAATTAAAAGTTGAAATTAATGTATATTCTTATCACAAATTCGGTTTACAAGTTCTCAGCTCCGCCACTGTGGCATTCCCAAAGCAACACCCTGCCCGCAGCCATACGCCAGGGCTTGAGGGGTTGTACGTATGCACGAGAGTGTAGTCATTTGACGCTCCCTGATCAATAGCATAGACAGAGAAATATCTTTTATGCCGACAATATGCAAGTATTATAGGTAAAATTTATTGGCACAGTTGTAAAAAGTTTATAACTTACAAACTTACGCCAAAAATCGGGACAAGAGCATATTTATTGAGAAAAAAGTCGGGACAAGTTTTCAAAGCTCAAAAACGGGACAATCCCGATTAATCGGAAAGTATAGTTAGCCTATCATGTCACGCTGGAACTTCGGGAGTGTGCATCACGAGATGGCGCAATTGTTTCGCAAGTTTAAGTTTAAAAGTTAAGTTAAAGTTTAAAAGTGCGCCTTCTTTAAGTTCGGAGGACAGTCAAGTTCAACAAAAATTGTGAGTTTAAGAAAGCGTGATTTAAAATTCATACTAATTCTAAATTAATGTAATTTTATTCTTCACGATGTTCTTTCGTAATTTACAATTGAAATGTGTTTGCTGAATAATAAATAAATGAATATACTATGACATTAATATTCAGAGAGTCGGCCTCGGTAGCGTAGTCGGTATAGCGCTGGCCTTCTATGCTCGAAGTTGCGGGTTAGATCCTGGCCCAGGTCGATGGCATTTTTAAGTGTGTTTAAATGTGACAGGCCCATGTCAGTAGATTTACTGGCATGTAAAAGAGCTCCTGCGGCACAAAATTCCGGCACACCGGCGAAACTGATATAACCTCTGCAGTTGCGAGCGTTGTTAAATAAAGCATAATTTTTAATATTCTGGATATTGTGTTGCCGAGTAAGAAGCCACATCCAAGGAAGATATAGTGTAGAGAGATTTGAATAAAAGACGGAAACAAGTGATTATGAAAATTAATTTTACAACAAATATACTGAAAATAAGAAATAACTGTACAAGAAGTTTGTCTTTTTTTTTTGTGAAAAATAGAAGTCAATTAGAAGATATTTTCCTTCTTTGCTTTTCTATATAATATCAAATTATTCGACGTGGACAAATTGAATTGAATTGAATTGAATTGAATTTACGGGAAGGGGGGACACTATGGCCCAGCACTGCGACCTGTTAAGGTCTATTGCTTTAATCCTCGAGCTAGGCGCATTTCCATACCCACATCGGCTGACTACACTAAGGTTCGCTGCGTACCCATGTGTCGAGTAGGCAACCCCTTCGTCTCTAGCGCAGCCCTCTCCGTGCATCGCCAGCCGGAGATCGAAGAATGCTATGGAATGATGATGAAATGGAGAAATGGTGACGGAATGATGTGACTGCCTAATATGGGGAAAACGGGACAACCCCGAGAAAAACCCCAACTACGACCTTGTCCGCCACAAGTGTCACTAAGGATTTTTCAATGAAAAGTCCCAGACCTGACCGGGATTCGAACCCGGGCCGCCTATGTGACAGGTCAGAGGTCTGAGCACTCAGCCATCGCAGGGGTTCGACGTGGACAAAAGTAATGGAACAAAAACTAAATATATGAAAACACGCTCGTATGTGAACTCGGCTTGCATGTGTAACTTTCTAGTATTAATTATGATCTCACTCCCCAAACATCACAGGATGCTTTGGTACGGTCTATTTCCACTCAAGATTGTATAAATGTTCGTTGCTTCTTTTTGTTTTTATGCCGTCATCGTCCGATCGCCGTCCTTTACTCCACAAAAACAATAAATAGTAGGAAGTCATCCATCATACAGAATGCAGACGCACAGCTGATGTCGCACGAACCTAAGATTTGGGCCCGGTTTACGTGATTGTAAGATGTATGATTGTAACAATTTGCTTGCCCGTCGCTTTTGTACATTTTTTGTCCAGCATATACGGCAAGGCGCAGCATGAAGGCCACCCTCGTAGTTTTCGAATCGGATCTTCGTACATCACCAATCTGATGGGCTACATCGTTGTCTTAGGTGGCTATAAGGCGTACAGCTAACTCTAAGTCATGATGTCGTCATATTGTCTTTTTGTCTAGAGCTTAATAATAATCTATACTAATAATAAATCTGTAGCCGAAATTTTTCTGGTAATTTTCGATTTTCCAAAAATAATTGGTCCTAACATATATAATTAACTACCCTGAAAACGAAAATCGCTTTTTTGAAATTTTTGTTTGTATGTCTGTCTGTCTGTATGTTTTTTACCTTTTCACGCGATAATGGCTGAACGGATTTCGATGAAAATTGTAATATAAATTAAGTTCGTTGTAACTTAGATTTTAGGCTATATGGCATTCAAAATACATTATTTAAAAGAGGGGGTTATAAGGGGGCCAGAATTAAATAAATCGAAATATCTCGCTTATTATTGATTTTTGTGAAAAATGTTACATAACAAAAGTTTCTTTAAAAATAATTTGCGATAAGTTTTATTCCTTGAAAAATTTTGATAGGACTGATATTTAATGAGATAAATGAGTTTTAAAATTATAATAACTGCCATCTAAGGCCGTGTAATGAATTACAAAAACAAATGACTTCGTCTATAGTAGCCTTGACAGCAACAATCGAAAGCTATGAAAGATAGCCTACAGAGAATGTTTCTGTGTTTGTATAAAGTAATATCGGAAGCTAAATTAACCGATTTGTATAATTAATTATTATTTCACCATTGGAAAGTGTAGTTTCTCTAGATGGACATAATGCTATAATGTTATTACAGTAACTTCTGATATAATATAACATAACATAATACGTAATATTTTATAATATAATTTAAGTTATTTGAAAGGTTCTGAACCATAGTGGGCCAAGCGCCATTTACTGAATACGTAGCAACAAGGGTTAAAATTAAGTTATTATCATAATTCAATAGAAACCTATATCAAATAAAATAAAATGTACATTAAATCTAAATGATGTCAATCTTCAGTAAACTCTAAGTTGCATGTAATAAAAATTAAGAAACATGTTAAAGGAATTGTCATTTGAGTGTCTCTGGACCAAAATGATCGCATTTTAATTATTTGGATGCAATTTAAATTAAGTAATAATATTAAACGATTTATCCTTCTATCAAACACGAATGTTCCCTGGATCCAATGTCCTATTTTAATTATGTAATACTTTATATTTATCTGCACGGGTACGGCTAATAATAATAATAATAATAATAATAATAATAATAATAATAATAATAATAATAATGCACTTACAAATTCAGGTTCATTGCCGCCCTCACATAAGCCCACCATTGGTGCCTATCCTGTGAAATCCACTTTTAACATCCCACCTATCCTCCCATCCACGTCTCAGTCAACCCAAAGTTCTTTTCCCTACGGTCTCTCAACTAACACTCTATATGCATTTCTGAATTCGCCCATACGTGCTACATGCCCCGCCCATCTCAAACGTCTGGATTTAATGTCTCTAATTATGTCAGGTGAAGAATACAAAGCGTGCAGTTCTGCATTGTGTAACTTTCTCCGTTCTCCTGTAACTTCATCCCTCTTAGCCCCAAATATTTTCCTAAGAACCTTATTCTCAAACACCCTTAATCTCTGTTCCCCTCGAAGTGAAGTCCAAGTTTCACAACCATACAGAACAACCAGTAATATAACTGTTTATAAATTCTAACTTCCAGATTTTTTTACAGCAGACTAGATGACAAAAGCTTCTCAACCGAATAATAACAGGCATTTCCCATATTTATTCTGCGTTTAATTTCCTCCCGAATGTCATTTATATTTGTTACTGTTGCTTCAAGATATTTGAATTTTTCCACCTCTTGGAAAGATAAATTTCCAATTTTTATGTTTCCATTTCGTACAATATCCTGGTCACGAGACATAATCATATACTTTTCATTTCGGGATTTACTTTACTTGCTTCAAATAAAATTTCCGTGTTTTCCTAATCGTTTGTGGATTTTCTCCTAACATATTCACGTCATCCGCATAGACAAGAAGCTGATGTAACTCGTTAAAAATTCCAAACCCTCTCTGTTATCCTGGACATTCCTAATGGCATATTCTAGAGCAAAGTTAAAAAGTAAAGGTGATCGTGCATCTCCTTGCTTTAGCCCGCAGTGAATTGGAAAAGCATCAGATAGAAACTGGCCTATACGGACTCTGCTGTAAGTTTCACTGAGACACATTTTAATTAATCGAACTAGTTTCTTAGAAATACCAAATTCAATAAGAATATTATATAAAACTTCTCCCTTGACCGAGTCATATACCTTTCTGAAATCTATGAATAACTGATGTACTGTACTCTTATACTCCCATTTTTTCTCCAATATCTGTCGAATACAAATAACAATAATAATAATAATAATCGCCTCCTCAAAATTTTTTTTTGATATCTCCATTTTTTCATTGGTCTTCCTGCCTATCTTTCTTCTTCTCAATTACATAATTTAAGGTTCCCCTGCAAAAACGAAGTAGCTCTACTTTTACAAAGTTGTGGAAAACAACATGAAACATTCTAAAAAATTCAAATTTCATCTGAGCTTATTTCCTTTTTCGAAGTATGTCCTGAGTACCTAAGAGTTTCGTTTTATCTCTCATTCATTTATTATAATCAGGAATATAGGCGTATGAAATATAAACAAATAATGGAGCTATAAAATCGGACACATTTTTAGCTTCAGAACACTAGCCAATTAAACAAAATATACTTGTGAATAGTTAATTTATTATTTGTAATATTTTTTTACCTTTAAAACTAAAGAAAAAAAAGTATTTTACTAACAACTTCAAATTAGTGTAACTCTGAAAATAGTGAGATTAGGACAAATGTTTATATGACATTTTTGTTCAGAATGTCTTCGGAAATAAGCTCCGTAAGGGACGGTAAATCCTCGTGAATCACCCTGTTTATCAAATTGAAGTTAAAATCATGTAGAATAAGTGTGCAAAATTATGCATGAAGTGGTAGTGAAGTTATTTAATACTTACTTACTTACAAATGGCTTTTAAGGAACCCGAAGGTTCATTGCCGCCCTCACATAAGCCCGCCATCGCTCCCTATCCTGTGCAAGATTAATCCAGTCTCTATCATCATACCCCACCTCCCTCAAATCCATTTTAATATTATCCTCCCATCTACGTCTCGGCCTCCCTAAAAGTCTTTTTCCCTCCGGTCTCCCAACTAACACTCTATATGCATTTCTGGATTCGCCCATACGTGCTACATGCACTGCCCATCTCAAACGTCTGGATTTTAAGTTCCTAATTATGTCAGGTGAAGAATACAATGCGTGCAGTTCTGTGTTGTGTAACTTCCTCCATTCTCCTGTAACTTCATCCCGCTTAGCCCCAAATATTTTCCTAAGCACCTTATTCTCAAACACCCTTAACCTATGTTCCTATCTCAGAGTGAGAGTCCAAGTTTCACAACCATACAGAAGAACCGGTAATAGAACTGTTTTATAAATTCTAACTTTCAGATTTTTAGACAACAGACTGGATGATAAGAGCTTCTCAACCGAATAATAACATGCATTTGCCATATTTATTCTGCGTTTAATTTTCTCCCGAGTGTCATTTATATTTGTTACTGTTGCTCCAAGATATTTGAATTTTTCCACCTCTTCGAAGGATAAATCTCCAATTTTTATATTTCCATTTCGTACAATATTCTGGTCACGAGACATAATCGTCTTTTCGGGATTTACTTCCAAACCGATCGCTTTACTTGCTTCAAGTAAAATTTTCGTGTTTTCCCTAATCGTTTGTGTATTTTCTCCTAACATATTCACGTCATCTGCATAGACAAGAAGCTGATGTAACCCGTTCAATTCCAAACCCTGCCTGTTATCCTGAACTTTCCTAATGGCATATTCTAGAGCGAAGTTAATATTTTGTAAAAAGTGCAACCGCTGCTGTATAAAACCTCTTAAATAGTCTACATCATACCTGCACAAACAGCGCTCAACGAGCGCGCGCGCTCCTTCGGAGCGGGAGAGCTGTGTTTACCGCTCGCCGAAACGGACAGGAAGATACGAAAGAATGACATAGACTTGCCTTGGGTAGAGGAGAGGGAAACGACCACTCAGCTATCTAGTGGAGTGCAGTGTGTAGGCCTATTCTCAGTAACTGTTTCACGTTGCTTACCTACTGCTACAGTACAGTATGGAGGAATCTAAAAGATGGAACATAACATTTAACATTTAACGATTTACAGCTCGAGCTTCTTGATCTTCAATGTGACCTAAGGACTAAAGATCGTTTGAATAATACTACTAGCCTGGTTGAGTTTTACAAGACTAAATATTAGCAACAATATCCACGACTACACAGGCTGGCTGTGAAAATGATTGCTATGTTTGGCTCAAATTTATATTTGTGAGCAACTGTTTTCTATAATCAACTTTAATAGAGGCAGACATCGAACATCTGTAACTGATGTTTCATTATGATCAGTAGGCTACTGTTCCTTTCAGCTGCCAACAGCATAAAACCTCGTTTTCATGTACTGATATATAAAAATATAACAAAATGATATTGTACATTTAAGTAGCTATAGAATTTCTATTGTTTTTGTAAAATAAATATTTCTTTATTAATTAATAATAGTCCAAGATAGTTTTGAAAGACTGAACGGGAATTCATTTCATAAACACTCGTAATAGTACTTCCTTTTGTGTATATTTTGTACGAGATCACCCCTTCTTCCAGTCCACCCTTATACAGGGACATTATTTTATTTTTACTTGCATTTTTATTGTACCTGCATTTCTGAATGTACTTCACTCTCACCCCTTCACTAATGTCCTTGCTCCCGTCAGACACACAAACTTACGGCCGCTGTTGCATTCAAAGTCTTCAAGCACTGAAGTAAACACTGCAGTGTATAGTGTGTTTCAGAAATAGGGTTGAGTTTTCTATAGAAGAAAGAACCTATATTAATAATATCGTACTAAAAAATTATATTCAAGAAACGATAAATTCAATTTCAGAGAATATGCTTCAAAATGTTTTTAATAATATTCGTAAAGAATTGAAGCCTGCATTGTAATGAACGGCAACCATTTTCAGCAACTTGTTTAAAAATTCAGATTAGCTTATTTTGAATTGAGGTGGCTAGAATCTAGTGACATTTGTAATAACATGAGTTAAGTGCATCCAGTGTAAGCTAAAGTATCTAAAATTTTAGTGGCAAAGGGATATTTTAATCTCATCACACATTAAAATTTAAATAACAATTTCACCGATTTTACGAAAGCTTAAATATTTAAACCCCATTTTCTCAAAAGTAACTTAAGTGCACTTACAGCCCTTTACTTATGAGCCCTCAATTTAAATGCACTCTCTATATTGTATGTTAACACCAATAATTAATATGCTAAATAAAGTAGACATTACATAACGAACATAGCCGCCTGAAAAGTTGAGTTTTTGAAAAAAAATGTTAACTACTCCACTGTATTTTGATAAATTGCATAAAAGTGATGATCAAATTGAAAATCGTAATATCGTATTTCCATACAACATAAATGGATACACTACTTTTTCTCTCCTCCTATAGCTAGTAAAATGATTTGTTTACATATTGCAGTAGTAACATCGAACTCCTGTAATGGAAGGGGGCAACAGTGTTTCCGAGTATAGCCAGGTTAATGTTAAAAATGTTGGTAAAAATAAAGTGATGTCCCTGTACAAAGCGCAGCTAATATCTGCATTCCGCTCATGAGCTGTGAGCCGGCTCGGAGAGCGCAAAACTTGTGCAGGCCTGGTCTACATCGTGCAAGCCACATTAAGTAGGCCTACACGTCGCTAGAAGTTCCCAAAAGGGCCACTTGTTAGAGGAGGAAGCAAGAAAAGCATTGGGCTGTAAGCTAGAATTTCACGTGAGGAACGGCTCGACCTGCAATCGTCTGCGAGGTTTCCGCTTCTCGGGGTGTGCGGACCACCCAGCAGCCGTGGTCAGCATGTGCTGAGGTCACGGGCGAGCGCAGGTGACGCACCCGGCCGGCTACATGCATTGACATCCTGTAATTACAAGTTCAAGAGTCGCAAGCCCGACGGCAGTGTGTTTGCCCAACTTTAACCTTCCACCCAGTGATGTCAGATGGAGGGAAATTTCCCACATTCCGGGGAAAAACTGATACGTGTAAGGAAAAATTGTGTCAAAGAGGAAATTTTGAGCATTTTTGGCAACTTTTTCGATTTAATTCGGTCATAGTATCATTCATTTACTGTTATGCCCGAAGGCAGGTCTTTCACTGCAAACCAACCTTTCTCCAATCTTTCCTATTTTCTGCCTTCCTCTTCGTTTCCTCATATGTATGTATGTATGTATGTATGTATGTATGTATGTATGTATGTATGTATGTATGTATGTATGTATGTATGTATTTATTCACACTGCAATGGGTATATACCCGGTGGCAGTGGTAACTAATTACACTCAATAATGACAATAATAAACTTATTAATTAAAAATACAATTAATAATAATCATCTTCACTTCATGGTTTAGGTTTAGTGCCTGTTCCGTCTTCACATTTATTCAGTTCCGCCTCTTCCTAGGATGTCCGACATCTCTTTTGCCTTTAGGTTGGTATTGTTGTATCAGTGCTGGAATTCTTTCATTATCCATTCGAGACAGGTGTTCTTTCCACTTTTCTTTATAATCTTCAACTTTATCGTTTATGTTGTATATATTTAATTCTTTACAGATATCCTCATTTCTTATCAGATCCCTTCTTGTACATCCCTTTACTCTGCGAAGAAACCTCATCTCTGCAGCCTGTAATTTACTTTTATCTCGTTCTTTAATTATCCATGATTCGCTTCCATATGTCAACACAGGTACTGCCATAGTTTTATAGAACTTTAGTTTTGTTTCTTTTCTAGTTTTATTTTTTAGTGTTCTATTTATTGTTCCGCATATCCACTGAAATTTGCTTATTTTGTTGTCAATACCTCTATCTACATCATAAGTTATGTTACAACCTAAATAATCAAAATGAGATACTTGTTTATGGGCTTATTATCAACTATTATTTTTGTACGAATTGGAAATTTACCACTGTGGGCCATTACACAATTAATAATAATACTAATAATTAATACTAATAATAACAACAGGGAATATACTAAATTAAATGAAACGATCACTTAAAATAACATTTGAAATATTCTAATTTGTATCTTAAAACTAAGATCGAACTAAAACCCACGAGTATATGTTCATATCTGCACAAGTACCTTTCAACATTACACTCATTTCGCTGTCAACTCACTCACTGCAATGGAACTACGACACATTTCACTGATTCTATCCTGATTTCACTAACACTTCAAAAACATTTCATTGTTCAAATTCTTTGCACTGCCACTATAAACTATAAAGCTTCACTGACAGGAACACGTTTCACTTACACAGCACACTTCACTGACACGACATACTTCTTCACTGATACAACACACTTCACTGACACAACATAATTCTTCACTGATACAACACTTCAATAACAACATATCATTTACACCCTTTAAATACTGTGTATAATTACCGTCTATTAGTAAGGTCCTTAAGCCTATTTTTAAATGCATTTTTGGTTGTTGGTAAAGCCTTTAGTAAGTCTGCAGGTAAAGCATTCCAGTCCCTGATAGTACGATTGAGAAAAGAAAACTTTCCAGTGTCCGTCCTCTGCCTTCTTTCCCTCAATTTATATGAGTGGTCGTTCTTTGAAGAGTAATTTGGCGGCTGCAACCTATTTTTTATTTCTCTCCAGGCAGGCCCACCTCTGTATGTTTTGAACAGTGATCCATATATCCACACTCTTCATTCCTAAACACAGAACATCCTTCTACTAAAAACATAAAATTACTTAGCCACACGTTAAAAAGTGTTAGCATATCACAATACCAATACTCACAAAATTGCAACTTCATTCAGAAAACTAAAATCCAAGATAGCATACAAAACAAATAACACAACACAGAAATATCTAAATAATCACATTAAACATTCAAATAAATATAATTGAATTGGAGTTTACAAACTAAAATGCAATAGTTACCCACATTTCTACATAGGACAGACAGGAAGATCCTTTCACACAAGATATAATGAACATATTAAAGCTATAACCAAACCCTACATCACATCAAATTATGCAAACCACATTATCAACAATAATCATGACTATGACTGCAATAATATAGAAACAGATGTGGAAATTTTACACATCACACCAAAAAGTTCACAGTTAAACATCTTAGAACAATACGAAATATATAAACATACAATAACATACCCACAACATATACTTAATACATAATTACAGTTCAATACCCACACATTATTCGAAGTCATGATACGTCATAACACACAAACAACCAGCCCCCACCATAAGAGCAACATACCCCCACCCCTACAACCGACAAATGCACATCGCAGAATTCAAGATCACCAGTAGTTCAAGAGACACTGATGAAGACGTAACATCACGTCGAAACGGGCTGCCTGTCGAAGGTATATACTTTTTTTTTTTTTAACGTCTGATTGATTTTATGTTTTTAACAAAGTGTTAAGTGAACTTTAATCAATGATCCTTCTACTCTTCATCTTTCACGGTCTCTGCAGCTCATCTCTGGAACTCTCTACCACAACATGTCAGAGACTGTCGGACATTGTCTAGTTTGAAAAATAAATTAAAATTGCACTTTTTTCAATTCAGATTCCTTTCAGTTATAAGCCCTTTTCTCTGCGATAATTTTGTAAAAATATAGGCTATATATTTCTCTTCTTCCTTTCCCCTTTTTGTTCTCTTTATCAGCCGATGAATTTATTAGCATAGCCATTTTATTGTGAATTTTATTTAATATTCGTATTTCTTTCTTTTTTATCATTATTTTATTACATTCCATTTTGTTATATTCTACCTTACGTTTTCCATATTAACCATTTGTACTAAATGAGTTGCTTTTACTATATTCCAATGTATTTTACTTTCTTTTTTTCTATTACTGTATTATTTTCATGTTGTTTAGTGTCGAATTTATTATGCTATTATTATTTTTTTTGTAATATAGTATTCTGTTATTTAACTTTTTGTTAAATTTTAACTGTTTGTATACTTTGTGACCTGGTAGAGTGTAAGAGAAGGTCCTATGGTCTTAACTCTGCCAGTATAAATAAAAAATTATTATTATTATTATTATTATTATTATTATTATTATTATTATTATTATCTTAATGTCGTCTATTATCTGATATCTTCTTCTACCCCGAACTCTTCTCCCGTTCATCATTCAGTAGGCAGTTTCTCCTCAACCAGTGACCTAACCAATTCCTTTTCCTCTTTCTGATCAGTTTCAGCATCATTCTTTCTTCACCCACTCTTTCCAACTCAGCTCCATTTCTTATTCTGTCTGTCCACTTCACACGTTCCATTCTTCCCCATATCCACGTTTCAAATGGTTCTCTTCACTTCATTGTAATGTCCATGTTTCTGCCCCATACAATGCCACACTCCATACAAAGCACTTCACTAGTCTCTTCCTTAGTCCTTTTTCCAGAGGTCCGCAGAAAATGCTCCTTTTTCTATTAAAAGCTTCCTTGGCCATTGCTATCCTCCTTTTCACTTCCTGGCAGCAGCTCATATTACTGCTTATAGTACACCCCAAGTATTTGAACCTGTCCACTTGCTCACTGCCTCATTTATAATTTGCAAGTTTATCTTCTGTATTTTTCTCCCTATGACCATACTCTTCGCCTTAAGGTATTTGCATTTATCTTCATTCCATATTGCTCACAGCTGTCATTCAGCTCCAGTAGCATATCCTTCAGTATCATTTCCTCTTCTGCTAACAACGCCATATCATCAGCAAATCTTATGCACTTTATTCTTCTTCCTCCTACTATCACTCCTTCCATGTTCTGAAAATAGTTCTTTACTAAATCCTCCAAGTACCAGATGTTGAACAGGGTAGGTGATAAAGGGCATCCTTGTCGTACTTCTCTCCCAATTTCACTTGCTTCTGACATTTCTTCTCCTATCTTGACTTCGACTCGTTGTTTCATATAAAGATTACGGAATAGTCTTCTCTCTTTCCAATCCATAGAATAAGTTTACCAATTTTCTTTAGGATCCCTATCAGTTTAATGTATTTGTCGTTATTCTTTAGTATTTTCCAACTACATTCTGGAAATAATATGAATATTGTCAACCGCTGTGGAGTAACGATTAGCACGTCTGACCGTGAAACTAGCGGGCCCGGGTTCAAATCCTGGTTGGGGCAAGTTACCTGGTTGAGGTTTTTTTTCGGGGGTTTCCCCTCAATCCATTAAGAGCAAATGCAGAATAACTTTCGGTGCTGGTCCCTGGACTCATCTTGCTAAATAGCATCACCTTCATCTCACTCAGATGCTAGATAACCACAGCAGTTGATAAAACGTCGTGAAATAACCAATTAAAAATATGAATATTGTACAACTCGTCGAATGTTGGAGAGAGCTTGTCCGAGGGTGAAACAGCAGGGAGACAATCAAGAGGAAGAAATAACTTATTAGAGTCGACGGCAATTCGGAAGGCGGTAGTCTGCTAGCGTTTGCGTCGAGAGAGACAGATAGAGAGAGCAAGGCAGCGTACAATATTGCCACATCGTACTTCACGCGCACGTGCAATACAAATAGCGCAGGAGAGAATTTAAATTATCAAAAGACAATAGTGGTCTTAGCGGTTGATTACTGTAAGCATGACGCCAAACAAAAACTCTTTCCTTCACTAACAATATTCTTTGCACGGTTCTCAATCCCACACCACATGCTTCTGCAGTCGTTTCTTGCACGTTGGCAACGTTGCAGCCAGCATCAAGATGGCCGGCAGCGTTCTGCTCGTCAACGTTTTTAAAATAATTATACGCCTTAAACACTATTTTCCGCGCCTGCCTGTGCAATACTTGTTTTTTAGTCTCTTCTACCACTTATTTCCCTTACAAACACACAGTAAATGTTAGAAGTACTTGTTACAGACTGATTTCGATTGGTTCTACTGTACAAGTTGTGACGTCACATACCAGAAATGCTACGGCGCATATAACAGCCGACCGGCTTCCGAACTGCCGTCTAGTCTAGTTAGAGGTGAGGGAAAACTAACGTAACAGTTATTTTGGAACTGTTCCAAAAAGTAACAACACCTTCGAATATGATATTCCAAAATAACATGTTGTTCTGAGCTAATACAAAATACTTGTTGTAGAGGGAAATTTCAACCCTCACAAGAGAAACTATGGGAACATAATCTGACAACATTGTAGTTCCACCGGCAGCGAATGCTTCCTTGCAATATAAATTTTCCATGCTCCTCGCAGGTTTATCCTGATCAGAAGTAATTCACTTGCGTTTCGTTCATACTGTATATTTCCCGTACGTCGGAGAGTGCAATATATGTACGCCGGTCGTTTTTACGTAATTCTTGTCAGACACATCGCTAAACCTAGCAACTTGTCGCTGAAGTTGATAACACCGAATTTCGTCGGCTAAGCAGCCCATGCGTAAAAAAGTATAAGTATGTATTATATTTTATATGTATACAGTGTAAGATAACGAAGGTTGACGTATCGACTTGGCATGCGAGTCTCTGCATCCGAGTGGGCGAAAAGAGCCTCGTACATTATCGGGCAGTGATATACTATACAGTAAAGGTATTGCTTTGCTTGCATTACTTACCATAATAGCTCGAGTGACATGTTATCGTTCAGGAATGTATTCCACTGACTATTACACTTTTACTACGTCATACTACTTTTGACCAATAAAACGGTATGAAAGGAAATCTTTCAACCAATCATGGCTGCTTATCGCACAATTTTATCGCTTCCCTAGCATTTGTTTAATTTTATCGCTTCCCTAGCATTTGTTTGTTTTTATCATTACCCTAGCATTTGTTTCTTTGTTTGCCAACATTTCAAACTGCAAATTCTTTACGGTACTATAAAACATGCTCTGCGTTCGTAATTTGTTTCCCGCATAGATAGTCGACTGAAAATGGCGGCTCCGTTCAAACATTTTGGAAAGGTAATATTAGTGAAATAGAATTTTAGTAAGTCCATTAATATCTATTTTATTGTATTACTTACTTACTTACAAATGGCTTTTAAGAAACCCGAAGGTTCATTGCCGCCCTCACATAAGCCCGCCATCGGTTCCTATCCTGTGCAAGATTAATCCACTCTCTACCATCATATCCCACTCCCTCAAATCCATCTACGTCTCGGCCTCCTCCAGGGTCTGTTTCCCTCCGGTCTCCCAACTAACACTCTAATGTTCTCCGACCAGGAGATTAACCGTGAAAGGAATGTGCTTACTATTGCGTCATCTATTGGAGCGAAGTAGATAGATAATATTACCGTTATAACGTCAGTTTAAAAAACATGCGCTCTCCTGCATATGTTATTTCCTGTATGGAGGGATTAAAAGACCAGAAGATTAAAAGTGATATAATTTTGTAACTAGGGTAGTATAAATATGTGTGTATCAGTGTTATCGTTTGTGCTGTGAGAGTTAGCCAATGGAGATGCGTGTACCCACGTGTGTGACCTTATGACATCAACATTCATTCACAGCATTACCCCGCTGCGTCTCATTCCCCTGAGACTTTCTCGTGGTTGGAGTACAGTATATGCATTTCTGGATTCGCCCAAACATGGTACATGCCCTGCCAATCTCAAATGTCTGGATTTAATGTTCCTAATTATGTCAGGTGAAGAATACAATGCGTGCACTTCTGTGTTGTGTAACTTTCTCCATTCTCCTGTAACTTCATCCCTCCTATCCCCAAATATTTTCCTACGAACCTTATTCTCAAACACCCATAATCTTTGTTCCTCTCTCAAAGTGAGGGTCCAAGTTTCACAGCCATACAGAACAACCGGTAATATAACTATTTTATAAGTTCTAACTTTCAAATTTTTTGACAGCAGACTGGATGACAAAAGCTTCTCAACCGAATAATAACAGGGATTTCCCATGTTTATTCTGCGTTTAATTTCCTCCTGAGTGTCATTTTATTGTAACAGAGCACTTTATTTCTTCTAATCTTTATATACTTTCTTCTGTTTTTATCATCTCCCTACCATTTGTTTCTTTGTGTGCCAACATTTGAAAATGGAGATTCTTTACGGTAGGCCTACTACAAAACAAGCTTTGCGATCGTTATTTGTTTACAACATAGAAGTCAACTGAAAATGGCGGCTCCGCTCAAACGTTTTGGTGAAGCTAACATTAGTGAAATAGAATTTCAGTAAGTCAATCAATATTTTATTGTATTAGAATACTTTATTTCTTCTAATTTTTATATATTTTCTTCTAATCGTGTAATAGTCAATTAAATCCCATTCGAATTTTGATTTTCTCTAGATAAATCAAACCCTCTAGTGAGATTTCTGTTGATAAACTGCTACTTTACGCCTGAATCAGCCACCGGCGTGGCTCAGTCGGTTAAGGCGCTTGTTTGCTGTCTGAAGTTGCGTTGGGGCCGGGTTCGCTTGGGCTGATTACTTGGTTGGGTTTTTTTCCCCGAGGTTTTCCCCGACCGTAATGTGAATGCAAGGTAATCTATGGTGAATCCTAGGCCTCACCTCGCCAAAATACCATCTCGCTATTACCAATCTCATCGACGTTAAATAACGTAGTAGTTGATACAACGTCGTAAAATAACGAACTTAAAAAAAGTCTGAATCCAGCGCTTAGGAGTCGGATTTCCACGCCAGAGTTACGGGTTCAAATCCCGTGTTAGTGAAGTTTTAGGGAACGAAGGCCGATTTCAAAAAAAAAAAAATTACGCAATACTTCCTGGGAATTTAAACTGGCATCTATTAAATGTGTTCTTTCATCTATACGGGTTCGATATCCGGTCAGGTCGTGACGCAATTTAACTTTTCAGAGTGATTTATATAGAACTGTTTCCTCTGTCGACGTTCTAAGCACCCCGTAATCTACAATCATAGTCACTCGTAGTCATTGACAAGGGACCAATTGGATGGAAAGCGAATAAACAGTATCAACCCTACAATTGGCGCCGACTCCAAGGTCATCAGATGTCCGATCGCTTGCATGACGACACTGGAATTTAATCCCCTGCATGTCTATTAAATGTGTCACGGTTGTAGGCTTAGAAAACTTGGACTTTTCTTGCATCTTCACGCAACGGACCAAACGTAATCTTACTGATTTGAGTAGCTGTAATTGAATTCGTAATCCAGTATTGCTTCACAAGGAAGAGTCGTTGATTTAATGTGTACTGCATTTTCACGTTGACACAAAATATTGAAAACAGCTGCCAACAATAGGAATAAAACAAACATCTGCGCATCTAGTGACAAGGAATCGAAACTCCAGAACATTCTGCTTAATTTGGTGCTAAAATTGGGTCAATGCTGCCAACAATAGGAATAAAACATAAACATCTGCGCATCTGCGCATCTATGACAAGGAATCGAAACTCCAGAACATTCTGCTTAGTGCTGCCAACAATAGGAATAAAACATAAACATCTGCGCATCTAGTCACAAGGAATCCAAACTCCAGAACATTCTGCTTAATTTGGTGCTAAAATTGGGTCAGTGAATGAATTTCCAACGGAATAATTAAAGAAAGAAATGTGTCAGTTCTATATAAATCACTCTGTATCTCCGAGTCTGCCAAGTCTGTGGCTCTAATGCTAGGGCGCTGGTCAGTGCTGCTCATCGGAGTGACTACTACCGCGGAGGAATCGGAGATTACGAATAAAGCTCTCCACCGGTGATCTCCGATACTACCGTAGGTGGAACAGGGGGCATACGGAGGGATGCGGTGGTTCGGAGCGAAGCGACAGTTAGCTCAAGGACGACCGACGCGTACGGGCTGACTGTAGTTGTGAGTGGAATAAAATGGCACAAAATCGGATAGGCTATCCGTCGCATGGAAATTCTTTAATTTAGTTGCATGTAATAATAAAGTCGCACACTGTAAACTTTGTGGGTGAATTTACTCTAAGGGTGGTGGAACTTCGAATGTGTTAGACCATTTGAAGCGATCGCACAATCGCGAACTTGATGAAAACAATTACGCAAAACATTTGATACGATTTCTTTTTAAATTGTTTAAGTGTTATTGTTCCCAAAGGCCCACAGTATAGGAAAAAGCCTTGAAATTTCTCTAAAACGTGACTTTCGAGGCAATAAAAAACATATGAAATATTTAAAAGACGACTTGAATTATATTTTGCTGTTTAGACAACTTGAGTTATATTTTACTGTTTGAATCAAAATATTGAGTTTCTGAATGAAACTAAAGAAACATGTGGTAATAATATAATTACAATTATTCTTAAGTTGATATTCTCTTATATTTTTATTACAGAGAAAGAGTGGCGCGTTTTAGAAGAGGCAGTTCAAATACTGACACCCTTTAACACAATGATCACAATCCTGTCCGGTGAAGAATCTGAATAAATTATGTTGGACAGTAAATTTCATCCCAGTGATAGCCCACGTTTCTTTTGTTCCATTCTGAAGCTCCCTTAATATATTTTACGTTAAACTAAACCGATTAGAATAATAATTGACAAACACTGTCTGCGATTAAACGAGAGTTTCTAGGAGAACTATAGTATACATGTTTACATTAGCTATTGAAAAGCTTTACATCTGCGTTAGTTTTGCAGTTAGATTGAGTGTTATTAATTTGATCAATGACATAAAACTAATACGCCTTTCCACATATACTATGAATTTTAAAACTAGAAAAAAATCTGTCAGCTAACGCATCACTTCAAGCAAAACAAGAAAAAAAAAAGAGTCGAAGAAAGTGAGAGAGATTAACATAAAAGAGAGAATAAACAACAACAAATTACAACTTATTTTAAAAGATACGCGGACGTCAGCGGACTCGAATCACTACCTGATCCGATTAAAGGAATGCTCAGCGGAAAGTGTAAGTCTGCGCCACAGCACATATACAACCTGCGCGACATCAATCGGAGGTAATCCGGAGGTCTCCGGTTGAAAGCGCGCAAACAACTGCTCCGGAGAAAACCTAATCATAAGCAACACTAGCGCTGATCTTCCATGCAGTCGGCCCAGATCCTTGGCGACGTGATGGAATATAACTTATTTGTGATGGATAAAACAGACGCTGCAGAAAGTTCTTCTCAGGATATTCCCGTTTCTATGTCATATCACCAACATTCTCCACCTCCCCCTCATTTTGTCTATCATCTACAAAAGTAACAATACGCTGGGGTGAAGTCCTAGAGTAGTATGGGTTTCCGATGCTGATATAGGAAGAGTCTGGGGCTCTGGGCCGCTGGACCTTATGTGGGGATGCGACCTGGCTCTATCAGGGGCTGAGGCAGGATGGCCCATCTGTCAGCATCTGGTGATGAAGGGCTTGGGGCTCCAGGTCCCTGGGGCTTATTGGTTAGGGTTATCATCCGCCCGGCAAAAGGAGGACATTTCCTCTTTTTTAATCATCATTATCCTGTTCGGCAGTCATTTTAAAAAAATTTGAAATGTCCGGCATTTCGCATTTCAACTAGAATTAATATGAATATTGAATAATGTGCGGTATTATGCATAGAATATCCAAACAAATGGTGAAAAATATGAAAGAATTTAACTGCTTTCAATGGTTGAAGCTGGGGCACATAAAAACATAAAATATGATGACCTATTGACATGCATTGAATTCTTACACTCTAAAAATGTCACTATTCATGATTCTAAGCTACGAGTATTTTATCAATTTAATTCTGCAACGTACAAAGATATGCCTAGCAAGTTAATTTTCACAAAGATTTAAGTTTAGATAAACAATGGTGCAAATTCTTCAATTCCAATAGTTCTACGAGCACTGAAACTTTCTCAGAACTCTTAAAAATATGTAAATTCTATTTATTTATCCCAAGTCACAATGGAAGTGTTGAGAAAGTATTTTCCCTAATATCTGCTCAATGGACAAAAGAACGAAATCGCATGATAACGGAGACAGTATATGTACCATCATGGTGAAATATAATTTCAACGTCATGTCCTACGAACAGTTCCATAGTTATTTGTTACAAGAATAAATTTATCCCTTCAGGCTTTTGTGCACAAAGTGGGCTCCACCGATAAGTAGGGTACAGATGTAATACTGATCCAGTAACTAGTGAGAGAACTGACTAAGGTGAGACATTGTTTTTATCTTTAATTTTGTTTATGCCAATTTTTAAGAAGTCCTCCTTTTTTCAGCAATGTCCTCTTATTTTAGATTCCATGTCCTCCTTTAGAATTTCTTCTCATGGTAACCCTATTATTGGTCTACTCGTCCGCGAAATGGGACCAGGTTCTAATCAAGTGCTGAGGCAGGATAGCCCATCTGTCAGTGTCGGGTTCACGAATGTCATCCAGGCCACCTGTCGGACTTTGACATCTATCGCATATATATGGGGCAAAGCGTGCCGAAGTGTAACGACACATCCCGAGTCCAGTCTCGGAAAGCCAAACCGATCTCCGTGCCTGGCCTACGTCACAGAGAAAAAAGAGCGAGATAAGGAGAAACAAACAAAAATGATACTTTAGTGCGGAACAGTGAAGTAGGCCTAACTGGATCCGACAGCGACTGAGCGGAAAAGCCAAACCAAGCCAACCCTGCTGGCAAATATTCATACCAGAGAAAGAAGAGTTCGATCCACGGAAGATTCTGTAAGATGTGATAAGACAAATAATAGTGTGGAGTAGGTTTTCTCCGAATATTTCGGATCCTTCTATTCGCTATTCTCACACCATTAGTAGGCCTACCAGAGTAATATCATGAAAAGAAAGACGTGGAAGAAGACAAGACGATGAAGATCTTCAGCAGCCACCTTTTTTTCACTGTCTAGTAGCCTATATACAGTCACGAAGCTTGAATTGTGAGGGTGCTAGGAACAATAGACTGTGCCGGTACTGTGCGACATGTATTCAAATCAAGAGCTGGCAGAGATACACTTCATGTACGGTAAGGCGGACGGCAACGCTGCGCTGGCTCGTCGTTTGTACCAGGAGAGGTACCCACAGCGACAATGTCCAGATCGGAAGACATTTGTACGTCTCCATTACCGTCTGTGCGAGTATGGGAAATTTAACTCTCCTGGTTTGGGAAGGGGACGACCAAGATCTACAACTCCAGAAGTACAGGAGGAGATTCTGGAGGCTGTGAACATGACTCCTTCTATCAGCACACGAAGGGTAGCGTTGCAAGTCAATGTTCCTCATACGACTGCCTGGAGACTGTTGAAAGAGTAGCCTATCAATTGTATCCTTATCATTTGCAACGTGTACAGGCCCTGTCACCAGCAGATTACCCTGCACGAGTTAGGTTCTGTCAGTGGTACTTGCAGCAGTGTGGTGTAAATCCGAACTTTCCTGCCTTAGTATTATTTACAGATGAAGCACAGTTCACACGAGATGGCATAACAAATTTCCACAATCAGCATGTATGGGCGTATGAAAACCCACGTGCAACTGTTCCATCTCATCACCAGGTGCGGTTCTCCCTCAACATGTGGGCCGGTATCATTGGTGATCGATTAGTTGGACCCCATGTACTTTTATAAATAGACTTACGGGGCAGACGTACACAAACTTCCTGGAAAACACCATACCTAACTCATGTTTTAGAAGACACTCCACTGATCAATCGTCAACACATTCACTTCTTGCATGATGGCGCTCCTGCACACTTCAGTCGTACGGCTCGCCGGTACTTGGATCGAAGGTTTCCTGGTCGATGGATAGGTAGAGGTAGCCCAATTGCTTGGCCTCCACGCTCACCTGATCTGAACCCGCTCGATTTCTACTTGTGGGGCCATTTAAAATCATTGGTTTATTCGTCTCCGGTGCCTGATTTGGAATCCCTTCGGAATCGAATTGGGGCATGTTCTGAGGACATACGCAATACTCCTGGAGTTTGGAATCGTGTTCGCAGGTCAATGAGACATCGATGTGAGGTCTGTATTCAAGCAGGAGATGGACATTTTGAACATCTTCTGTAATGACAACGACCTGCGAAAGAAAAACGTTCCGGTGAATTTCAATGTTGTGAAGCATTTCCGGACACATGTTGTAATGAACTATTATGATTGTCTACATGTGGGAAATACATACCTGAAATTATGCCCCGTATTTTTTAAACACCCTGTATACTAGACTGTGGTTATATCGCATCTCGACACTTGCACCCGAGACGTACTTCACATGCGAAAACGATCCTGCGTAACACAAACAAATCTCGAGTGATTGGTGCATTAGCATCGCGTGCTTAATAAGGCATGGATAGTTTACGCAACAGATGAAGTGCCCAGCAGATCCACCATCTTCTATGCTGTTTGTGGGGGAACTAATTTAATCGTATCAGAGTTTTTTTTTATTTCCGGCCATAAAAATTAAGGTCATTTGAGTGGTGCCGTGCCGTATTCACAACTGAAATTCTCTGACTTTAGTTTTCGCAGAATGTGGATATGATGCAATTACAATCTAGACCAGGCATGTTCAGCGAGGACATTTCTAACCTTTAAACGAGTATCTTTTAAGCGTGTGCCTGCTTGCGATTCTGAGATTCTACTGTACGTATATAACTGTTGCGCCAGGGTTGCCAGATAAAGGAATCGAAACCGTCGTATTAACTTATGAAAACTGTCGTACTTCAGTATAAAATTGTCGTACATTTCGCAACTTCCTAATATATTTCTAGTCTACCGCTGTGTAGTAAAATCAAATCTTGGATGAGACGAGTTATCTGGTTGAGATTGTTTACGGGTTTTGCCTCAACCCATAAAGAGCAAATGATGGGTAACTTTCGGCGCTGGAGTCATTTCGCTGGCATTATCACCTTCATGTCATTACGCAGTTGATAAAGAATCGCAAAATATGTAGACTATATATATTTACTGTATAATATATGTCTACCAATAAATTTTAGTTCCAATTAAAAATACTAATTATTGTTCACATCCATAATGACATTCAGCATTGAAACAAATCACCGCTCATTTCTTCATCATCAACACTGTCATCGCATTAAGGCAGAGATGGGCATCGTGCCTCACTTGAGAATTTGTGCCTCACTGACCTTTACAGAGCTTATCGCTCTGAGTGACATCATCTTCACAGTACCCGTTCCTCCCTCACGTAGCTCCTAGGAGTGGGCAGGTTCTATATCAGTTTCATAAGCAATATCAGTGGTGGCATAATGGCATTATCAAAGCAGTGTGTACGCGTTAGAAAACGATTATTTCGTGAGAAATGGGAGGAAGAGTTTCTTTGCTGTTTAGAAGGGGAGAACATACGATGTATGTTACGCTCGAAAATCCTATTAGGCATTAATAAATTTAATATACTGTACAATGACATTACTCCTTATGTCATAAAGAACATGCTGAATTAGAAGGTAAGACAAATTAAATGTTATTTTTCGTACTATTCCGAAGAAAATTTATGATCTTAACATTTGCACAGTATACTAAATACGACATTATACCTTAAACACGCTGCATTAAAAGGTAGCCTACGAGGAATTAAATGTTGTTTGTAAGTATTATTTCCAAAATAAATTTATTTAAAAAATATCAAATGTGCGTAGAAAACGAAATATGATTTTCTGAAATTATTTTAGGTCGAGAACGTGAAAATCTATTAAGCAATCTTGATAAACGCCAGAACATTCAAGAAAATAAACGTAGACAACGTGATGGAATATTATTGACTAGTTACGCAATTTCTCGCCTGTGATTTAAATCAATTCAGCTATGGAGAAATAGTAAAGAGGTTTATGATTAAAGCTCCCGAATTAATTTGACAAATTGAATAAAAGTTTTCGAGTCTCTCACGTTAACGTGGGACTGAAGCCGGATGGTCTATGGCGAGTCTATGGCGAATCCTTGGCATCAACCCCTTTGATTTGATTACCCCCTTTGATTTGATTACCTGATTGGGTTTTCCGAGGTTTCCCCACCAAAAGGCAAATGCCGGGTAATATTTTGGCGAATCCTCGGACCTCATCTCATCTCACTACATCTCGCCAAAAAAAAAAAAAAAAAAAAAAAAAAAAAAAAGCACAAAATTGTAAAAATTGTAGAAAATTACTAAATTGTAAAACTATAAAAATTTGTAAAAATTGTAATTGTAATATTGTAAAATGTTGACTTGTTCCACATCTTAAAGCTTCATTGCTCATGTAAGATCTATGGAATAAAATGAATGAATGAATGAATGAATGAATGAATGAATGAATGAATGAACCAAGCGCTTTCCTAATAATTCGTCACTAACCGCCTTAGCGATTATGATAAAGTGACGCAGGTCACAGCAGTTTATATTTCCCATCCTACTCTGCAGTCTCCTCTCTTATTTCAAATCGAGTGCCTCACGTAACCGAAAATTGTGCCCATGTATGCATCAAGGTGTGCACGATGACGCTTTGTTGTTATATTTAAAATCAGCAGAAATTTGATCTTTGGCCGGCGCGGCGGCAGATAGGCCTAATTTAGTATCAATAAATGCGGCGGCTGAAAATTATATCAAATCAATTCATCTACAGTCAACTCAAACCCGACACCTCTATAATGTCGGCGCGTTTGGACTTCTTAATGCTACCGCGGTACTGTTTAATTGATAAAAGATTTCCTTTATCAAACAAACAAGGAAGTTAATAAAATTAAACTCGTATTACTTTGATATAACTGCGCCGTATACGTGAAACCTAGAGCTCAAGATGACAAATTATGACTTGCATGGCAAGGATAGTTACAGATCGATTTTTAAAGCATTTTCCCCACTTGAAAACACGTTTTTGTCACATTAATCCAAGACATACTAAATGAAGAAAACTCGTCTAAAAGGGACGAATTAACCATCAATTTTATGTTAATTATAAACCAACATTATAAATTCCCAATTATTTTTTCCCTTCAGTAAAATAGTCGTACAAAATTGCGTACGACATAGAGTGCGGTCGTACCTCGTACAAGTAGTCAGAATAGTCGTACGTATGGCAACCCTGTGTTGCACTTCGTTTAAAGGCCAGTGTTGCCAGGTTGCTGTAACCAAAAATCCCTACTGACCTTATAAAATACGCCTACTCCACGCAAAAAAATCCCTACAAAAATTATTTTTATGTAACATAAGCTATTGTAAATAAACTGTGTTTCAACTTAGTGTCTACTTTACCCCTTTGAATAATTACATCACTTTTTATAATTTTTTGTAAATATTTATTATTTTTATGAATCATACTTTTTTGAGCTGTAACAATTATAAGAAAATAACAGGTTTCTGGTTACCTATTGCATGTAAATATTTATTTCTTTAGGAGTTCAGCTCGTACGAAGGCGTCCACGTCCAAAGGCAAAAAACGAATGATTGTTTCTGTTTACATGATTATATGTGTATGGTAGGCCTACATAACTATGCATTATCATATTACATGAATGTAGTAAATAGAATTGTATATTTTTTGAAGATATTTATTTTGTATCTGTTGAAAAAATTCTTTGTAAAATGAAAATAAATTTAATAAAGACAATATAAAAAAAAGATTCTTAAGTCATAACGATTACAAAATTATATAATTTACCTAGTTTTACTGCAGAAACAGTATAAAATCCGTGAGGTCAGTCACTGATTCCCAATATTAGTGGGTGTAACAATGCCTTTGGCAGGGCCGGGTATTTATGGAAAATCACGACATAATAGGTATACAACAGATTTTTACTAATCTTTACGAATTAAGTGATTCTGATTAATAATATGAGGATAAAACAATCCCGACAAATCGCGAAATAGAGTTGCAATAGCGAAATATGAACACATTCGCGAATCATTACTATTGCATCGTCTTATAGGAATTTCATGTTCCGAGATTTTTTTTTTTTTTTCGGATTTTTTTTAAACTTGAATTTGTTATTTATCCAAGTAGGCTACATTACATGGTATTTCAGTGTTCTGATTACATCAGTGAGCTCAAAAACGGAGAATTCAACATTTCACTAATAATTTGAAAGTGTTAACTTGAGAACTGCAAGTTTACTTTCTCGTTTTTAATGAATGTGTGTTAAATACAGTTTCAATCCAACGAATGTTGTCTATTGGCCATACCGCACCTTTACCAAAGTCCAACGAATCTTTAATGTTAATTATTTGGAAAGTAATATTCATACTGAGTTAATACTCAAATTCCAAAGTAATTGTATTTTCCAAAATTTCCATTAATCTCCGCCAAGAGTACAAATCAATCTCCAACAATCTCCGCCGACACCAATATTAAAAAACACAAATGATCAAATTAATCTCCATAAATACCTGCCCGTGGGCATTGGTATGCGACTGTTAATAAGAAGTTTAAACCTGAGTACGTACGCAGCGAACCTTAAGGCTCATTCACAATGAAAATTAAACATAACGTAAGCGTTAACTTAACGTTACAGTAAAATCAAGAAGTCATACCATCATTCACGATGGGAACATAAACATAACAGTCCACACCTGTGGAGTAACGGTCAGCGCGTCTGGCCGCGAAACCAGGTGGCCCGGGTTCGAATCCCGGTCGGGGTAAGTTACCTGATTGAGGCTTTTTCCGGGGTTTTCCCTCAACCCAATACGAGTAAATGCTGGGTAACTTTCGGTGCTGGACCCCGGACTCATTTCACCGGCATTCATATCATTCAGACGCTAAATAACCTAGATGTTGATACAGCGTCGTAAAATAACCCAATAAAATAAAAAAATAAACATAACAGCAAACATACTTGATAACCATGAAAACATAACAACGACGCCATTTCCTCGTATTCTGTCGTATACTTCAGCGCTCCACGATTGTGTTCTGTTTGCAAATCACGTAAGCATAAGCATGAAAGTTTGGAGTTTGCAAACTTTTACGTTAACGTCTTACGGTAATGTTTATGTCAATGCTTATGTGAATCATTGTGAATGATCCCATTTGGTAGCCTGGGCGCAAACGTCTGTGTTTATGTTACGGTTATGTTTAATTTTCATTGTGAATGGGCCTTTAGTGTAGGCGCAAAAGATCTCTAAATGTCCCAGTGTCCCCTTCCTGAAAATTTCATTCCATTCCATTCCATAA
The DNA here is from genome assembly GCA_025594305.2 of Periplaneta americana. Classification (NCBI taxonomy): domain Eukaryota; kingdom Metazoa; phylum Arthropoda; class Insecta; order Blattodea; family Blattidae; genus Periplaneta; species Periplaneta americana. The sequence continues at coordinate 27,631,569 of JAJSOF020000038.1, forward strand.
TAAAAAGCTATTCCTTTTTCGGGTTGCATTTTTAATTATTTCTATACGTTCTACTTTTATTACCCTGACTGTATTATACTATCACGCTTATCTGTTCCAATAAATCGTCAAAAATTTTGTATTCATTCACTTCGCTCTGACTATTTTACAATGACTCTCATCTCTTTTAGTGTTATTTAAAAAGCGTGCCATTTTTTAAGTCTCTCATGGAACAACGAGTGGTACTATGTCGCCAACATGTTATCAGCTCCACAACTTCAGCGGGGACTCCAATCCTAGAAAAACGGAATTTCCTCTTTCGCCGCCAGAGTATCATACGGAAATGAACATTTTTCACATCACTGAAATCTCATTCTTGGCGGGTTTGTGTAACGTGCCAAAGTACTCGTCTAGTACTGTTCCCGCCTATTGAATGCTGATAGGAGCAAGGACCTTGCCCAATTCTTCTAAGAACCGGAGGTCACCGTCCGTCCTGAAGAGATCGGGCCAGAGGTTAACAGCAGCCGTTGTTATCTCCAACTGTTTCCTGTACCAACAGCGGCTATTATAATTAGTCTATCTCGTTTTGGCGAGATGATTTGGATAAACAAAGATTCTTACGTCATTAAATCCAATCGTTCATTTTAAACTCACGTACCGGTATATCACTCATCAAGCAGTTCTTACTTTCCGAATTTCAGCGTACATTTCTCAACAATTTTGAACCAATATTGATTCCTTATTGAACTGTATGCATTCGTGGAAAGTAGTTACCACTTTTTGCAATCCACATCTTTAACCAATTCAATATGGACGTCCGAACTTTAAGGCAGACGAAACAAAATAAGCACTTTACAACAAACGCTACATATTTAGGCCTATTTGATGAGTCATAGGATTGTAAGTATTTATTTATTTATTTATTTATTCCGGTGTAGTTAAGGCCATCAGGCCTTCTCTTCCACACCACCAGAAATACGAATACAATAATAGAAATAAAACGGAAAAAAATACACTATAAACAAAGTAAAGGCACACAAAAATATACACAGGTTGCAGTCACACAAACTTTAAATGAGTGATTAAGTATCATAATTAATTGTATCCTAACTAATTAGCTAACATAGGCCTAAAAAAGAAACTTGCAATTTTAATCTAGAGTAAAAAAAAAAACACACACACATAAATCAACACTCCTAGCAATACTTAAAAAAACATTAAATAAGACAAAATTTTCCAATTTAATTTTGAATTGTGATAAAGTCCGGCAGTCCCTGACGTCATTAGGTAACGAATTCCAGAGGCGAGGTATTTCTACAGTATAGGAGGATGAGTATAAAGACGTTCTATGATGAGGAATAGAAAGAAGTGCTTGATGTCGGTTTCACTTCCTCAAAAGAAAAAAAAATAAATAAAATGTCAGCCAACTTCTTCTTCTTCTTCTTCTTCTTCTTCTTCTTCTTCTTCTTCAAGCATTGAGCTTTTGAGTGTATTTTATTCCAAATCTTCAAATAATTCTCTTTCTTGATGTATATAACACACTTCTTCGTAAATTGTCTACGCAATATTTTCTGTGAACTCCTAGGGTGCTATTCATAGACATTTCGCTAGCCCGCGCTACGAGCGTGCTAAACTAGACCTGGCTATCGACTGATTATTTGTACGGGATTTATATCATATTGCTAACATTGGTTTATGAATAGAAAAACGTTAGTTCGTTGATCATCCACCGAAAGCCCACGCTAAGAATGTCTATGAATACGGCCCCTATTTTCTTATTTAATCTAAATACTTTCAAATAATTTCTTATATCATTCCGTATTTTTTTTCCTAGATTGTATTTCAACCCGCAATACTCACTTCATCTGTAATTCAGTCATAGCTAAAGTTTCGTTTAACAAATTCCTAGGGGATTCAGCTAATGTTCATTTCATTGTTGAGAATTCTATTAATGGAAAGGATTGAATGGAAGGATTTGAAAGTGATAGAGTATCTCGTAAAAATTAAGCGGACCGGTTTAATGATAAAAAAGATCTGAAATCAACGATCTGAATTTATTTCGCAAGTGAATTATATATAACCTGTATCTACTACCATACGATATATGACACGATTTCTCTAGTGTAATAATAATAATTATCAGGATACGTTTATTTTTCGTTCCACGCCAATTTGACAGAACACCAAACTAGAGTGTCTACGAGTACCGCAATCCTTTGCGCCGAAAATGCCGACAAATCAGCCATTGTTATTCCAGCGCGCGCTATTTGACGTATACAGATGTATAGGGAATGAACGTAGCTTATGCAGCCTATATCAGAGTCAAATATTTTTAATTTTAAGAGCCACGGACACTGGCCTCAATTGAGTTTTACTTTAAATGCTCCTATCCCAAGCGTGTTGAAATGGAATAACAATGGCACCCAATTGCGCTACTCTGGGTTTAGATTTTATTGTTTGTTTTTTTTATTTGCAACATTGTTGTTTTCATCTGTTACTTCTACTTTATTAAGTTCATGTTGCTGTAATAACTATAACTGTGTTGTGTATGAAGGAGTGTATTGAACACTTAATTAATGCATATTAATGCTGTAATAATTATTAAATGAAGTTTTCATACATTGGTGTGTTGACTGACAATAATGTTCTAAAATGTAAGAAGATCCTTTAGAAGTTGCCCTTCAAATTAAAAATATCTGAGTTTTACTTTAAATATTCCTATCCCAAGCGTGTTGGTAAGGAATAACAATGGCGGCCGACTAGGTGATTGCGCTCCTCCGTCATATCCACGTACTCTGTGTAAAACAAAAATGTGATGCCATCTGCCGCTCCACAGTGAAATTACTCAGTTACTAAAACACTTGATAGATGGCGCGTTTGTATAACTTCAGTAAAGTTTCCTATAGCCGTCGTTAGAGGGCCTGCCGACCTCAGTCAGTGGTGCCATCTAAAGTTACATCATGAAACTCCCCTGCTTTGTGTGGTTGACATGGTAGACTTTCATTCACACATACCTATGTGGTGAAATACATTTCCGTGACAGTCCATATTATAGTATTTCCTGAAATTGCAAAATCAACAATATTGCTGTCATAGATCGCTCTGTTTAAATTCAACGGATTCCTATATTTCAATGGTAATTTTGGATCACGAGCGAAATAATTTACAGAATTAAGTGAAAACATTAGTCCTAGTCAAAATAAAAGTATTAGTGTAAGAAAATAATTTAAAAGGAATTCTAAACTTCCACGGAGAGTTACAGTAAGTAGGTAGGTAAGTAGTAGTAGTAGTAGTAGTAGTAGTAGTAGTAGTAGTAGTAGTAGTAGTAGTAGTAGTAGTGTATTTAACGACGCTTTTAACTAAAAGGTTTGATGTTAAGTAATGTTCTCCAAAATGAGTAAAAATCTCTTAATATATGCAACTATAGATAATTTGCTTTTTCCAATTTGAGAATAACATTGAAATACATAGAAGTCTGAAGAACAAAACCTGACTTACATGTTTCTACAGCTTATTCTGCGGGCAGGGGACACCTTTGGGTTAGCATTTCCCTTCTTCGCTGTTTCTTAAGGTACTTATCTGCCCTTGGAACAAAAATTTGCAATTTTTATCCAAGTTTTAAAAATTCTTTTTTCCCTGATTACTTGACATAAAATAAAATTAAGCTTTTTCACACAAAATATACCTGTCAAATATTCTTGGGTGCAATTTTTTTTAAAGCGAAAATTAATAAAATTGTTTTATCCCTTGGTCCACAATTTTTTATGTTAGAACAAAATTTCTTTCTCAGCCTTACTTCCTCACAAATGGTTTTTAGGAACCCGGATGTTCATTGCCGCCCCACATAAGCCCGCCATCGGTCTCTATCCTATGCAAGATTAATCCAGTCTCTATCATCATATCCCACTTCTCTCAAATCCATTTTAATATTATCTTCCCATCTACGTCTCGGCCTCCCCAAAAGGTCTTTTTCCCTCCCGTCTCCCAACTAACACTCTATATCCATTTCTGGATTCGCCCATAGTGCTACATACCCTGCCCATCTCAAACGTATGGATTTAATGTTCCTAATTATGACAGGTGAAGAGAACAATGCGTACAGGTCTGCATTGTGTAACTTTCTCCATTCTCCTGTAACTTCATCTCCTCTTAGCCCCAGATATTTTCTTAAGAACCTTATTCTCAAACACCCTTACTCTCTATTCTTCTCTCAAATTGAGAGTCCAAGTTTCACAACCATACAGAACAACCGGTAATGTAACTGTTTTATAAATTCTAACTTTCAGATTTGTTGACAGCAGACTAGATGACAAAAGCTTCTCAATCGAATAATAACAGGCATTTCCTATATTTATTCCGCGTTTAATTTGCTCCCGAGTGTCATTTATATTTGTTACTGTTGCTCCAAGATATTTGAATTTTTCAACCTCTTCGAAGGATAAATCTCCAATTTTTATGTTTTCATTTCGTATAATATTCTGGTCACGTGACATAATCATATACTTTGTCTTTTCGGCATTTACTGCCAAACCTATCGCTTTACTTGCTTCAAGTAAAATTCCCGTGTTTTCCCTAATCGTTTGTGAATTTTCTCCTAACATTTTCACGTCATCCGCATAGACAAGAAGCTGATGTAACCAGTTCAATTCCAAACTCTGTCTGTTATGTTGAACTTTCCTAATGGCATATTTCAGAGCGAAGTTAAAAAGTAAAGGTGATAGTCCTTGCTTTAGCCCACAGTGAATTGGAAAAGCATCAGATAGAAATTGGCCTATACAGGCTCTGCTTTAAGTTTCACTGAGACACATTTTAATTAATCGAACTATTTTCTTGGGAATACTAAATTCAATAAGAATATTCTTACCCCTAAAATTTATCACACTATAGGCCTACAGCATATCCAAATTGCAATCTATCCAAAGTTAGATCCAAAGCGATATTATTATGGAAAATATAATAGTGTATACGCATTTATTACACCTTCTTTCTCGCGTACTTCTGACTTAACTTCAGCCTCATTTGGGACAGACTTGTTGTATGTTCTCCAGTTACTACTCAACTAACGAAGTCTATACAACACCCTAGATCATATATGTAACAGATATGTCGAGCTTATAGGCTTTGAGGTTAACAACTTTTGTCAGGTTTACTACGCTGCCATCTAGTTGTTACTTAAGGAGTCACGTCATAATTCCCATTTGAATTGCATTAGCGACTGTGCTGCCATCTCGTGTTCGTTTACGGCGGACGGGTGGCGATCCTGGCGGTTGTTCTCTTCAAAGTGCTGCCGATTTTAACATAGCAAGGAGTTATCTGTTACTTATATGATCTAGGACAACACTTAAAACCACAGTCTGCGACCTTTTGAACCCAGTCTGTGTCACAGCTCTTAACATTCTCATTTTACTCTTCATTCATAAATCTGCTACTAGACACTCCCTCGCCTCATAAAATTCAGCCCGGAAAAAAATGTTTATCACTATTGCCTAGACTTCCTCTCCTCTTCACCTTAAGTCCAATATATAGCCTACATTCCAAACTTTGTTGTGCACCTTCTCGTTTTTTCATAGAACGAAGAAATAGAGTAGACCTACGTTCGACACGTGAATAAACGAACTCGTTCAGAAGTGAATACATTACATTAGTTCAGCCGTGGCGAAAAGGCCATGGTGCGCCGAGCCACTGTGTAAGCTGCAACGTGCATAGCACCTATGGAGGGAGGCGGACAACCGAAGGGGAAGTTGTTTAGGACGTGTAACGAAGAAAGAAATGAACAAGAAAACATAGGACACATTATCACAACCTAAAATTAACTGTCTTCAGAATGTCTCTGCGACAAAGTTTCAAAATCAGAAATTATGTCACTTACTGCCAATCGTAGTTGATCACGAAGGTATTTGTCTGTCAGTCGTGATCTAAATTTGATTTTTACTATTTTCATTGTTGAAAATAATTTTTCACAAACGTAAGTTACAGCGAACATGGCTTCAACAGAGCAAGCGAAAGAACGAAGCTTCAAATATTTATTTTTTTCCAAAGATTTGAAAAGTTCAATATCTGTCAAGTCCTTACATCTAGCTTTCATTTACGTCACATTGTAAATCTGTGAGTTTAAATTGAAAATCTAACCGCATTATTCGTACATCTGCTGTAAAAGAATCGACGTACAGAGATAATAATAATAATAATAATAATAATAATAATAATAATAATAATAATAATAATAATAATAATAATAATAATAATAATAACACTTAACCTTTTAATGTTTCATCAGTAACATGTAGTAACTTATAATGTCGTTTTATGTTATACAACCGTTTTCCTAGTAATATTTGTGAACAAATCATACATTTAATATTTTCATCATATTGTAAGCAAAAGAATGCATCCTCCCATCCTACTTGAAACTTTCGTTTTTTTATAGAGGTACATGGTTTCGAGAGAGATATTGCGACGATACGCCACTCGCAGGTCCGAGACAAATACAAATAGAACGGAGTTTGACTCCAGTGAGTAAGAGGGTGGGGGTTGTAGGTAGGAAGCGAGAGAAAAGCACTGCGAGCCACAATGTGCTCGTGAGTCGCATTTTCGCCGCGGCTGCATTAGTTTATGATTTATGCAAAAAATATGTCATGTTGGTTCACGACTTTTACATTTGAAGCGGTTATTCAAAGAAGGGCCCAACCCGTCATTTTAAAATTTTACAGGAGGAACAAAAAACTGAATATCTCGTATCAAATATCGACACAAAATCAATTCTTTAACAGGGTGTTTCAAAATGAATATCGGGGTTTTAAGGCTTTGTAGTATTTATTACATTTAACGTACAATTATAAATAATACATGGCAGTTTTGCTACAAGTGTTCAATGTGAGCACCATTCGTCACATCGAGTCGATAAGCGAGTTCTTCCCTAACCTTGATCAGTGTGTCTGGAGTAATTATTGCAACAATTGCTTCAATCCTCTGTCTTAAGTCTGGTAGGTCAGCTAGAAGCGGAGGTACATACACACGATCCTTTATGAATCTCCAAAGGTAAAAATCGCATCGCGTAAGATCTGGTGAACGTGGAGGCCATGCGAAACAAGCTCTGTCATTCGGCCCCTTTCGGCCAATCCAGCGGTCGGGTACAACGTCGTTTAACCAATCGCGTACTTCCATATGCGTCTCCTTAAAATTCTCCACACAGACGTCGCTGGAATTGCTAATTCACGACCAGCCTTCCGAACAGATTTCTTGGGGCTACGCATGAAAGACTCACTCGTTTAACGCGCTTTCTAACGGCAGACAGAGGAAACAGTGCACGCGTGTACAAAACTGTTTGAGTTGCTCTTTCATTTCGTGTATTATTTATAATTGTACATTAAATGTAATAAATACTACAAAGTCTTAAAACCCCGATATTCATTTTGAAACACGATAAAGCACTCCCAAGAATATATATATTTTATTCTTTGTGACTGCTTGAAAATCATGATCGGGTCAAAATCAGTAACATGAGCTGCTAAGAAGTCAAAAGGAGAATAGCAATGGCAAAGGAAGCTTTTAATAGAAAAAGGAGCATCTTCTGCGGACCTCTGGAGAAAGAACTAGGGAAGTGCTTTGTGTGGAGTGTAGCATTGTATGGGGCAGAAACATGGACATTACGACGAAGTGAAGAGAAGCGAATAGAAGCATTTGAAATGTGGAAAATGGACATAGAGTAAAAAGCGAAGCTGTATTGGAAAGAGTGGATAAAGAAAGAATGATGCTGAAACTAATCAGGAAGAGAGAAAGGAATTGGCTGGGTCAGTGGCTGAGAATAAACTGCCTACTGAAGGATGCACTGGAAGGAATGCTGAACGGGAGAAGAGTTCGTGGCAGAAAAATATATTAGATGATAGACGACATTAAGATATATGGATCATTTTGCGAAGACAAAGAGGAAGGCAGAAAATAGGAAAGACTGGATAATGCTGGGTTTGCAGGGAAAGACCTGTCCTTAGGCAGAACACTATGAATGAATGAACTACTGTGTCATGAGATTCACTAGGAGTGCCGCGAAACTTTCAATACTTTTCTGGTAAAAGTAATTATAATAATTTCACTCAATACCAGTTTTCAAAATTGGAATATGATGCTTTTGTTTTAAAAATCCAAACTATGCATTTTATGCAACATAAAATCAGCTTTAATGAGCTTAAACGCGAAAATATGCCACAATAATATAAATATCATGAAATATTATGCATGTATAAAAAAACACAAAATATGCATATATAATTATTATATGCAACATAAAATTTAATTTGATAACTTAAATGTTGATGATTCGTGAAGCAATTAATTACAGCGAATGGGAAAAGATATGCAAATGCATGAACTTCCTGGCCTGTCATTACTACCGCAAGGTATCATTCAGTTACAGACAATAAAATTTCAAACACGTTGTTCAGAAAACAAGCTATTCAGTACGCGTCAGTTCCTGAATAATAATTATTACTATATTGACGGTCACTGTCCTGCAAACGTGAAAGCGAGGTGATCCAACTCGACATACGAAATGCGCTCTGATTCTAAAAATGTTCTAGGACTGGGTCAGACAAGGTGGCGGCCAGTGACTTGGCAAGGTCGCGCGGCTTCTGCATTGGTTGATGCCCAAAACGCATTAGATATGATGCAACTGTAGACTTCGTTGTAGCACTTAATTTCTGTATTTATGTGAATCCCTACTTTAATGTTGGAGTAGAGCTTGAATTTCGATCGGTTTGGAAGTAAATCCCGAAAAGACAAAGTATATGATTATGTCTCGAGACGGGAATATTGTACGAAATGGAAATATAAATATTGAGATTTATCCTTCGAAGAGTGGGTAAAATTCAAATATCTTGGAGCAACAGTAACAAATGTAAATGACACTCGGGAGGAAATTAAACGCAGAATAAATATGGGAAATGCGTGTTATTATTGGGAGCTCTTATCATCCAGTCTGCTGTCCAAAAATCTGAAATTAAATTTATAAAACAGTTATATTACCGGTTCTTCTATATGGCTGTGAAACTTGGACTTCACTCTAGGAAATAGGTTAAGGGTGTTTGAGAATAAGGTGCTTAGGAAAATATTTGGGGCTAACGGGATGAAGTTACAGGAGAATGGAGAAAGTTACAACACAGAACTGCACGCATTGTATTCTTCACCTGACATAATTAGGAACTTGAAATCAGACGTTTGAGATGGGCAGGGCATGTAGCACGTATAATCCAGAAATGCATATAGAGTGTTAGTTCAATTGATGGAGGACTAGACTCGGAGGAAAAAGACCTTTAGGGAGGCCGAGACGTAGATGGGAGGATAATATTAAAATGGATTTGAGGGAGGTGGGGTATGATGATGGAACTGGCTTAATCTTGCACAGGATAGGGACCGATGGCGGGCTTATGTGAGGGCGGCAATGAACCTTCGGGTTCCTTAAAAGCCATTTGTAAGTAAGTAAGTAAGTAGAGCTTGAATTTACATGCATTTAGAAAGCTTGAATTATGCACTGGTACAGCAGACAGAAAAACCTTCTCAGAACTATTGTTCACTTTGACGCATTCAAACGCAGAAACTGGGCGTATTTTGAACTAGAGCGCTTTCAGAATAAGAAGGCATATAAGGCGGAGCTAGTTCAGGCCGGTCTATGTCGACTAGCCAGTGACAGTGAATTTTAAGCTATGCCATTCGATAGAGCTCCGAATTCTGAATCCAACAGTACAAGAATGGCAATTGTATCTCAACTGGCTCGCGTGTTATCACTTTAAAACTAAACAGATATATCCAACCTACAGCATAGAACATATTTTGCTCTGAATTCCGTCTCTGTAAACGAAGATAGAATCTGTTTATTTTCAAACTCAGATGTGGACTGTTTTCTCTTGTGTGATGTGTAACTTACCGTAACAATGTCTCTTGAAGGGATTGCAATTGGCTCTGGTGTTTCATCTGTTATACGCAAAGGGGTAGTCCAACACTCACAAGCGAGGAGTATGGTATTTTTGTATATAATTTTTTTAAAGGACTAACTTATGATTCATTCAGTTCTTGGTACAGTTCAGACAGACAAAAATGTATTACTTCATCGTACGATATTTTAAGAATCTGACTCAGAACTATTGTTCACGTTATTGACACATTCAAACAAAGAAACTTCAAATAAACTTGAATTTAAACTCCTAAAAACAAAAATTATTATTTGTACAATTTTCAGAACCGTGTATTACTTCATCGTACGATATTTTAAATACATTAGTAGTATGTGCGAAGCAGTGCCATTATAATAGAACGTGAAAGAAGAAGAAATCTGACAATCATAGGTACGATTTTCACTTTTCATTCGAATATTAACATGGTATAAGACGAAAATTGCATAAATATGAGATATTTGGATGATATTGTAAACATAAACACTCCTGCCTCTTTTTCCATGAATTATACGAAGACCATTAACAACATTCTTCCTTAAGAGCATTAGAAAACTATATAAAATGAAGCACATTAACTACATTTCACTTTTAAAATAAATACAGGCATGCTAGGAACGAGGAGATTTTATAATTCCAAAACTCAATTTCTATTTTAAAACCTTTCGTTATATATATTACACTTTATACGATTTGTTGTAATATATACAATTTTATCTTCAATATATTAACGATATTACTGGGACAAGTTTTCATATTCGCTTCTGTACAACTACCTTCACTCATAGGTTTATATTGCCACAGGCCAGAGTGATAGAACATAGAATCCTGGACTTCTAGGTATAAGCTTGAGGATTAAATTAAATTAGATAGGCTTGATTTAATAAAGTAAAAGAAAGTAATCTTCAGTTTCAATATGAGTACTGAATTAGGCCTAGTATGAACAGATATGCTTATATTCTTATAGGTTAGGTAAAAATTATATGGAGGTTTATCATTAGAGAAATTCGTAATGCAAAATCTGGACCTCTAGATATTATATTAAAATAAAATTTGACTTAGTTTATCAAAGAAAATAAAATAATTGTCATATGAACTTTTGTATTACACAATTAATTACGTTGCATTATAGCCAGATTCGTAACCAGAATGTAGAACCCTGACTCTAGGTATATAAGGTAAGAATTAAATTAACTTAAAGGATTTAACGGAGGAAAAATAAAATACTTTCAAACTTCAATACTAAATTACATATCTACAGATATGTTTTCGTTTTGTTATCGCTAGATTCTTAGGCTGCCCCTACAAACAAACTGTACCTATCTTTCCTCTGGAGAAATAAACAATAATAAATTCAGCAAGGAAGTCTGAGTCAGAATTAAAACATTCTTGCTCAGCAAAGTAAATTTCTACATATCTGTCACTTTATGCAAGTCAGTGACTCCAAGAGCTACTGATCTATGAAGAAGAAGTTATAAAAATTGAGATGAGAATTACTTCAAAAGAGTAATTATATTTAAACATTACACACAATGAAGAAAAGGTTCGAGCTCGCTCAGCGAAAATGATATGTTCTGTCCTTATCTTTGTCTCTGTCTTCCACGTCTCGTGCATCGTGCACCGTGTGACAACGTCGAACTGTTCCTAGCACTCAATTGGCTTAGGCCATATGCCTTCTTATTCTGAAACCGCTATAACTAAACTTACAAATAAAAATTAAGAAGTAGGATGAAAACAGGGACTTATCAGCCGTTCTGAGTGTTTGACTTCGTTTGAAATCTTTTTTTCGTGAAGATATGAGTGTGACACAAAATAGAGTTGCAAAAAGCCATTAAAAATATGCTGTCATCTCAATACAAAAATAACGATCCAAGAAAATTTAATCAGAACGAAAACAAGAGGACTGAATAGGATAATTAATAAACAAATGAAAGCAGTGAAACTTAGAAAATGATATAATTTTAAACATCAAATATGATTCAGTACAGTACCTCCAACAATCATCGTCCTACCTTTGCTTTTCCGAATTTTGTTTCATCCCCTGACTAATGAAATAGTCTCTCATTGCTTCGTTTGTTGCCCAGAATACTGGATCATCACTAATACTTGTCCAAATTTTACTTTCATTATGTGCAATATTGCCATTAACTTCTCTTTCATTATCTAATTAGTTGTAATAGAAGTTTTATCACAGACTGAGATTGTATTCGCATTTGTTTCTGAAATAACGTCCCGTTTCATTATTAGGAACTTGGAAAAATGATCTATTTATGTGTCATATCAACTAATTGTGTAGCAGAAAATCCCTGCTACCAAAGTCTATACAAAGTTTATGGCGGTTAATAGAGTCATACCCTCCAGAACTAATCACATCGAACACGAAACAACAAACCAAATTAATTTATAAACACATCGTGGAGAACAATTTTCTGTCCGTATTACAGAACAATTTCCTAGTCAACGCTGGCACAAGATTTGGCACAATATACATGTGGCCAATATTCCTACTGCCTGGCAGACAACAGTTTATTGTTATATCAATCAAATTATACCGACACCTCCAATTTCTCTCTCTTCCACTTCACATTTGTTCATATGTTCTTTCACTTCAATTTTCTTTTATTCATTGTTTGTATGCCTATCTTACTACACTCTTGCACTATCTTCTTCATTTAACACTTTCTTCTCTATTCTATATTATTCTATTCTATTCTATGACTTTTGCCACCCCTGTCTTAGTTTTGAAATATTAATCTAAAGAATACGATAGCAATGCTGTAAGGAGAAAAATATTGAACATAAATGAGTTCGTAACTTTAAAGTCGAAATCAGGATTTAGATTTTTCGTTATCGTACAATATGTACAAGAAAAAGTTATGTAAGGCATTACTTGAAACACATGTTCTGTGTTGGTGAGTTTTTTGAATAAATGAATTGAGCCTATTGGGCCTGCTGTGTAGTGCTGTATATTGAATTTATTAACATGGTGTTGTATTTGCTCTGCAATTTGCCAATTATAGCTACGCCTACATTTTGCATTTTTGGCTGTGATGTCTGTACTTGGCTCTTTTTGATTTGTTTTTATTTGGTGTTTTTCATTTATATCTGTATCTGTCTGTTTTATTTAGGTGGTATCTATTTTTTTTTTTCCTTCTCTTTTCCATTTTTAATTTGTAATTACACTTGTATCTGTTTTACCTCTTTTTTCGTGTTGTATGCAATATGTTTTTTTTTATCTGTACTGCCTATTGTAATTGGGGCTTTGCCCTGTTATGGACATAAATATATAAATAAATAAATAAATAAATAAATAAATAAATAAATAAATTAAATAAATAAATAAAACATTTTAAATCATAAATAAATAAATAAATAAATAAATAATTAAATAAATTACATTTTTCTAACCAAACGGACTCTATGAATGTCAGTTATTTAATCAATAAGTTGCATTGAGCTATCATGTAACAATTAAGACTCAAAATATAAATTCTGTGACACACATGTGACAATAGAGTCTTGACTGCGATATAATAATAATGAGAAGACGGTACTTTCCGTTACGTATTATTTAATTACCTAATGTTTGGATATAGGCACATACAAATTAATGTAAAATGATTGTGTCATATATGCGAGAGTGTAATAAATTTATCAAATTTCCCAGTCCCAAAAATTTTCCGACCCGGATCATAGTCCATTTTGACCCATGCGTAAATATGGGCCTGTCGAAGAACATTAATTTACGTTCACGAAGATGTTTCATTGATCACTTTAGTTTTAAGTGAAGTTGAATGAACGAACAGGTGCGGTCGCAAGGGGGGAGGGATTATAGGGTTTGAATCACCCTCTCGAACTTAAAAAAAAGACACATTTAGATTTGAGTATTTTTTAATCACAATCGTTTTCCTTTTTCTAATGTTTCACTGTCAGACTAATAAAATCTACATCGACATAAAGCATAGTTCTCCTTCCCCTCCTTGAACATAATCTGGATATCATTATTCATCAAAATTTAAAATGGCCTCTTCACATTACTTATCTTTGTAAGAGGTTTCGTAAAACAATATATAAATTCGTTAATCTTCGATGCTACTTACCCATTACAGTTCTACGAAATATTTATTTGGCCATTTTTCAGTCTATCATTCAATATTGTATAATTTTTTGGGGTGGAAGTACAAAAATTAATCTCAGTCCGTTAATTTACTACAAAAAGGAATAATTAAAATTTGTTTGAAGAAACGTTTTGATTATCGAACTATAAGTCCCGTCGCTCTAATTTCCGGCAGCCAATCGCGTTGCTGGTTAATTTAATGTCTTGTGATTCGCTGATTCATTTTGAAGGCTCGATAAAATTTATATAATCGCCCGCCATTTTAGCTCTTTCTGGCGTTCGCAGAAAGCACACGAAGACGTTATTTGCCGCTCAATTATTTGCTGAATTACAATTTATTATCATAGGAGTACGACATGATAATGTTTAACGGTTGGCAAATAGGTATGGTAGCTCGGCAACGTAAGAACAAAAATAACGAACGATACATGACACAAGACGAAATAATAATTCAACATTATAGTACCTGAATGTTTACCTGCTGGTCTAAAGCACTTCGGTTTATAATTCACTTACTAAGACATAAGCAAAAAGAACGCCTAAATAACAGCGTCGGGACTATAAATTAAGTTATTCTGAATTTAATGTATTTAATATTGAACAAATTTATAAATATTCTGTGTTAACATTTTATCATAAAAATAGTAATAAGTTTATATTACAGGCACATAATCATGACACAAGACGAAATAATAATTCAACATTAGTAGAACCTAAATGTTTCACATCTGCTCGTCTAAAGCATAGCATTAATTTTGGCCCTGGGTTGTATAATCTTTAGCTAAATTACACCAAGAATAACATGTTAACATATAACAAAAAAATAGAAACTGTTAATGTCTTCAATTTTATTAAATAAATTATTATGTATATAAATTAATCAGCATATATTATATTTGTATTCTATAATTTCGGAATATATATTTTTCATAAATTGTCCTACTTTATTCACGTACGATATTATTCTTCTCTATGTTAATATTATGTTATATAATTTAATTGTAGCTGTAATTTTAATTTTAGTTCCTATTTTATTTTATTTTCTATATTCCTCTTATATTGATAATGTGTCTGAAATGCGACCGAACACGAGCGCTGCTCATTCGGTCCTCAAATTTTGTTAATATTATTGTATCCTCTTTTTGTATTGATTGTATTATTTTATTTCTATTTCTATTGTATCTGTAGTCTGATATTCTATTCTGTAGTCTTTGTTGAAATAAATAAATAAACAAACAAATAAATAAAATCCCTTTTCTTGATGTTGCGGCACGTTCGAATTATAACAACGCTATATTTATTATAGAGAGAGCCACTGCCTCGTAGGTAGGTCTAAATAATAATTTTGTAATAAAATGAAGTATACACGATATGAAATTTAACTTGTTTGTCAAAAATTAGATGGCTGTGATTTTGAAAGATTTTAAAAGAAATTTAATAAATATACGTAGCATAATAATAATAATAATAATAATAATAATAATAATAATAATAATAATAATAATAATAATAATAATCTCATACACAAAATTAAAAATACTGGTAATGTAAATTGTAAATCATTTTAATAATAACCCTCCCTTCACAAAATTCTGCGTACGGCACTGAAAATAACAATACTTCACAAAAGCTAGAACATTAATTTTATCACTCCTTAAAAAAATTTCGACAAAGAATAAAATGTGAAAAATTAATTCGCACAATTGTTCAATAGTTTTGTACAATTAACGTTAAACGCATATAACACCACTCAAAATGCAATATTTTGTGCAAAGGTGAAACACTCGAGGAACAAAGAAAATTGATGGAAAATATTAATGTTATGATTATGATTATGTGTTACTCACCAAAACAACACAGGTCTACTGTGCAGCACCTTCAAAAGAAAGAGAGCAAGAAATTAATAACAAAGTAAAGGAATAAATAACAAAACCACATAAACAAAAAAAATAATCTTTCACGATGATAAGTTACGTACATCAAGATCACATGTTCGCTACAATCACTCGTATCAGATGTCTCACATGACAACAAAATTATGAGAGATTCTGTACATTCCTGACGGGTAGTACGATTCCGCCACCTAACGACAAAAATGCTACGAAAGCGTAACACACAGTTCCAAGTCTGGTCAACAGATGTCGTAGCAAGCAACATTACCAGTCGTTCGGAATTGTTTTTCTTTTTTCCTTACACATTTTTACGGCCTTGGGCCCCTTTTTCCCCCGCTAGTCAGTCCCCCACCGGTTCACTCGACTGTTATCACAAGAGAAACCGTCTTCATTCAGAAAATGCTTCTGCGGCTGTACTAGGGCAAGGAGAAGGGATAAGAAGAGGAGGAGAGTGACGTCACGATCCTTACAGCGTTGCCATTGTATTCATTAATGTTTTTGTTGCACAGAGATACCTTTCTTCTTCCTGTGGTTCTCAGCCTGGCGCCAGTCATTTTAAAATAAAAGAAGAATTCTGTTCACGATCAGATTTTTAAAATATACCGTAATTTAAAGCACTGGATTTTTAAATTACGAATTCCTAAGGAGTTAATCATCAGACTTAATTATCCTACAAACTAATGCCGTTATAGTTCCGTATATAATTAGCAATTGCAATTAATTCACTTAATTGGATTAACTAAACAGGTTTATGCAAGAAATATGCCTCATTCAGTCATAATCGCGCCGGTCTGTGCGTTACCAACATAAGACTCTGTTAAAGTAATTACCTAAGATTGTAATCGCAGACTTCTTCCTGATATAGTATTGCACTGAATTTAGCACACAATTTCTAACCTATATCGTTGCAACCAGTAATTATATTCCCGTACAGTACATTACCTCTTTAAAGTGGGAATTTTGTAATTGATTCCGAGAAGAAAAGCTATCCAATACAATGCGAACGTTGAAATAAGTGAGATGAAGGAATTTTTAATCCTGTGCCGTAGGACGTTGTTGCAGTGTGGCCATTGAGGTTACCATGGTGGCGGCACAGGACAGCCCCGGGCAGGGACACATTCCTGGACCCGCCCGTCAGACTGACTGGGAGCTTCTCACTCTCCCAGCGACACATTTTGTTCCACCAACTTCGCAGAGTTACCAATACCACAATGGTTTCCGTTTTGCAAGAATTCTGCGATTTCATTGATGTTGAAAGCTGCGAACAGGAAACCCTTTCGAATACGTTTCAAGCCATACTCAGTTATTTTATACCAGAAGAATTATAAGTCAAGCACTTAAAATTTGGGTAAAGGTTAAGAGTGTATGATAATAAGGTGCTTAGGAAAATATTTGGGGCTAAGAGGGATGAAGTTACAGAAGAATGGAGAAAGTTACAGAACACAGAACTGCACGCATTGTATTCTTCACCTGACATTAGGAATATTAAATCCAGACGTTTGAGATGGGGAGGGCATGTAGCCAGGGACGTAGCTAGGGGGGTGCGAAAGGGTGCGCAAGCACCCCATAAAAATCGGAGCACCCCTTTCCGCAACCCAAAGGGCAATTTATTTTAAAAAATACTAGGCATAAGTTATTTTGAAGAACAAAAGCAAACAATTTCTTGGATGTGAAAAACTACGTCCCTTAATATATCGTTATGGATATGCTGACCAATAATAACAATAATAATAATAATAATAATAATAATAATAATAATAATACATAGTAATATTAATAAACAGCTGTATAGTATGCGCGCAAGTGCATGAGAGAACATTTTGGATTTTTTATTTACTACATTTTTACAGCTCGCACCCCATTTTTAAATCTCGCACCCCATCCGCACCCCCCTTGCCCTGATCCTGGCGACGTCACTGCATGTAGCACGTATGGGCGAATCCAGAGATGCATATAATGTTAGTTGGGAGGCTGGAGGGACAAAGACCCAGGGCTGGATTTAACTATAGTACCGCCTCTAGGCTCCCCAACTCCCACAAACGATTTATAACCAGCTATTATACAGGTCATATTTAGTTTAAATTAGTTTTAAATGAAATGTTACATTTCAGAAAACAATAAATTACTCAAATCAAAATACATGCTTCTTACTTGTGAATTATAAATATTTCCTTCGCACTTTCTTCACAGAGAAAGCATTCATGATGTCATCAAAGTCGATCTGACGAAGCACATCAGACTCTATGCAAAGAAATATATTCAAACTTATTCATTGTTGAAACAAAAGTGACTTGTGAAAGGCAATCTGTGGTTTATTTTAAGCATTGGTTTTGTTGTTTGTATACCTATAGTCCCGTCGCTCTAATTTCCGGCAGCCAATCACGTTGGAGGTCGGCTACATTTAAACGTGTGCGTCTTGTGATTCGCTGATGAAGACGTTATGCATTTCCTAAGGCTCGATAAATACTTAATATAATCGCCCGCCATTTTGGCTCTTTCGTTGGCGTTCGCAGAAAGCACACGAAGACTTTATTTGCCGTTCAATTGTTTGCTGAATTGCAGTCCGTTTGATTTATTATCATAGGAGCTACGACATGATAATGTTTAACGGTGTGGCAAATAGATTCCTCATCTGGTAGCTCGGCATCGAAAGAACAAAAGTGGCGAACGATACTACCTACCTAGACTTTATAGAGCCTTCATTTCCTAAGACGTAAGCAAAGAGGGAATAACAGCGACGTGACTATAATTATTACAAGTATTTCTTACTTCGATAGAAAGTATCAAGTAAATTGAAAAATAAAAAACTCCAACTCTTTACACAATAAACCATTCATAACGAATTTACTAGTGCACATGCTGGAAAGTGATTAAATAGTATTGTTAACGATATATTATATTGGAAATGTAACTGAGAGTTGTGGTTATGAATACTATTCATAGTGGTAAATAATAAACACACATTCAATTAGATTTTCAACAATGCATTCTTGTTTATACAAGCAGTTAAATTTAAGCAGTTTCATAGTATAATAACGTGATACCGGCATTACAATATAACTATGCAGCTGCACACTTTCCTTTTACTCTCGCCGCGACCGCGACAATGCGATAACAAAACAATATCTACTTCCACAAGGTGTTCAAAAACAAACTTCAGAAAAGATTCACAAACAAGTGTTTCAAAAACAAATTTCACTGTAAAATAAACATGAAAAAAAAGGGAAATAAAAGAGAAAGAAAGAGAGAGAGAATGCCGTCCCCTCTGGAAATTGCCGCTCTAGGCAACTGCCTAGGTTGTCTAGGCCTAAATCCGACAATGCAAAGACCTAGACGTAGATGGGAGGATAATTTTAAAATGAATATGAGGGAGGTGGGATATGATGGCAGGGACTGGATTAATCTTGCTCAGGACAGGGACCGATGGCAGCCTTATGTGAGGGCGGCAGTGAACCTCCGGGTTCTCTAAAAGCTATAAGTAAGCAGGTAATGAAATTAGATTTGAAAACATGAAAGCAAACAATTGAAAATGCTACATGACAACTTCTATGAGAACGGGCTTAATATTTAAAATTATAAAGCTGATTGTTGGTGTCGTGAAGCCATGACATTATATTTGTAACTGTGTATTGTCGATCATTATACATATTACACCAATAGTATTAAGGCACGATTATTAGAAGATTAAGCACCGAAATAAATTACTTTTATTTACTGTTTGTAAATTGAGTCATTGTTTAATATATTTAAATTTCATATACATTACATTAAAATTAATTAGAAAATTGCAAAGAAACAAGAGATATTGTTTTTTTTTCTTTGTTGGTAACTCTATAGCATCTATTAATGCTTCATGGTTGTGCTAGCAGATGGAGTTACTTGTCAACAATGTGTCGCTGAAACGTGTGTTCAGGTTACTGCCCAGCGACAGTCCTGATGTATTTTATGTTTTTGATAATTGGGTAATTAATATTAACCCGGCACATTCACAATCACACTCACATTCATACAAATTTCCAGATTCTAGACACCCGGGAAATTGTTCTTCTTCAAGAAAAATTCACCGAGAGACGAGCGCGGGAATCGAACCCAGGACCTCCAGATCTAGAAGCCAGCATGTTGATCAACAGACCACGGAGGCAGTCAAATATTACTTTAAAATGACAAAAAAAAAAGGCATTTATTATTGCATTAATAAGAAACATCTTAAGAAGACAAATAGGCAAAATAAAAATTGGTCCCGTTTATATCTATGAAAATAATGATTTACTTCCACCCTGTAAAAAAAAAAAAAGGCATTTTGCCAAACATCCCGGCCCTAGTAATTAGGGTAAAGGTTGGTAATATTGTGATACTAATAATATTATAATAGTACTTTTTCATAATTTCACAATTTTACTGAGCGAGAAAAATTTTAAATTATGGTTTACTTAAAGACGCTAGGAACTGCAGAAGTTATATCAGAGTCGCCGGTGTGCCGGAATTTTGTCCCGCAGGACTTCTTTTACATGCCAGTAAATCTACTGACATGAGCCTGTCGCATTTAAACACACTTACATGGCATCGACCTGGGCCGGGATCGAACCCGCAACCTCGAGCATAGAAGGATACTAACTACGCTACCAAGGTCGACTGAGCGAGAGAAGGACCGGTTTTGTGCAGAAATTTGTTCACCCGAACATTCCCTTAGTAGTTGACACAAAAAACCGATCTTCCTCTCGCTCAGTAAAAATTGTAAAAAATAATTAAAAAACTATCATAATGTTATTAGTAGGGCACGGAATTTTAGGTCGTTAAAATGTAATTTTAGGTGCCTAAAATAGGCTTAAAAGTGTAGGAAATAGTCTCTAAAGAATTGAAAATAGGCTCTAACAAAAAATGTTTTCTTTAGAATCATGTTCCAAATCATCAGGAATTCACTTCTAGAATATAATAATTTTAAATGCTTATACACCGTTAACACCACTACTACTGAAAGTATAAGAACAACAAATATCTAATTAAGTTAGTTATACATGAACTAAACAATTACATGTGAAAATAACTTTTAGACATAAATTCAGTACACAAACAAGCCAAATATAATCAATTTTTACCAAGCCTTGTCCGTCAATGTCCGTAATTAGCTTCACAATTCACAATAAATAAATAATACTTTTCTAAATTTTCAACTAAAAAGCAATACCGTCTGTCACTCAACACAAATTTGTATGCTGAAAATGAACGCTCCACATCCACTGAAGTAACAGAAGCGTATTCCAGTTTTCACACTAGTTGGACAGGAATGTTACATTGTAAATCCATGTCCTTCCCTGCTAGGATATCTGAAGCAGTACGCAGGTCCTTCAGCCCTACATTTCTCTGCAGAACTTCCTTCAGTTTATTCCGTACTTTATTTTCAACAGAATCAGGAACACATTTGGAATTTAAAATACAAATTTTCGAAATAAGAATGGGTGTTTTGACCTATTAGAGACAAAACATACTTAAGTCAAAATAGGCTTTGTCGTCAAAACAGGCATTTTAGGTGCAATTAAAATACCAATTTTAGGCATAGTTTCATATGAAACGTGTACTTGCAAGTTTTTATGAACTTATCTTTTAAGGTTTAAAATAGGCTTTTACTTAAAATCCGTAGTCTAGTTATTAGTATCACAATTTATCATCTTTTACAGTATCGACCTCGCGTCAATGGAATTCCTTGTCACAAAGTATTAGGGGCTGCACATTTAAAAACAGCTTAAAAGATAACCTTATTAGCATTTCACTCCAATCATACGGATTTAAACGATCACTGACTACATTGTTACTTCTTTCTTTAGACATCATCCTGATAGTGCTGTATTGTCAAAATTGTCTCATAATAATCTCTTTCTATTATCTAATATTATTTGAAATATATTGACATTCTATGTGTTTTAGCTTAATTCTGCTACACAGTTTATTTCAGTGTTTAATTAATAGTTCATAGTATTTTGTTGTTTAATTCGTAAATAACTCTTGTGTACATGTAACTCTCATCTAAATCAAATTATTGAATTCTTTGTAAGTTCATGCACATGTATAAATACTTTTTGCTGGTTGAGTGGAAGGAAAGGCCTTATGGCCTTAACTCTGCCAGCTAAAATAAATTATTATTATTATTATTATTATTATTATTATTATTATTATTATTATTATTATTAATTTACCAACATTTACCCTACATAAAAATTCTGACTTTATAAATGATTAGAGGAGAAGGTGGAGTGTGTTGGTGAAATTATGTAGGAAAACGGGAGTATCCCGAGAAAACCCACTGCAACGTTTGCTATGCCCACCAGAAATTCCATTAAAGATCTGGTCGGGGATAGAACCAGGACCACCTAGATGGAAGACTAGCGTCGAGCCACAGTTATGTTGTAAGCTAGTATGCTACACCAATATCTACTGTCTCCGCAGACGAAACTATGAACCGCAAAGTCGTAAGAACATCATTGCATCTACCTATCTGTAGTATTTAAACATGAGCGAAAAAGATAAAAAAAAGAAAAAGGGAATGGAAACGAAGCTGAGAAAACTAAACATAGCGACATGTTGCTGCCCCCCCCCTGCCATCCCACATAGCAACCAAGGCCCGTGACCCCATGGCACCGCATACCGACACTATTATTCTCTGGAATTGAAGAAAAAAAAATCACTCGAGAAAAACTGAATTACAAAAACGTCAATTTAAGCAGAAATAGCCTTTACATTACATCATGAATTTATTTCTGTCCGTTAGAGGCCCCCATTCCTACACATTCCTTTGTTTTCTAGGCCAGCATCATCATAATCATCATCTTGTTAACATGAACAACAAACGTGGCATTACGAAAGAAGGGAAGCAACGTCAGCCGCTGTGAACGGTCAACTGAGCACGACAGCGGAAGAACGGTCCGGGCCACGTCTCTGTGAATGAATTCCAGCATAGAATAATTACACAAATTCAATTCCCGTCAATGGAAGCGTATTGTAACGGCATCAACATGGCCGCTCCAGTTTACCACAGCAAACGAATTCCCTACAAATCGTCCATACGGGATATTCCATATGAAATCGATCAGTAAAAAACCTCGCATTTTTTTATACTCTAATTTTTTCCCTATTTATACAAGGTGCTGAGGAGAGTGCATTTGCAAAAATATACTATCGAAAGTCAAACGGTTTTCGTATTGTTGAGCGACAAATTTAGCGTATTTTATAAAAACGAGTTTCTTTCGGCGCTCAGACCTCTGGAACCATTTACTGTAGAACATTGAACGAGAGCTCATTTTGATGCTGACATTTGGTAGGTTATGAAAAGAAGTAATCCTTATTTTTATTGTATACAGAGAGACAGATAATCTGATTTTACTTACTTTTAGGCTTTTTGCCCATTTGTAAAAATGTAAAAAAATATTGAGAAAAAACCTTGCATTATTAAGAGGGATTCGGCATTGTTTGCTTAATGTCACGGCAATAAGTTTTGGGGGTATTAAATAAATTATTTTCACACGCCTAGACTTGAAAGGCGCAACACAGCAAGCACTGGCCGAGAGATGAAGATAAGCGAGCACTGGGCGTCATTTTACCCCTGTGTTTATGAAAACCTGTGATAAAGCTAGCCCAGCTATGTGCTACTAGACGAAACATCACGTGTTTATGTCTCCTGGCCTTGCTTGCCCAGGCTAGCTCCCGCCTCACAGTCAGCTGGTTAGCTCACGCGCGTACTATTTATTTTCTTTATTTGATTTTTCAATACTTTCTTATTAACGTTGCACCAGTAAAAAAATACGTGTTTATTTGTACTTTCAATGCGGAATCTAACCATATATTTTAAAAATATTTTTTCATGGGCAAAGGTGTCTTAATTAAGAAAAATCTAAATTTCTCCATTTCCATAAAAAAAAATAAAAACTGTTTACATGTCAATATAAACTTTAACTTTTCAGCATCAAAATAAACCATGATTTTTATCATTGAATGAAAGGGTTTCGGAGCCACAACAGTTTAAAGTTGCTAATTTTATGAAAATACGATAAATTAAAATATTTTTAATTTAAACACTATGAAGTTCTGATGTCTCAAACTTTGCACAAAGCATTGGATCATAGTTGTCTACGGACAGAAAAAGTTTAATTGTATTTAAAAATTGCAAGGTCAATTTTCTCTATATTTCGGTCGATTTGAGATGGAATAGTCCATACGGTGGCGAGGGCGAAGGCTTACTTTTGTTGAATTATAGGCATTTCAGAATTATACACGATGTGTATGATTTTGTTTAAATCATAAAATATTTGTCTAGGAACTTTTCATCTTTGACATGTTTAAGGGAGGCGGTGGGCAGGGTTAGCATCCGTCCGGCAAAAGGACATGCCCTCTTTTTTAATCATTTTATCCTGTCCGGCAGGCATTTAAAAAAATTGAAATGTCCGCCATTTCGCATTTCAACTACAATTAATATGAATATTGAACAAAGTGCGATATTATGCATAGAAAATCTAAACAAATGGTGAAAACCTATTAAAGAATTTAACTGCTTTCAATGGTTGAAGCTGGAGCACATAAAAAACATAAAATATGATGATCTATTAACATGCATTGAATTCTTACACTCTAAAAATGTCACTATTCATTTTATCAATTTTATTCTGCAATGTACAAAGATATACCAATCAAGTTAATTTGGACAAAGATTGAAGTTTAGATAAACAATGGTGCAAATTCTTCAATTCCAATAGTTCTGCGAGTACTGAAGCTTTCTCAGAACTCTTAAAAATATGTCAATTCTATTCATTTATCCCAAGTCACAATGGAAGTGCTGAGAGAGTACTTTCCATGTCTGCCCAATGGACAAAAGAACGAAATCGCATGCTAACGGAGACAGTCAGAGTATCATCACAGTTTAGTATATACAGTTACGAAGCTCAATATGTAGGAAACATGCATCTATAGATAGTCGGTAACCACTAGGATCGATACTATAAGTCGCTGTAAGTTAGAAACAACAAAAACACATTCATGGTTCGATGGAAAGACGTATGTCGCACGTAACTTATTTCGAAAACATTTTTATGCAGAATCTTCTCTGCCTACGTACTTTTTGCCCCACTTTAATTGGAGTTCTGTTCATATGCATTACACACTATCCTATTTTAATGAACTAGTATATGATCATTCTGAACGGTAGAATTTCGACTAAAATAGCTATTATTTAAAATGTACAAGACTTCATAAGCTTCAACGACAGTATGAAAGTGTCAAAGGCACGGACATGGGTTGAAATCCGCATGGAAGTTTACGCATTCCAAAGTAATGTCTTGTACTGCTGTAGATGGAGAAAGGGCGTCGTGTTGGTGTCCTGCAACGACGGCCTAAAGCAGTTGATTCATTCAGAAATATTAAATTTGGCAAATCTCACTTTAATAATGTCGAGTAAGTAATATTCGACATTGTTAAACTTTATATATACTTCTTCACACGAACTGCACACGGATCCACCACATTCGTGGTGCACCATCATGTGACGATTTTCGTCCAAACCTCGGGGTGATGATGTGATGATCAAAGAACCAGTTACACGGCGTTCACAAATGTAATTCATCTCATCCCGACGACATTCAACACCAAACTACAAGAATCTTTTGGCATCTACAATCTACAATGTGCGTTCTCGTAATCATAAGCATATTAAGCGAATTCTTTATAGGCTAAATAATAAATTATGAGCCGAAACAAACTTCTTCCTTATTCTAAACTTTAAGTATAAGGCGAGCACTTATGTCATTCACTCAAGCGTCTCCATCTGTGAGTGACGCGCCGGAGCTGTACGACAGGCGAACTGCATAATAGCACTGCACGATTACTAATGTAGCAATAGTGGAATACCGGTAAGGAAAACGGGAATACCAAGAGAAAACCTACCAACAAACACTATTTTTATCCACCACAAATTAAAGTTGGACCCGCCGGCGGCATTCGAACCCGTGTTACAAGCATAGAAAACCGAATCTCAAGCAGTTTTGCTAAATATGAGCCTTCATTGTAAACCTTTAACGTCTTCTTTTAGCAATCATCCAAAGGTGACAATTCTAAAATAATTTAATTATATTTCATGTGTATTATTGCTTTGAAAAAGGACTCTTAGATATCGAATGTGAATATAGTTCAGAAAAATCACTGTATAGATACGAACGCTTAGAGAGACAGATAACATTAAAAAAAAAAACCTTATCTTTATATTCAGTACAGTGAGAAAATATAAATAATTAATTTCATATTTTTATAAATAATAAAACGTTGCATATCAATAAAAACACGAGGTGTTCACAACATATCTATTTTTATTTGATTTTCAAGAATTAATTATTTTATCTGTCCTTTTATAAATATTGATTCTTGAAACAATCTAATAAAAATTAAAAACAAAACAAAATTAAATTGAAAAATTTATGAACAAAAATGTAAAATTTTAGGAAATACTTTCTCAAGCTTTATTATTTGACATTCTTTTTCGTAATTAGCAAGACTCAGATTCATGCTTGGATAATACTGGTACCTAGCATGTCACCTTACCCCACAAAAAAATCCCCCTACGTATTAGTCATTAACAGAGACCGGAAGTTTAGGCATTATGAATCATTAAAATAGGCAGGCAAAAAGGCATCATAAATAGCTAAATTAGGCAGGCAAAAAGGCATTATAAATAGCTAAAATACGCAATAAAAGGCAATTACAAAAATCTTGCACTAGACCCACAACCTTGCACTTTCCACAAAGGGATTTCGGCAGCAAGAAAAGCTTTACATAAGTAGAATGCAATTTTCGAATCGATGTTGCAATTATTTATTTAACCTGGTAGGGATAAGGCCATCAGGCCATCTCTTCCCATCTACCAGGGGATTACAACTACAATATTAAGAATACAATTACAATTATAATTACAATTAATATTGAATTTACAAATACAATAAAAATCAAAGTCCTAAAATATTAACTGATTAATAAAGGCTAGACAGTTTATTGTAAAAGTTAAGAAGCGAGATTTTTTTTATTGATTAAGTAAAAATTAAACCTACTCTACGCAGTAAGAAAATGCTTAATAAGTTTGCTTTTGAACGTTACTGAATTCCGACAGTCTCTGATGTCACTGGGTAAGGAAATATTACTGTTGGAAGCAAAGAAATCTTCTTCCCAGTAGCCTTGGAAAGTGCATTTTTGTGTTTGGTTGTACTGATATGTTGCGATATGAAATATTTACCTAGCTACAACAACGTTGCAATGAAAACTGAAATAAAAATAACCGTTAAAAATAACGTTAGACCCACACTCATTGTTGCCTTGTCAAATAAACACAAGCGATAATTAAAACGCTTACTGTTATACATTTTTGCACGGCAGCACTCATTGTTGCAAAGAGAATATGAACTGACTGAAAGACAATAATATACATTCGGTGAAGTCACTTTCATTGTAGCGGTTATAGAAATAAATTAAAAAATACCTGTAGGCAATTTTTAATAATAAATTAATAAATAATACATAAATAATCAAATAAAGGCAAAAATGGCATTTATTTTGTAAATTGGGCATTTATATTAAAAAAGGCAGAAAAGGGCAACATAAAACTGTGACGTTTCAATCACAAAGGTATAATTCGTACAGATTTACTTTCAAAATGAAGATAGGTTTAACACATTAGAAAGGCATTTTACCAAAGTTCCGGTCTCTGGTTATTACAAAATGAGAACTGAAAGAAAAATAACCGTTAAAAATAAAGTTAGACCCGCAGTCATTGTTGCCTTGTCAAATAAACACAAGCGATAATTAAAACGCTTACTGTTATACATTTTTGCACGGCAGCACTCATTGTTGCAGAGAGAATATGAACTGACTGAAAGACAATAATATACATTCGGTGAAGTCACTTTCATTGTAGCGGTTATAGAAATAAATTAAAATATATCTGTAGGCAATTTTTAATAATAAATTAATAAATAATAGATAAAAATAATCAAAAAAAAATAAAGATTTTTAAAAAAAAAAGCATTTATTTTGTATAAACTTTCAAAATATAGATTTGCTGAAAGAAAAAATTTATATTTTAAAAAATTTTGCACGGCAGCAGAATATGAAAATTAAAATATACCTGTAGGCAATTTTTAATAATAAGATAAATAATCTAATAAAGGCAAAAAAAAAGCATTTATTTTGTAAATTATGCATTTATATTAAAAAAGGCAGAAAACGGCTACATAAAACTGTGACGTTTCAATTACAAAGGTATAATTCGTACAGATTTACTTTCAAAATGAAGATAGATTTAACATACAGTAAAACCCCGATTATCCGTCACCCTATTAACCGATTGGCGGATTATCGGGTTGTCTATTTCTCGCACTTTTTTTCTTCAGAAATAAATAATTTATATGAAGTACTGTTTTGCACATAATATCAGTAGGTCCTACGTATGTTTTTTTGCTAGAGAGTGTTATTACAAGCCTTTCGTTACACAGCATTGTCTAATGTTCGAATTTCCGTTTTATAATATAACTTGTATTATATAAAATATTTTCCACGGCTCTTCACAGAAAACGTGTTGTGCTAAGTATAAAAAAATGGAAATAATTGAACGGTTTAAGAAAGAGAAACTGTGGCTCATCTCGCATCAGAACACGAGATTGGAGTTACAACTGCGCGATTTAATAGAAAAACTAGGATAAAATGTAAAAAAAATATGTAAATCTACAACATGAGACCTCCTTTATTCCTATCTTTCCTGAGACAGTCATTACAAAGGGCTTTCTTGCCCTTTAAAAACCCGTCGTTTACAACCAGACTTAAATTAGTGATCCACTACATAGCGAGTTAAATACAAGACTGTGGAGGAAATTGCAAAATCTTTCATGGTACGGATTATCCGATTTTTCGATCAACCGTTCAGTCCATCCCCTTCATTACCACGGATAATAGAGGTTCTACTGTATTTAAAAAGGGATTCTGCCAAAGTTCCGGTCTCTGGTTATTACAAAATGAGAACGTAACAGACCAAGAACATCGAACCGTTAGGTAGCCTAATGACAATGACGACGACGATGGTGGTGGTGGTGGTGGTGGTGGTGGTGGTGGTATTCCTTGCCAATGAGTGTTTCTACACACATACGTGCACTACATCAAGAAAATGACATACGCTATTACAAAATCATCTATCTGAACCTGTTCAAAGAAGGGAGAAAAATTCTTTCGGAATTCTTGCGCAGCCTGCTCTTCACTAGTATTTCTGTCCTTGAACTCTCAAACAATTTCAAGTATCCCGTCTTCAAATACTTTTCCTCAATAGTATTACTATCCTTGAACCTTCAAATTTTTACACTTCAAAAACCTGAATACGGACCTGAACCCAGCGGTAACAAGAGACGCTTAGACCACTGTTGCACTGACAACAAAGGTGCTAAGTATGATCGGCAAGAAGAACGCATACCGGCACGATCGGAGGAAGGAATCCAGTCGCAACAGGTAAGGGCCAAGCACTCGCTACGGAAAAGCCAGCCTGCTAGCAGACGTGGGATGCGACTCTGAACCTTAATGGTAACCGTGTGAAGTTTGCCGCTAAGGTCATTGTCCAGTGGCAAACCAGCCAATTGCTGATGATGGGGCATCGGAATGCGTTTGCTACTTTCTCATAAAGAAAACTGAGTGAGAAGGAGAGAATGAAAAAAAAAAAGAGGGAGGGATGGCAAGGACGAAAAGAGATAAATCATAAGAGAAGAAACTGAAGAACAAAATTGGTGGGGAGATGGAGAGAGAGAGAGACGGAGAAGATGACCACCACCAATTCTTTCATTCACTAGAAACAACTACCGATATCAAAAACATCGCTCGCGAAGACGGTGGAACATAGCTCGCGTTCGTGAGATTTGTGGAGGACAAAGAGGATGTTGGACAGAATTTCGGCATCTTACTACACAGTTACTCCAAAGCAGAGATGGGAAAAATTATTTTCTCGCAACAGTTCCAACTGTTCCAGTTCCTTCAAAATACTATAGTCCCGTCGCTCTAATTTCCGGCAGCCAATCGCGTTGCAGGTCGGCTACATTTAAACGTGTACGTCTTGTGATTCGATGGTGAAGACGTTATTCATTTCTTAAGGCTCGATAAATACTTAATATAATCGCCCGCCATTTTGGCTCTTTCGTTGGCGTTCGCAGAAAGCACACGAAGACGTTATTTGCCGCTCAATTATTTGCTGAATTACAGTGCGTTTGATTTATTATCATAGGAGCTACGACATGATAATGTTTAACGGTGTGGCAAATAGATTCCTCATATGGTAGCTCGGCAACGAAAGAACAAAAATGGCGATCGATACTATCTACCTAGACTTTATAGAGCCTTCACTTCCTAAGACGTAAGCAAAGGGGAGGAGTCACGCCGGGAATAACAATGTCGCGACTATAGGTTTCACATAACAGTTCCAAAAACTATCGAGGTGCACGGTGTTATCTTGGAACATGTACGTACGACTAGTATCTAATGGAACAGTGGTACTTTGGACTCTAAGGTTGCTATTCATAGACATTTCTCTAGCCTGCGCTACGAGCGTGTTAAACTAGCCCCGGCTATCGACTGGTTACTTGTACAGGATTCATATCATATCATATCGCTAACACTGGTTTATGAATACGAAAAACGTTAGTTCGCTGATCATCCACCGGAAGACCGCACTAAGAATGTCTACGAATACGGCCCTAAATGACCACATTCTTCCCTCCATGCCAGGTAATGCAGTATGACGTCATAATGAGCTGATATGTGAGTTTGTGGAAAAGAAAATGTTTTCTAATACCAAACTCAATTCGTAGATCAGGTTTGTTCGAAGCAGAAAATTTAACGTAAATTTAAATTATTGGTAAATTTTGAGATGGGCGGGGCATGTAGCACGTATGGGCGAATCCAGAAATGCATATAGAGTGTTAGTTGGGAGGCCGGAGGGAAAATACCTTTGGAGAGGCCGAGATGTAGATGGGAGGATAATGTTAACATGAAGTTGAGGGAGGTGGGATATGATGATAGAGACTAGATTAATCTTGCACAGGATAGGGACCGATGGTGGGGTTATGTGAAGGTGGCAATGAACCTGCGGGTTCCTTAAAAACCATTTGTAAGTAAGTTTGGTCGTGAAATCGAAGTGGATACCAACGATAAATAAAACCGAACCTATTCTTCCTCTTCTATCCAGCTCAAGTTCACGATGGTTTTGAATTTCTCCAAAAATTATAAAATAAAAAGCTATAATCAATTCTGCCGTGCTAAAATTTATAATACCGCCCATAAAGAGTAATAATCTCATTGTAATGAAAAAGAGAAATTTACAACTTTTGTATTTTTGTAAAAAAAAATCTTCAACATTCTTCGCTGTCTCACTAAGGTTATAATACAGTCATATTTGAGCTGAATTTAATTTAATTTAAAAATTGACAATTAAACTAAAAATGGAAAACATTTGTAAATAAAACAACCTAAATATATCATCTCCCTTCATAAAATTCACAATACAGTTAATAACTGTTTGATAGAATCCCATATTCGGTAACATCAGCTTCAAGAAATTTGTCAATTTTTTTGAAGAAGTTCTTCGTATCTTTATTATCGTATTTATCTTTTACTTCAGTTTCTAACATTTCTTTCAGTGTGACGAAAGGATTCTTACTTCTGCTTCCAATAATGCAAAAGATGTTCCGTTCTGTGGAAAAGATGTCATAATGTAGTTCCAAAGTGAAAGAGTAGCTATTTCATAACAGCAAATTTTGTATTAGCTCAAGAAGAACACTTATTTTGGAAGGTAGTATTCCAAAGTGCTGTTACTTTTTGGAATAGTTCCAAGCAAGGAACTGCTACAAATAACTGTTACGTTATTTTTTTCTCCCTATCTCTACTCTAAAGACATCTCAACAGAAAAAAAAAAAACACGCCAACTACAAAAAGTAAAACAGTCGATATCAAAGATATCAATACCAATGACAACAAAAGTTAGATTTCGTAAATGTTAATGCTAAACCAAAAATTTATCCTAAAATCAAAGGTCATTGCAAATATCAATGATATCAATTTCTTACCAATGACAACAAAAGTTAGATTTCGTAAATGTTAATGCTAAACCTTACATTAAATTTATCCTAGTTACGAATCAAACTGTCGTTATTCGGCAAATAAGATTACCGTTGTTCGAACAATATATTATGCACCCATAAATATTTAAATATTTAAAACTGAGTTAATGGTAAAACATACACGGTGCAAGAGATGATAGTTATAGTTGACGTCATCATCGTGTCACTGTCCTGTTGGTGTACCCCAAAACACTTCTCGTCTACAGGAAATGTTTTCTACACAGGTTA
This sequence comes from Periplaneta americana, assembly GCA_025594305.2. Classification (NCBI taxonomy): domain Eukaryota; kingdom Metazoa; phylum Arthropoda; class Insecta; order Blattodea; family Blattidae; genus Periplaneta; species Periplaneta americana. The sequence continues at coordinate 27,663,895 of JAJSOF020000038.1, forward strand.
TAACGCAAGTCGCAGACGATGTTTTCTTATTTTTCTAATGGAGTTAAAGAGACACTACAAGGTTAATGTATCTTAATGGAATGCGACAACAAAACGGGTCTTGAAATATAATAAAAAAAGGACATGAGGCCAACAGCATAATGCATTCTTCGTCCGTGAAATACATTTTCATTATTTATAACCGTAATCGGCAATATTTTTCTTGTTATTGTTTTAAAAAGGACCATATTAAAGAGCTGAGATGAACTTGGACAACAGAGCGTGGGCTCATTCTATTTCCTTCGTTGTTTTCTTTCTCATTTCTTTCATTTGTTTGTTCCAAAGTATTTCATTTACGCATTATACACAAGATAGTTCCTGTCCTCTCGCTCACAGCTTAGGTACATAGAGTGGCGAAGCGTGCTATATTTACTAGGGTGGACAGTTGCATTTTAGTTTATCTTACCGTCATTACAGAATATTTTATAACATACTGCAATTATCACCACCACCACCACCACCACCACCACAACAACAACAACAATAATAATAATAATAATAAAAAATCAGTATTATAAACCTATATTAAAATTATTAGTAGAGACGAGAATTTCATGTACTATAAAATCCCAAAATATTCATGCAATATCAAACTATGAAACATGCACGATCAAGCGAAAAATACATTAAAATATACACTTTCATTTTATTAAGTAAATACCGAAGAGACAAAGTATATGATTATGTCTCGTGACGAGATTATTGTACGAAATGGAAATATAGAAATTGGAAATTTATCCTTTGAAGAGATGAAAAAATTCAAATACTTGGGAGCAACAGTAACAAAATATGATACTCGGGAAGAAATTAAACATAGAATAAACATGGGAAATGCCTGTTATTATTCGGTTGAGAAGCTTTTTATCATCCAGTCTGCTGTCAAAAAATCTGAAAGTTAGAATTTATAAAACAGTCATATTACCGGTTATTCTTTATGGTTGTGAAACTTGGACTCTCACTTTGAGAGGAACATAGGTTAAGGGTGTTTGAGAATAAGGTGCTTAGGAAAATATTTGGGGCTAAGAGGGATGAAGTTACAGGAGAATGGAGAAAGCTACACAACACAGAACTGCACGCATTGTATCCTTCACCTGACATAATTAGGAACATGAAATCCAGACGTTTGAGATAGGCAGGGGATGTAGCACGTATGGGTGAATCCAGAAATAGAGTGTTAGTTGGGAGGCCGGAGGGAAAAAGACCTTTGGGGAGGCCGAGACGTAGATGGGAAGATAATATTAAGATGGATTTGAGGGAGGTGGGATATGATTGTAGAGACTGGATTAATCTTGCTCGGGATAGGGACCAATGGCGGACTTATGTGAGGGCGGCAATGAACCTCCGGGTTCCTTAAAAGCCAGTAAGTAAGTAAGTTAACAACCTAACAACATTTCTAAATTGGTTTCTGTCAGGTTCCTGCATTGTTAGTCAATATGTTTTTGTAGGCAGAGAAAGACCTCACTACATCGCAAGAAGTTATGGGTGCAAACTTGAATGAACATATTTGTGACAGTGTCAGGTTAAATTTGTCATTCAAGTTTTCGCCACAAATAATCTTCTTCGCTGAACAAAAGAATCCGTAGTCCGGGTTAGCATTTATGACCCAGTCCAGTTTGTTTTTCGCCGCTATATCCAGTTCCCATGGACATATCTGAGGGATTTATGAAATTCTTTGCAGATTCTTTCTTTTTTTTGCATTCTTTCAATATGTGAAAGAGATGCGACATGGTGGTCGACTTGAAATATTTTTAGTACATTTTATCTGAAATTATGATAAACCTTACGGTTACCTAGATACGATTTTAAAACGGACGTCGTAATTTAATTAATTAATTTAAAGAGGTTTTTTAAAATTTTTTACAAAGAATAACTGTCATAGAAAATATTCCGAAATAAAATAACAGTACCTCTTTACTGCAACAATCGCAGAATACGACAACTCCATCTGTTCTAATAAAATCCTTTCCTTTAATCCACTGTGCAAAGAGTACACTTTTGGAACCTTTAATTGGAGGCATATTAGAACCACATTAACACACGCAAACAGAATAAACAAATACGTTAACCACTTACGAGGTTCACACACTGCAAAGACAGTTTAGCGAATGATTCCAATTTTAGAAGGATATAAATTGCTGCTAGTACTGGAAAGGGATAGTATTTCAGCCTCCCTGAAAGAGAATGCTTTTGACCTAAATTATTTGTCGGCAGTTTCCTTGAATCCTCTGTATTTTCTCTCTACTATTCTCAAAGTATTCAACGTAATAAATCCATTTACCTATGAGTTATGACACGCAGTCTATAGAGGGTCGTCGGTAAAATTTTGTGAAAGTGGACTTCCGTCCAGGGAAAGGTCATGTAACATCTTATTTGAAAATTTAACATTTTATTTCATTTTTCTGTTATTTAATTTTTTTCTTTTCCTTTTTCAATCCTGATCCCGAAGTTAAAATAAGGGACATAAAAATCGAGAAACTCAGGTGTCCACTCAAAACCATTAAAACATGCATTTAAACTGAATATAATGCATATTATATGCATTACTAAGCTAAAGATTACTTAAATATGCATTCTGTACGTTTTTATACCCATAAAGGTCAAAACATGCAAATATGCACGGAAGAAAGTACACATATTTGGAACCAGAAAGTAATGAAATGGTAAGTACCAAGTTTGAGCTATGTCCTATGTTCCTATAAAAATATGCATTTGCATGGAATTCTCGTCTCTAATATTATTAGCGTCCGGATTTTTATGTAATTACACATTTTTTCCTTAGTATGTATCTATCTGAAAACTAAAAATGTTGGCGAATTAAGCTATTCAGACCATTATATATAATTTTAATGCTACATATTTTTGCATATTCCGTATAATATTACGTACATATTTTAAGATAATAATAATTTAATAATATAATAATAATAATAATAATAATTATTATTATTATTATTATTATTATTTATTCTGGAAGTTAAGGCCATCAGGCCTTTTCTTCCACTTAGCCAGAAACAAAAGGAGCTGATACAATTTGCAGTAATACAAGTTAATGATTACAGACTAATATTTAGAGAACACTAAAAAATTTATATAGTCATACAAGCACAAGTTGATTAAATAATGCAAACATACTAAATAATAATTACATAATAATATAAGGCTTAGAAGTTACACTCAATAAATATGCAAGTGGTAAGTGAACCAATATCACAAATTATTGGAGTAAAGAAGATACTAGAATTGGAAATAATTTGTGTGAAATCTGTAGAGAGAGATATTGAGCAATTCCCAGAGAATTGATATTAGAGGAGAAAAATTCACTCGGCGCCCGAGATCGAACCCGGGTCCTTGGTTCTACGTACCAAGCGCTCTAACCATTGAGCTACGCCGAAGTTCAATCTTCAGCACCGGATCGAATCCCTCTCTTCCAGTGTTTTTCCCTTTGTGGCCTGACTCCAAGTTCGACATGTATGTTGACGTTTTATATTAAGTCAACTGCCATTATACAAGGAGCGTACTCAATTGAGTGACTTGGTGGCCGGGATTCCGCAGTAATATGCACTTTTTGGGAGAAGAATCTACGTAAAGATTAATTTTTGATCCTACAGAATATATCTGTTATGGTAACAATTTTATATTAGAGGATAAAAATTCGCTCCGGCGCCAGGAATCGAACCCGGGTCCTTGGTCCTACGTACCAAGCGCTCTAACCATTGAGCTACGCCGCAGTTCAATCCACAGCTCCTCTTTACGTAAATTCCCAGAGAGCAGATTTCTAAGTGTTTAATAAATAAATACGATCCAGAATAGAGGAACCACAGTCGAAGAATGGAAAACATATTATAATTAACTGTGCACAGTAATACTATATTACAAATTAGAGATGCAGTTAGGGAATGTAACGATAAATGAGGGAAATATTAGAATTATTATAGAGCGTTCGGCTCGAGTCTTGGCCGATAAAGCGCATAGATGGCGAGCGGCGCATGGCGTAGACAGAGGCAGTTTCGATCTGTAACCTCCGCGCAGTTCAACACATGTAACTTCTCTTAATAATAACATACCGGTACACAAAATTATATTTTTATCTCATGAGTACTAACCTGTGTTAAAGAAGTTGTTCAAATTATTAGACTATATCCACTCTAAGGTTTCGGTCTTAAAAGTACAGTAGCTGTATGGGCTGAGGATTTTGAAGCGACTACTTCCTGTGAAACACAATGTAGAGATTTCTTTGGAGAAAGTTACAATGACGCACCAGTTTCATTGAGTTTTTGTTCCGTTAAAACCCTTCGTTTTAGCTTAGCAATTCTAGCGTTTATCGATCTCGTTTCCCTTAATCTAAGAACAAGCTCTTTAAATGTTTCTCTACTCAGAATTGGAACACAAGGGTATCTCTCTGTCTAAATTGCCAACACACGTCTTTTTCACATGTCATACATAAAAATTGTTTGTTCTAGTGTGAAATTTTGGGTTAGCATTTCACTGATATAACAATCTAATTTAATGCACACACACTGAAATTACATTTGAAAGATGTAATATAGAAGTAACTACACTTCTTGATCTTTAAGAGAATTATCACAGAGCAGGAGACATCTTGATCTTTAAGGGTACAATGCATAGACATTTCGCTATCCCGCGCTACGAGCGTGCTAAACTAGCCCGGGCTATCGACTGATTAATTGTACAGGATTCATATCATATCATATCATATCATATCATATCATATCATATCATATCATATCATATCATATCATATCATATCATATCATATCGCTAACACTGGTTTATGAATACGAAAAACGTTAGTTCGCTGATCATCCACAGGAAGCCCGCGCTAAGAATGTCTATGACTCTTAGAGACTTATCACAGTGCAGGACACATCTTGATCTTTAAGAGACTTATGACAGTGCAGGACATGTCTTGATCTTTAAGAGACTTATCACAGTGCAAGACACATCTTGATCTTTAAGAGACTTATCACAGTGAAGGACTCATCTTGATCTTTAAGAGACTTATCACAGTGCAAGACACATCTTGATCTTCAAGAGACTTATCACAGTGCAAGACACATCTTGATTTTTAAGAGACTTATCACAGTGCAAGACACATCTTGATCTTTAAGAGACTTATCACAGTGCAAGACACATCTTGATCTTTAAGAGTCTTATCACAGTGCAAGACACATCTTGATCTTTAAGAGACTTATCACAGTGCAAGACACATCTTGATCTTTAAGAGACTTATCACAGTGCAAGACTTTAAGAGACTTATCACAGTGCAAGACACATCTTGATCTTTAAGAGACTTATCACAGTGCAAGACACATCTTCATCTTTAAGAGATTTATCACAGTGCAGGACACATCTTGATCTTTAAGAGACTTATCACAGTGCAAGACACATCTTGATCTTTAAGAGACTTATCACAGTGCAGGACATGTCTTGATCTTTAAGAGACTTATCACAGTGCAGGACATGTCTTGATCTTTAAGAGACTTATCACAGTGCAGCACAAATCTTGATCTTTAAGAGACTTATCACAGTGCAGGACATGTCTTGATCTTTAAGAGACTTATCACAGTACAGGACACATCTTGATCTTTAAGAGACTTATCACAGTGCAGGACATGTCTTGATCTTTAAGAGACTTATCACACTGCAGGACATGTCTTGATCTTTAAGAGACTTATCACAGTGCAGGACACATCTTGATCTGTAAGAGACTTATCACAGTGCAAGGCACATCTTGATCTTTAAGAGACTTATCACAGTGCAAGACACATCTTGATCTTTAAGAGACTTATCACAGTGCAGGACACATCTTGATCTTTAAGAGACTTATCACAGTGCAGGACACATCTTGATCTTTAAGAGACTTATCACAGTGCAGGACACATCTTGATCTTTAAGAGACTTATCACACTGCAGGACATGTCTTGATCTTTAAGAGACTTATCACAGTGCAGGACATATCTTGATCTTTAAGAGATTTATCACAGTGCAAGTCACATCTTGATCTTTAAGAGACTTATCACAGTGCAAGACACATCTTGATCTTTAAGAGACTTATCAAAGTGCAGGACACATCTTGATTTTTAAGAGACTTATCACATTGTAGGACACAACTTGATTCTTAAGAGATTATCACAATGCAGGACACATCTTGATTCTTAAGAGATTATCACAATGCAGGACACATCTTGATTCTTAAGAGATTATCACAATGCAGGACACATCTTGATTCTTAAGAGATTATCACAATGCAGGACACATCTTGATTCTTAAGAGATTATCACAATGCAGGACACATCTTGATCTTTAAGAGATTTATCACAGTGCAAGACACATCTTGATATTTAAGAGACTTATCACAGTTCAAGACACATCTTGATCTTTAAGAGACTTATCACAGTGCAAGACACATCTTGATCTTTGAGAGACTTATCACAGTACAAGACACATCTTGATCTTTAAGAGACTTATCACAGTGCAAGACACATCTTGATCTTTAAGAGATTTATCACAGTGCAAGACACATCTTGATCTTTAAGAGACTTATCACAGTGCAAGACACATCTTGATCTTTAAGAGACATATCACAGTGCAAGACACATCTTGATCTTTAAGAGACTTATCACAGTGCAAGACACATCTTGATCTTTAAGAGATTTATCACAGTGCAAGACACATCTTAATCTTTAAGAGACTTATCACAATTCAGAACATATATTGATCTTTAAGAGATTTATCAGAGTGCAAGACATATCTTGATTTTTAAGAGATTTATCACAGTGCAAGACACATCTTGATTTTTAAGAGACTTATCACAGTGCAGGGCACATCTTGATCTTTAAGAGACTTATCACAGTGCAGGACACATCTTGATCTTTAAGAGACTTATCACAGTGCAGGACATGTCTTGATCTTTAAGAGACTTATCACAGTGCAGCACAAATCTTGATCTTTAAGAGACTTATCACAGTGCAGGACATGTCTTGATCTTCAAGAGACTTATCACAGTGCAGGACACATCTTGATCTTTAAGAGACTTATCACAGTACAGGACACATCTTGATCTTTAAGAGACTTATCACAGTGCAGGACATGTCTTGATCTTTAAGAGACTTATCACACTGCAGGACACAGTGCAAGACACATCTTGATCTTTAAGAGACTTATCACAGTGCAAGACACATCTTGATCTTTAAGAGATCATCTTGATCTTTAAGAGACTTATCACAGTGCAAGACACATCTTGATCTTTAAGAGATTTATCACAGTGCAAGACACATCTTGATCAGAGACTTATATCTTGATCTTTAAGAGATTTATCACAGTGCAAGACATATCTTGATTTTTAAGAGATTTATCACAGTGCAAGGGCACATCTTGATCTTTAAGAGACTTATATCACACAGGACTTATCACATCTTGATCTTTAAGAGACTTTCACAGAGACTTGATCTTTATCACAGTGCAGGACACATCTTGATCTTTAAGAGACTTATCACAGTGCAGGACACATCTTGATCTTTAAGAGACTTATCACAGTGCAGGACACATCTTGATCTTTAAGAGACTTATCACAGTGCAGACACATCTTGATCTTTAAGAGACTTATATGCAGGACACATCTTGATCAGAGATTTATCACAGTGCAAACACATCTTGCACAAATCTTGATCTTTAAGAGATTTATAAGATTTATCACAGTGCAAGACATATCTTGACTTATCACAGTGCAGGACATCACAGTCTTGATCTTTAAGAGACTTATCACAGTGCAGGACACATCTTGATCTTTAAGAGACTTATCACAGTGCAGGACACATCTTGATCTTTAAGAGACTTATCACAGTGCAGGACACATCTTGATCTTTAAGAGACTTATCACAGTGCAAGACACATGTTGATCTTTAAGAGACTTATCACAGTGCAAGACACATCTTGATCTTTAAGAGACTTCTCAGTGCAGACACATCTTGATCTTTAAGAGACTTATCACATCATTTTAAGAGACTTATCACAGTGCAGGACACATCTTGATCTTTAAGAGACTTATCACAGTGCAGACACATCTTGATCTTTAAGAGACTTTATCACACTGCAGAGACATGTCTTGATCTTTAAGAGACTTATCACAGTGCAGGACATATCTTGATCTTTAAGAGATTTATCACAGTGCAAGTCACATCTTGATCTTTAAGAGACTTATCACAGTGCAAGACACATCTTGATGTTTAAGAGACTTATCAAAGTGCAGGACACATCTTGATCTTTAAGAGACTTATCACAGTGCAAGACACATCTTGATCTTTAAGAGACTTATCAAAGTGCAGGACACATCTTGATTTTTAAGAGACTTATCACATTGCAGGACACAATCTTGATTTTCTGAAGAGATTATCACAATGCAGGACACATCTTGATTCTTAAGAGATTATCACAATGCAGGACACATCTTGATCTTTAAGAGACTTATGAGTTATAACATTTATTTGAACATGCACGAAAATTGAAACCAAACGGATTTGAAGATTCATATAACATAACGCCCGAGGTATGCAAATGGTGAAATTATGTACAGTAGTGGCAAACAAAACCGGACCGACCCTTATAGCTGATTTCAAAGCCTTGTTCACTCCAGAGTACGATAGACTGATAACAAAGACTTTCGTGGTTCGAATCCTGCCAGGGAAGGAAACTTTTTTTTTGTTCCTTATTCAAATTTATTCCCAATACTTTTCGATTGCAGCGATATTTTACTACTTCATTAACTTATTATTCCCAGAACATGAATTTTACCATGTTTATTTTAATCAGCCATGTTGGATTCGCGATGCGTGATGGGGAAAAGGTGGTAAGAATGTGGGCTTCTCATTGGCTACTGAAGGAATTGTCCCAATTTGAAACCAAGTCACAGTGGAGTTGCCTACATTTTGATTGTAAAGCGCACAATTAAGTGCTGTTTTCGCTCTGTTCTGTCCGTTTTTGAACCTAAACAGTTTCATAATCGCATTCAGCACACAAAATTCTATGGGAAACAATCAATATCTCGAAATCGCAAAAAATGGAGTTGTCTAACTTTGATACTCTGCTCCTCATTTGTTCGGTTGTATTTCTGTATATTTTCTTTCGGTCTAAGTTCAATTTATAATTAGTTAAATTTCATCAAAGGCATTTGTACTTTTACATTTTGGCCGCCTATTTTATCTCTTCTTATACTTGCCCTCTATTGCTAGTACTGCACTTTTGTTTCAGTGTATAAAATTGTCATTTTATATTCCTTTAAAATGTTGTTGAGTTTTGTTACGTTTTATTGGAGACCGTCTTCATTACTGGGCAATTTCATTAATTCAATACGATTTTATACTCAAACACTAATACAAAATTGTAAGCAGAAACTGGTTCTGGTTTCTTCGCTAATTTATTTTTCAACGTCTAGGAAGAGTTCGGGCGGAAATCCTTCTGCACTACGACCATACTGTGAACTGTCTAAGAACTTACTTTATGATTCATTCATTGTTCTACCCAAGGGCAGGCCTCTCACTGCAAACCCAGCTTTCTCAATCTTTCCTATTTTCTGCCTTCTTCTTTGTCTCCTCATATGATCCATATATCTTCATATCGTCTATCATATGATATCCTCTTCTACCCATAACTTTTCTCCCGTTCACCATTCATTCCAGTGCATCCTTCAGTAAACAGTTCTTCTCAGCCAATTCCATTTCCTCTTCCTGATCAGTCTCAGCATCATTCTTTCTTCATTTACTCTTTCCAACACAGCTTCATTTCTTATTCTATCTGTCCACTTCACACGTTCCATTCTTCTCCGTATACACATTTCAAATGCTTCTATGCACTATATTTTTTGTTTTAGCTAACAGTTTAATGCCCAGTTTCTGGAAAGACAGTTACCTACACATACAGAGTTATCTATAATTTAACATGCTTATATGCTTAAAATGAGTTTCCAAAACAACAGTTATCGTTATCTTTACAGTTATCTGTGAGTCAACTGGTAACTATACCTCTGCCTATAGTTATCTGGCTGTTTGTACTGATTCGAACAAATACCGATATGCGGCGCTACTGTATTACTGTTTCATAAACTATAACAACTAATATTAAATAATAATATAGACCACAGTAAATTAATTTACTACATTATCTGTAGAGTTTAAAAATTTGGCGTTGTATTTACACAACTTACGGTAAATGTTTTAATTTCTATGATATATTAGGATAATAATGTGTGTTTATAAAGACAATTCCGAACATCTCAGGCTTAATTTTCGTCATCAACTTCAGATTGTATGTCGTCAGTCAAGGAATATTTTATTTTTGGGTGTTCTACCAATGCCAGTGGCATTTCGGGCTCTGAAAGTTCATTTGAATACATGAAAGCATTATGTGGGCGAATGTAAAATATTTTAACATGTTTATCAATTTTGCTGCCATAGCCACCACAGCTGAATATGGTTGCAGTTTTGAAGCAGAAGTTACATCTAGCTCTCTCTCTACTACTATTATTTACCTCGATAATCACACCAAATACCAACAATTATTGCTTTTTAAAATCATACTACGATTGAGTTGGAAATGTACATGTACTTTACACGGTTCTTTAATTAAAAAGCCTTACACCTACTAGTACAGAGCTCATTGTGTGCCTATCAGCCATACTACTACTGAAAACTTCTGCAAACAAAAGTAACTATAAATAACTAAAAAAATCACTAACAAAATACTAGTGGAGACATCTATGGATGACAATAGCTGAACTTTAAGTTACCTCAACTGTTAGTTGCAAGCGATGATAAATCTACATTTAACTTTCCAGAAACTCATGGAAGTTATCAGTGCAGTTAAATTTATAAGAGGAGTTAAGTATCTGTCAGATGCGTTTCCAATTCACTGTGGGCTAAAGCAAGGAGATGCATGGAATCACCTTTACTTTTTAACTTTGCTCTAGAATATGCCATTAGGAAAGTCCAGGATAACAGAGAGGGTTTGAATTGAAAGTTACACAAGCTTTTGTCTCTGAGGATGACGTGAATATGTTAGGAGAAAATCCACAAACGATTAGGGAAAACACAGGAATTTTACTGGAAGCAAGTAAAGAGATAGGTTTAGAGTGTTTTCCTGAAAAGACTCAGTATATGATTATGTCTTGTTGAGAATATTTTCGAAATGGAAATATAAAAATTGGAAATTTATTTTGAAGAGGTGGAGAATTTTATCTTGGAGCAACAGTAAAAAAATAAATGATGCTCGGGAAAATTATTAGATAGAGAGGAATACAGGTTAAGGTGTTTGAAAATAAGGTGTGAAAATATTTGGCTAAGAGGATGAAGTTACAGGAGAATGGAGAAAGCTTTTAAATAAAGGACAGAACTGCAGTCATTGTATTAATTCAAAAACCTGACATAACTAGGAACATTAATTATTTAAAAAAAACAATTTCTTTTGAGATGGCAGGGCATTTTTACCTGTGTGTTATATGTTCCAATAATCATTAATCAATCCTAGCACGTTTTAAGCAGTGTCCATTTTTAGACTGAATCTTGCCAGAAATTCTTCAAAATAATTACACTCGTTTAATAGATAAAGTAGATGTGGAAGATAATGATTAAAATGGATTTGAGAAAATACATTAGAATGGATTAATCTTCACCATCAGGATAGAGACCGATGGCTAGATGGATTATACTGATGGGGCGGTAATGTTATCTCCGGGTTCCAAGTTTTACAAAAAGCCAGTAAGTGGAATTAATTTTAACTTTAGAGTTAACTGGACATAAGAGGAGTTAAGGTGTACTAGACAAACCGGGGATAATTCTGGGATTCGCAACCCCGAAGACAGCGCAGAAATCATTGATCTTCATGTCAGTGTAATATGCTGAGAATTTCTTCTCCGTCTTAAGTTTAATCTAGAAAAACTGACATTCGTGTTTATTTTCGTAGACAGTATTTCTGACGCGTGCCATCATTGCTGTCTTCCAGATAAAGAGCTTTTCTACAACAAAGTAACAACTGTAGGAACATTATTCGCATGACCGAAAAGCGTGTTCGGTCTCTTAAACAATTGAGGTTACTCTTTTGTTTTCCTGTAGACATAATGCAAATTATCGCGCGTGTGTTTTCCCTTCGGTCTGACCTCACTCTAGTTCCACGTGACTTTCACCTTACATTCCGATCTGCACCAGATTCCCACGCTCCTACTTTCTCTCTCTCTCTTTTTCTCCACCCATGTCTGGTAAACATAGCCTTATGTCACAATTAAAACGGCGAAACTGAACTATTGAATCCAGTATGAATGAGTTCCCGCTTCGAAAATAAATTCTGACGATTTTTATTCAACAGAACTCATTATGGAATTACCATTTGTAAGCCCCTCATCTGTGTACTAACGATTTGAAGAATGTCACTCCTCCAGAGAAAAATCTGGCCAACACGAAAAGGATTTTTTATATTCCACATGCCCCGAAGTACATATAGTCACGTGAATGCAAGAACTAGGTAACTCGAAATTTGCGTTTTTTAGTTACCTCTTTTATAGCATAGCAAAAATCATACAAAATGTAATGCAAGAACTAGGTAACTGATCGAACGATACCAGCGATATCTATTTTCCAATGTAACAAATAGGTAAAAGAAAACGAAACATTTTCCTTAGTGCAATAAATAAGTAAATAGGCAATGTCACAAAATATGAAAAATCAAGTTACCTAGTTCTTGCATTCAGGTGACGATATGATATTTCAGTGCAAGAATTCTGCATTACCATATGGTGAAGAATGGATAGAACGAAGAAAAATTTCTCTGGCACCGGGACTCGAACCAGGTTTCCAGCTCTACGTGCTGACGCTTTATCCACTAAGCCACATCGGATTCCAGTTCCGATGCCGGATTGAATCCTTCTCAGTTTAAGTTCGTGCACTCATTATGAGTGACCAAGTGGCCGGACCCGACGTAACAATGGTAATACAGAATATCATATCGTCGTTGTTCCTGCAATAACTCCTATGTGACATATTGATCGATTTTCAGATTTTTGCTCTATTAAATAGCTCCTGAGGTTCCTCAGACAAGTTAAAGGGTGTACAAAACTTGATAGAATTAGAACTGAGGATATAAGAGAAGAATTAAAAGTACAGCCTTTATTGGACAAAGTCACGAATTATAGACAAAAGTGAATTGAACAGATGAATGGAATGAATAAGGAGAGATATCCATTGTTAGCAAGAAATTATCAATATTAAAGATATTTTATTAATTTGTCCTTCAGAATAATATCTGTAATATTGACAGTTAATATTTGAGGAGAAAAATTCGCTCCGGCCCCGGGGATCGAACCCTGGTCCTTTGTTCTACGTACCAAGCACTCTGATCACTGAGCTACGCCGGATTAAACCCACAGCACCGGATCGAACCCTCCTCCTTCAATGTTTCCCTTTTGGCCTGACTCCAAGTTAGGCATATACGTTGACGTTTATGTCCAAGTCAACTGTCATTATACAAGGGGCGCACTCAGCTGAGTGACTTGTTTGGCCGGGATTCCGCAGTTGTGCACAGTAATCTGTACAGAAATATGCACTGCTAGCTATGAGAATATTAAAGATATTTTATTAATTTGTCCTACAGAATATTTGTAATATTGACATTAATATGCCTAACTTGGAGTCAGGCCAAAAGGGAAACATTGAAGGAGGATGGTTCGATCCGGTGCTGAGGATTGAATTCGGCGTAGCTCAGTGGTCAGAGCGCTTGGTACGTAGAACCAAGGACCCGGGTTCGATCCCCGGCGCCGGAGTGAATTTTTTCCTCAAATATTAAGAAATTATCAATCAAGACGTGACGTCGGGAGACCAGAAAACGTTGGACTGATGAATTATGAAGTCGGAAGGGCAATTGCCTAATCCTTGGAGTGACGATGATGATAATGAAATAACTTAAATAGTGATATAGCAAATAATAACATCTCTTATATGTAATATTTCTTTCGTTCGAAAATGTAAGAATTCACACTCTCCAATGTACGACTGCCATAGGATGAATAAATGTGTTTTTTCTTCCTACTGAAAAATGTTATATTTTGCACATAGGAGTTATTGCAGGAACAACAACATGTACTTCGTACATTATTGTAATATGATAAGCGTAAGTAATCACTTTGTGATTCAAGACAGCGCCTTGTTCCGTCGGACCCCGGCCACTTAATCACTCGTGATGAGTGCACCTCTGTACAAATTGCTTTGGACATTGTGCCACTGTCACATATTCTGTGATACAGTACATGAGGGTAGGCCACCAAAGGGGAACAGAGAGGTAGAACTTAAACTGAGAAGAATTCAATCCGGCATTGGAACTGGAATCCGGTGTGGCTCAGTGGATAAAGCGTCAGCACGTAGAGCTGAAAACCGGGTTCGAGTCCCGGTGCAGGAGAGAATTTTTCTCCGTTCTACCCATTCTTTACCATATAAAACTCCCAGATATTCTAACATTTCAAACCACACAGATCTCTAACTGGCGTTGATGATTAATGATGTCGTAATGATTATAAACCTGTAATTTAGTATAAGTACTGTATACTTGTGCATCTCTGTGTATAGCCTATTTGCATGTTTAGTAAATCCAAAGTCTCAAACATGCACTATTGTTCTTTTTTTCCTGGAAGAAAAAAAAATCAACGCCTAATGTTTTCCAAATAGATAGTAGTAGTAGACAAGTGTTATGAAGTCATTACTATGGAATTCATGCTTTTTTTAAGGTCAAAGTTATTCGTTCAGACAATCTTATAACAAACATGTTGTGTTAGTCACAAATGTGGCCAGTAATTTTATGTAACCTCATACGCAACTCTAAAGAGGCTGTTTGAGTTAACAAGAAGTTGTACAGCAAAGAGTGATTCCGTTGCTAGCCAAGTCGTGAGTTACTTTTAGGACACACCTTTTTCTCTCTTTCCCGTGGAGTATTTTAGAAGTTGGTACACCTGACGGTGTCCCAAGAATTTCTGTGCATACAACGAAGATATTTAAATACGACGTACTGTTTTTTGCACGTTTCATGGAAGATGATCAATCTGGGATGTCTTTCCTTAAAACTGGTTCGGTCCATTTATCCTACGCTTCGAAGAAAAACCTTACCGAACTCTCTGCTAATGACGTACAAAGCGATCATGGCCAACTTCCGCAGTTCTTTTCAGCATGTGTAACTTGTTTAGAGAAAGATTAATTAATCCTATCAAAACGAATGACTCTGTAGCTACACATTCTTGTAATTAAAACCATTTGCGTTAATTTTTTACGAAACTTGTTTTGAAGGCAGAGACCTAACATTAAATAACAGCGCAAAATGGTGGTGGACACACGGGATATCGCGAAACCTTTCAGAATGAATGGAACACTTTCCTAAAACGACCGTCATATTTCAATAACCATTAATAGGGCTAGGATTTTGATGACCTATAAAACATGAAAAAAAATGTCCTAAAAACAATGCATTTATGACCTAAAAAATCTTTCAAAAATACCCTTAAAAATTTGCTAAAATTGATCTTACATTCTAAAATTGGCTTAGTAGGAAAAGAAGTTTTGTACTGCTTAATATTTAGACTAGTAATTAAATTAAATTCTAGTACCAACATTCAAGTTTATTTAATTTTGCATAATTTTTTCTAAGTAGTACACTTTAACTAAGTATTTTACCTGATGTAGTTTCCATGTAGTCTACCACAAGACCACTGTTATCCGGAACTATACCTGGTAAGATTTATCTTGTCTCAGTAGCAATAAAACCAAGTCCCTTCAAATGAGGGTGGAGATTATAGGAGGGTTGTAAATTTTCAGAATCCTTTCAAAATCTTGTTATTGTACAGGCTACCGGAACTCAGTTTCTTGAAAGACAAGCTCAGTGACGGAACTACACAGTACGAAGAGAGATATTTTGTTATTTTATTTTGTGCTACAGAATGTATCAACTAGTTCCTTCCGCCACTGGATGGATGGACGGCACCGCTCCACTCCCCCCCATCACCATTACAACACAGACGAAGCAAGACATATCTCCTTCTCTCTCTTTTCACAGTGAGACAAGATACATCACACAGCCTTTAGCAGGTATAGAGGAGTCTATATTGAAGGGGTGGTTGGACTGATCCATTACATGGGGTGTATTACGTTAAAATGGCAATATTTGTGTACAAAAACGATTAAAATATTATACAAAATATTGTGTATTAATGGACAAAATATGTAGAGAAAATATCGAAGGAAATAAAAATTATTTTCCATTACCCGTAAGTACTTGCGTCAGGTCTATATGACGAGTGTTTTTTCTTTCCTTCGTTTTCTTTGCTGGAAGGTAATAATTATGAAGAGTGCCGTTGGTGCGTAATTTCTTCTATTGTTGATGCATTTGAAACGGTCTAACTGTAGTCATTTATCATTTAGCGTCAACAGCTGTTTATATATTGTGATTTGACCCGATGAGAGTTCTTAAGGGTTAATAATAGGGTTTATGGCCAGAATTAAATGAAAATGCCTAAAAAAAGACTGAATAAAATAAAAAATGGTCTTAAGAGTTGAAACAGGCAAAAAATGCAAAAAAATGTCCTAAGAAATATGTCTTTAAACACTCAGTTTATCACATAACATAAATACTAAAGCAGCTATGTTTCTAGCTTACCAGAAAAAAGATGCAATTTCATCAAAATCCTAGCCCTAACCATTAAGAACATGTTCCACCAAATCTGCATTCAACGGGATTTATCAACATTGTACCATAACTGAAGAATCAGGAACCGACATCAAGTTAATGTTTATGTACTACATTTTACGACCTCATACGTAATTTTTAGATTTTCATATACCTATTTTCTGTCCATAATTTATTAAAGCACAAAAACGACCCTCACACAAGCATTTTAAGAACTGTACTCCGTTTCTGGAATAAGCTTAGTTATATTTCCATTCCATCAATTTGCTTAACTGCAAACTAAAATTATTGCTACCAACATAACAGAAAATAACTGCCAATTGTCGCATTTGTCAGTAAAACAAAGTTGGTAAAAAAAAAATTAACCTGACATCTAGAAAATCACTATAATCCACTAGCATAATGTTGTAATAGGGAAAAATGGTTAGGTTTCACCCTTAGGGTATTAAGTAAGCTGATCGGGACTATAAGTTGCGAAAATCTTCTATCAGTTATCACTTATGCCAGCCAGTTCAATCTTAAAAGGTCTTCCAATATTATTATTATTACTATTAATTTCTTTCTTGGTGTCCATGAAGCTATGTGTTACGCCTAACTTCGTGCCAAATAACTACGACAAATTCAAACTCTGTTCAATTACATCACAAATGAAAGTGATGTGTAGTAATATTATTTCATACGAAGATGACAAGACGAATGAATAGGTTTAGATCTCTACAAACTAAACGTAATATCACAGTCTAGTATATACAGTCACGGAGTTGTTGAGGGTACTAGGAACAATAGACTGTGCCGGTACTATTTCGCATTGTCTATAATGAGGCGATAGTAGCGATCCTAGTGGTTAGCAACTATCTATGGATGCATATTTACTACGTATTGAGCTCCGTGACTGTATATACTAGGCTGTGGTAATATCTATAAGTGATGAGGTGCTGACATCTTGTGTCATTTGGTATCTAAAGTTATGCTGACAAGGATAAGCTGAAGTGGACAGATTTTGTATTACGAAGTGAAAAAAAAAATCTATCGCTGTGGAGGACTTTAAATCCACAGTTCCAGTGGCATTTAAACCAACGATTTACCAACTGATTAAATGGCCGATTCTGTGTCGGAACCTCAACCATTCTTCGTTTTTTAGTTTCTCGTGCAGAAAAAAAGGACAACCTTTGCCTTACAAGTAGCATTTAATTTACGGTGAATTAAAATATACGTAACGTCTTTATGGAATCATCTAGATCTGTCACTTTAAAAATACATTTATAGGCAAGACGAACGAAAGCTTTTTCAATTTTTTCACATACACATTACATAATTAATACAAGTTAAAAAGTTATGTTTTATTTAACGACGCTCGCAACTACAGAGGTTATATCAGCGTCGCCGGATGTGCCGGAATTTTGTCCCGCAGGAGTTCTTTTACATGCCAGTAAATCTACTGACATGAGCCTGTCGCATTTAAGCACACTTGAATGCCATCGACCTGGCCCGGGATCGAACCCGCAACCTTGGGCATAGAAGGCCAGCGCTATACCAACTCGCCAACCAGGTCGACCGAGATGAACGTGATAATGCCGGTGAAATGAGTCCGGGGTCCACCACCGACCGGGAATCGAACCCGGGCCACCTGGTTTCGCGGTCAGACGCGCTAATCGTTACTCCACAGGTGTGGACGAGTCTGTAATCGGTATATAAATTTATTTATGCAAGTTGAAATTTGCATAAAAACATGATCTATATCATCTTAAAATATAGATTTTGATATGCAATATAAATTTTGAAAAATATCAGCTCGTAAATGTTTTTACCTTCAACCAGGGGCGAATCTAGCTACTTGGCGCCTCTAGACAGAGAAATATTTCCGCCCCTTATTTCGCCTTATATGTGTCATTTGGATAACCTGAAATAATCGATTCCGTGTTATTATTACTATTTCTAATATCGGAAATGCCTGACTCAGATAAACAACACATTCCACTATTTTCGGTACACATTATTACATTCTGATGTATCTGGACTCGAACTGGAACAAGCTGGCTGTTTGTTTTTAAACAGCACATCTATTTTTGCACTTTTTTTTCACAATTTCCTTCTTTTTTATTGCCTTGTCTTTCGCAAGTTTGCGGTATTGTTGTTTAGTCAACTGTCCGAAGACAGGTCTGGACCCCATAAGTGACACCATCAAGGCATCACTCATAAGGCAACTAGGCCAGGAGATAATGGGGTAGGGTGACCAGTTTCTTTTCCTCTCCATGCATACATCGCTGACTAGCTACATATCAGCTACTAATCAGATTTCAGATGTAGTTCTTCCTCTGACACATATCGTCAAGTAAGATGTACTGTCTAATAATGGGTTTACATATCAGCCAGAACCTCAATCAGAGGTATTTCCGGTATTGAGAGCCACTTAGGTTTTTCCGACTGTCACTCATTATAACGAATATTAAAATATAAATCACCTAAGTACAAAAGAACTGCACTCTTTACCGTTTCAAATTAAACTGAACTGTCAGGCGTCCGACTGCTACAATGGGTGGCGGTATTTCCTTTGAATTGAGGCATTATTGAGTGTTGAGACTGGCTACTCTTATGACAGACTGGCTACTCTTATGACAGAGTTAGCGACGTCTGTCATCACAAAGTTTATGATAATAATAATAATAATAATAATAATAATAATAATAATAATAATAATGATTTATTTTAGCTGGCAGAGTTAAGGCCGTAAGGCCTTCTCTTCCACTCAACCAGCAAAAGTGTATATACATATGCATGAACTTACAAAGAATTTAACAATTTGATTTAGATGAGAGTTACATGTATACAAGAGTTATTTACGAATTAAACAACAAAATACTATGAACTATTAATTAAACACTGAAATAAACTGTGTAGCAGAATTAAACTAAAATACATAGAATGTTAATATATTTCAAATAATATTAGATAATAGAAAGAGATTATTATGAGACAATAAAAATACAGCACTATCAGGATGATGTCTAAAGAAAAAAGTAACAATGTAGTCAGTGATATTTTAAATCAGTATGATTGGAGTGAAATGCTAATAAGGTTATCTTTCAAGCTGTTCTTAAAGGTGTTTGTTGTCTTGCAGCCCCTAATACTTTGTGACAAGGAATTCCATTGACGCGAGGTGGATATTGTAAAAGATGACGAATAACAAGATGTTCTATAGGGAGCAACGAGATTTGCCTTCCTAAAGTATCGTAATATATTACCAGTATGTTGTTTAATGTTATCACGTGAGACTCTCACGGTGAGAGGGTATACTTACTGGCTTTTAAGGAACCCGGAGGTTCATTGCCGCCTTCACATAAGCCCGCCATTGGTCCCAAGATTAATCCATTCTCTATAATCATATTGAAAAACTGTCCTTTTTCCGTTGGCACATGTGTTTTCTTCTGCTAATGAAAGTATTTTCCGTTGATTAAATTTGAACTGATTGTTGCCAATGTTATTCATATCCTTTTCATTGTGCGTTTAAGATGATGTACTCTTTTAAAGAGTTATGAATAAAATTTTTAAAATATAAAAAAAAATTAACAGTAATAGTTTAAGACCCGCCCCCTCAACTCTGCTGTCCTAGACAGCTGCCTGGTCTGCCTAGGCCTAAATACGCCCCTGACTTCAACTGGAGTAAAAGGATGGATGGAGTTTTTTAACCTCAAGGGATGTACGAATTGTTGAAAGTTGTGGAAGACGTTGTACTTTGCAATAAAAGACAGTTAAACAACTAACCTGAGTTTCACTAATACTACAAACATAAAATTTCTACATTTTACGAACATTAAGTCAATAGATCGATGAAAATAACGAAAAAAAAAACATTAAAATGGATATTTTGATTTTAACTGTAAAAAATAAAATAATGTTTGTTTTCTAAACATGTCCTTATTTTGGTTCTATGACAATTTAAAGCCCTCACGACAAATTTAAAGGGACCAGCGCCTGCGTGGAGCTGCAGCTCTTTAAACTGACGCTCAACTGTCATTCTGACAGACTTGTTCTTCATTCTAACTAATTTTACTTCTTATTCAGTTCATATTTCGCACTGTTATGTAACAGAAAAATGTGTGTGGTAGACCTTTGTAGAAGGAAGGCTATCGATAGTATACAGTAGGCTATATCATACATATGCTGCATTTTGATACTCGTTTTCTCGATTTTTCAATTTTCAATATTTTGTAATACTCAAAATACTCTAATGAATACAGTTTTCTCAAATCTCAGTGAAATTTTGCACAGAAGTCCACAAAAGCATGTAAAGTAAACTGACACATGTGTTTTCTTCCATTTATTTTTATTTTACAACGCTTTATCAACATCTTAGATTATTTAGCGTCTAAACGAGATGAAGGTGATAATGTCGGTGAAATGAATCCGGGGTCCAGCACCTAAAATTACCCAGCATTTGCTCATATTCAGTTGAGGGAAAACCCTGGAAAAAAAACCTCAACCAGGTAACTTGCCCCGTCCGGGAATCTAAACCGGGTCACC
Organism: Periplaneta americana; assembly: GCA_025594305.2. Taxonomy (NCBI): domain Eukaryota; kingdom Metazoa; phylum Arthropoda; class Insecta; order Blattodea; family Blattidae; genus Periplaneta; species Periplaneta americana. Next base: position 27,685,180 of record JAJSOF020000038.1, read on the forward strand.
TGGTTTCGCGGCCAGACGCGCTAACCGTTGTGGACGAAACTATTCAAATCACCATGTGTTGAGTATGTGATAAGTTTAAAAAAATCAACAATTAAAAGGGTAAATATTTTTATCTCAAAAAGTAATGGGAAAAATATGAAAAGCATGTGTCTTATTTTACATAGCCTACATCTATCAAGAATAAAAATAAAATATAAGTTTCAAGAAAAATTATGTGAACTTTTAAAATTGGGACAATTAGGCCTAATCAGCATTAAAAAAGCAACAAAAGTTAGTATAAGTAAACTAATTAGAATATCAAAGTGAACATTTATGTATTGCATGTCCACATTGTAAGAAATGTATGTGGTAAAAGTTTCAGTTTAATTGGTGTAAAAATGTAGAAGCCTTAAAGATGAGAATTGCAGGTAACGATGAATATCATCATCATGTTTTCCATGGTGAAGCTCCTACGACAATCAGAAAACAGATTTTGTACAGTGATACCTCTCCACATCACAAGAAGTCAAAGGTGCATGGGATAAACTCCATATTTCTTCTTGTTCAACTCCTCTTCTAATTCTGCTGCATCACCACGTAATAACAATAAAATTTTGCTATCGTACAAACAAAACGATAGTTATCCAACATTTTTTGCAAACACCGATTGAGATATTTCAGAAATATTTCAGGGTCAAGCATAAACAACATTTTGAACTAAGGACAAGGACTCTTGGAGTGGAAAACACTGTTTCCATTTTTGATCTTTAAGATATGACTCACGTGATACTAAAACAAATGATCTGAGTATAATGCCGCGTTTCAAGAGGTCGTGAATCATTCTATATTCATTAAGATTCGGAGAATTGCTGAATATGCCATTTTTTGTATTAGGAAAGTAAATATACATCAGAATATCTCTATAATATGCTCTTTTTGTACTAAAGTAGAAAAATAGACTTGTAATGTAAATAAATGTTGAAATATGCAATCATTTTGTAAGCAAATATATGTCAATTGATTACTATTGTCATGATTACGAAAGAGAACATTTTTTGCATATCGTCGTTGTTCGTGCAATAACTTCTATGTGACATATTTATCGATTTTCAGATTTTTGCCCTTAAATAACTTAAATAGTGATACAGCAAATAATAAAATCTTCTATATGTAATTATATTTCTTTGTTTCTAAAATGTAAGAATTCACAGTTTCCTATGTACGGCTGCCATAGGATGAATAAATGTGTTTTTTCTTCCTCCTGAAAATTTTTACTTTACTTTAGTGGGTTATTTTACGACGCTGTATCAACATCTAGGTTATTTAGCATCTGAATTATATGAAGGTGATAATGCCGGTGAAATGAGTCCGGGGTCCAACACTGAAAGTTACCCAGCATTTGCTCGTATTGGTTTGAGGGAAAACCCCGGAAAAAAACCTCAACCAGATAACTTTCTCCGACAGGGATTCGAACCCGGGCCACCTGGTTTCGCGGCCAGACGCGCTGACCGTTACTCCACAGGTGTGGACGAAAAATTTTATATTTTGCACATAGGAGTTATTGCAGGAACAACGACGATATGTTAAATTAATTTGCATGCAATATGCATTTTACATAAAAATCCAGGCTCTAGTTAAAACAGTGAACACGTTTATGTTTTTTTCACAGACGCACATTTTGTGAGAAAAAAATACCATTTTACGAGCTTTGGTACTATAGCCACTAGTATTGGCCATGCTGAGAGACATACTATACGGTTTCAATAATAAACTGATGACATTAATTCAAAGAAAATATAGTTACTACAAATGAAGAGATTTTAACTTCTTACTGACAAAACACGTCTACAAGAGCGACTATCGACACGTAGTCAGCAATAGGATTAGTATTCTTATTTTACAGGCCTCTCTTTCTTCTCTGATATTATAGTATGGTCACTCTGTTTACAGTTGATAACCATAGTCCTTCAAAAGGTTTGCTTGTCTATATTTAGCTGTGTTTATATAACTCCCTCTACGTGCAATCAAGTCACCGTAAATAGCTGCCATGTGAGAAATCTATTTTAAGCTTCTTTCAATGATAATGGACATAAAGAAATGTATAAAGCAATACACGAGGATGGTAGGCCTCTCTCCAGACGCTCGTATCAATTCTAAATTCGTGGCAGAGGCTTAACCACTTCCCTGATTAATCCGAGTTAACTCGGGTTGCTAACTTGTGTCAAAATTTATTAACCCGAGTTAACTCGTTTGACGGCCGGTTTCACCAACCTTCGTTATCATTATAACGTCTCGTTAAATAATTTAATGACACGTTAGTCAGTTTTTGTGTTTCACCAAGTATCATTATTGCTAACGCATCTTTAAATTCATCGTTAATTTATTAGGACCTATTCGTCGCGTTAAAACAGTGACGATGCGTTAAGAAGTCAACAACATGGCGGACGTAATTATTCGGTGATGAAGTTCTTTATTTAGAACTTAAACATAACGACGAACTTATATGTTGTAATAACACTCGGAATAATCATTTTGAAGATTTAAGTGATAAATAATTCCACGAAAGCTACACATTAAGGAAATAAGTAGTAAGAATGATTCTAGAAGAAACTGAATATAGGTTAGAATACGACAGATAGGAATCACCCACTTAACGCCTCTTCAACAGATTCTTCTCGCTTTAAGATAACGTTGCGGGAAGTTTTGAAATAATAATTGATGATATGAACGGGTATCAAAAGCTGTATTGTCTAGATATGTGAATAAAATATCAGACGTACATCAACATTACAATAGTCATTATTTCTATAGGCCTAATAAGCTTATAGCTAAATTTTCTGTTGTCACAGACAACACAGATTGTGTACATGTCCCAATCGTATATTCTGGCAGTAATATAGCCAAAAGATTCTGCAATAGAAGATCCTGTTTTTCATTCAATATTCAAACAATTGCATAGGCCTATGTAAAGCTCCGCATAGAAAAATTATGGCTAAACTAGCGCTGAGGTAGTTTCCTTCGTACTCTGCTTATACACCTTGCACATACGAATCTGTGACAGGTTACGTTTGATTAGTTTAGGTTTTTGTTATGCCTTGCATATACGATCAACTGCATTACCACAAAAAAAAAAAAATCACTTATAAATTCAACGATTTTCACTTCTGAAACCAGCAGAACTACCTCAGCGCTAGTTTAGTTGTAATAGGTTAGAATACGACAAAAAGGAATCATCCACTTAACGCCTCTCCAACAGATTCTTCTCGGTTTAAGATAATGTTACGGTCTACACGTATAGCACAACATTCCAAAGGAGGATGCCTTTTAAATGAAAAGGGTGCAAAGAGATTTTCTTTTAGGAGACAATGGATACTCCTTAAAATCCAATTTAATGACACCTCTCCTGAATCCTGCCACACAAGCATGGCAAAATTGTTACAGGGTACTACATAAATCTGGATGAAATACAGTGGAAAATTGGTATGCAATTTATGGAAGAGCGATTTCCCGTCCTAAATTTAGGCCTAATAGCCTATAACTGCTTAGAATGCTTTGTATATAATTAATTGTGGCATCAGTTTGAAGCTGTCGGCCTTATAGTCCGCTAAATTTTCTTAGATTTCCTTTAGAAGTTACAATTTAACTGCTCTACATTCCTACTATTTACATTTGGAAGCAGCTGTCTTTTTGTTTTTAATTGCGGTATGACAACATATTGTATTTAGGAAGATGTTCTTAAAATTACTGCCTCTTACCCGTTTGCCTATGATTGTTTCCTCATGCCAAACAAAGTCAGCCATGATCGTATGTAACCAATGAAATTCGCGATTTCGAAGCCATGGTCGTATGAAAAACAAAACATGCAAGATACATGTACAAAATCCCCTCGTTAGTAAACGCCTGTTATTTTTAAAGATACGAGGCTTGGTGAAACCGTCAACTTTTAAAGATCCCGTTAAAATTAAACGATCCATTTGTTGACAAGTCGTTTGTGCTGATTTAAAGAAGCTTGGTGAAACCGGCCATGAGTCCCATTTTCGCTGCTAAGGATTATATCCCGAAATTTTACGTTTCCATTCTTACATTAACCTTTTCCTCAATAGATGGCTACAGAAGTTAGTGATATTGCTATATCTGGTGGTGTTTTTTGTACTTCTTCCTTGCGAGTGGAATTCTATGCTCATATAGCATTCACACACAGTAGTGAGCAGATGCTAGTTAGTTTTGGCGGTTTCTGTTTGTGTTTAGGGTTTTTGTGCTGTTTTGTGTAAAGGTGGATCAAGTTAGTGATTCCGAATATATTCCTGTAGAAGATTAGGAAATGAAACATCGGTATCAGAAGACGAAGTTATAGACCTACAAACAAATTCAGATCAGTTGATGTCGCGTCTTTTCGACAGTGGTTTGAATAGAAGACATCTGGCACCATTTCTTCTGCACCTCCGAGGTCCCCATTCCCTACAATTTTAACATTGTTTGTTGTAATATTCTCAATTTTTTAAATTATTCTTTGATAATGACCTCATCAACATTATATTCGAGGAGACGATTCGGCATGCTAATAAGTGTTCACAGAATGCTGAAAATAATTCGTGACGACCTACTACAGACTCTGAAATACTTGTGCTTTTGGGCATAGTTATACTTCAGAACATTATTCACAAACCTGAAGAACAGATGTACTGGTACAAATATTCAATGACTACTACACCATTCTTCCCAAAACGCTCTCATATAGAGAGCAGATACTACTGTCCGGAATGCAATGTGCCACTGTGCGTAATACCCTGCTTTCGAGTCTATCACACGGCAAGCAACATTTAACGCCTTGATAACAGCACTGGAATTGTACCTCATAAATTAATCCATAAAAAAAACATAAGTTAGTAAATAGTTCAGGAGAAAATCAAAGTGGGACAACTACCAGAGCTGGAATCAAGGTGCACGAGATAACTGGGGATAATAATTCAGGTATGAATGTATGTCTATTTCATAGTGATTTTTAGGTATGTAAGAAAATTAGTGATGTGCAGTGATTCTGCAATACTAAATGACCTCTTTAAGAAAATAAAAAAAAATGTGACACTTTTTTTAACAAAACTGGTAAAATATATAGTAAGGGAAGAGGTTAAATCGAACGCGGGACCACGCAGCCTAAATCAGTGATGCTAATCAGTTAATCACCAACCGAACCGATGCGCAATCGTTTTATAATATAGAAAGTGTTAATGTCCGGTTTCTCCAAGTATTGTTAGAACACTGAACGACTGCTAAACCCTCAACAGTTTGTTTAGTATTAATGCTTCAAAATGCGCAGTGATTAAATAATAAAATGTTTCAGCAGCAATTGCTTCTTTAAGACGAAATCACATATAATTTCTACATGGACCTGAAGCAGAGAGAGTGAGTAGAGAATTTCATTTGATACGGAATTCTTCTCGGGGTTTTGTGTACAGTTGACTACACACACATTCCTGTAATTATTGTCACCTGGTGGTTAAAATGCTGAGATTTTTCTGAACAGAAATTCATATTTAGCATTACAACTATAATCTTACTTATAATAATTATTATTCAACAATAGTCAATACAACTTTCATTTATCAACTCTGTACTATATGGATCATGACCTATTGTAACAGATTATGATTTTATACATGTTTCATGACTTACTCTACAGTACAGAATTTAAATAATAATTTCAACCAATAAGAAATGGCCTTACATGTGCAAAATCATTATCAACTGCTGTTGAGTAATTGGAATAGTATTAACGACAGTTAAAGTTAAGTGTTGGTTATTTTAAACGAAATTATGTTGAAGAAATAGAAAACATATTAACAAAACGTTAAAAGTAAACCAGCTGTTAATTTAACATTTGTTAAGCCAAATTAAACATTACTTTGAGAAACTAGCCGTAAGTGTCATATGCATTGTTGTATACAAAATAAATCATAAAAAAGTTATAATAGATTATCAGTGATCACTATTATTGTTAACAAACCACAAATAATCACCACTTTCTGTAGAAATGTGATGTTTGTTTCTGTATATTCAAGAAGTGGAACAAGTGGACAGCTTCAAATACTTTGGTGTACTAACTTGTGAGAAGTAACACGAGCTGCTGCCAGGAAGTCAAAGAATGGCAAAAAGAGCTTTTAATATATAAAAAGAAGCATTTTCTGTGGACTAATGGAAAAAGAACTAAGGAAGACGCTAGTGAAATGCTTTGTGTGGAGTGTGACATTGTATGGGGCAGAAACATGGATATTACGACGATGGAGAAAGACGCGACTAGAAGCATTTGAAATTCGGAAATGGAGAAGAACGGAGCGTGTGAAATGGACAGACGAAGATGTGCTAGAAAAAGTGGATGAAGAAAGAATGATGCTGAAATTGATCAGGAAGAGAAAGAGGAATTGGTTGGGCCAATGGCTACGAAGAAATGGCCTACTGAAGGATGCACTGGAAGGAATGATGAACGGAAGAAAAGTTCGGGGTAGAAGATTTTAAGATACATGCAGATAATAGGAAAGATTGGAGGATGTTGAGTTTGCAAAAAAGTATGAATGAATTAGTTTTAAAAAAAGTTTCTTTTTACCCCAACCACATGCACAGTCTTTACCGCGAAAAACTTGTCCGAGCGCACGTAGTATTTGGTTCTGATTGTGAGTTAAAAGCGGCGAGAAGAATGTCCTATGCGGCAACACTGTACTGCTGGTTAGTGCCAGAATAAGTAAACACGCCCCAAAATGTCAGAAGTTTGAGCCCGTTCGTAGTCTATCATCCGGTTGTATGTTCTAGGAAACTGCATGGCGTCACGCAACTCGAGAGACTTAACTCGAGAGAAAAATTGGTGGTTTCACAGTATAAAGAGTTCTATCCAATACACTCGCAAAATATAGATGCTAATTCTAACAATAAGATGAAGAAGCTATGAGTGTATGCTCTTTCAGAGAAGTTTCGATTTGGAAAGGAAAGAAATTAAATACGAATGATTAACAAATCATCGGAAAAGTCTACCTCACCACGAACAGTATTCTAATGAGAACCAACCAGCAGTGCTGCCAAAATACCTGGTAATTCTATATAAAACAAAATTATCGGATTTTCATTTTTGTGAAATTTAGAAGTTCATAGACATTTCCATTTCACTAAAATTTACATTAGACACGCTTCTGTTTTAATTACTTATTTTTGTAATACTTAACTCTGTAACAAATCCGCACCATTGCGGCGCTACAGTGTGAACTGCGCTTGGTGCATATCGCTCAGCTGTGTTTAGATGCACTGCAAAGATGTCGTGAACGAACTGTACACAAGACCTAGGAATGAAAGAGCTAAGGTGGCAACAGTGCGCTGTTTTCAAGTTTCGCGCCAGAGCGTGCTGTACCGTGGGATCACAGCCCCACAAAAAGTCGCACGGTCCATGTAAGGCAGAACGGCTCCGTCTAAATGAACTGACTAGCCGCCAAACCACGACGAGCTTGCAGCAATACCTCAATCCGAGTCTCGCAGTGCAACCAACATCAAAATAACACAATTAAATTTCGCCACGATTTAATGTTTACACAGTTCAAAAGTAATGCGTTATTTCATATGCAAAACTATAGCAAATACGAAATTAATTTTATACAAACTCTCATTGTAATGTCTTCAGTATGTTTTTTAGTTCGATACGAAATCAGAACAGGTTGGTAAAACTTATTTTCTGAATCATTATCGAACATGTTAGGGTTAATCTATATTGTCGCTAGCAATGCAGAGATCTCGTTCACAATGAAATTGGAGAGCTTGCACATTGGAACCTGACCAGGCGTTAGTATCCAGGTGGCACTGGAATGCAGCAACACGTGCTGCAGCAGCATTCCAGTGTCTCATTCACCAGACCGCGGATCGATTCCCGGAGCACCTCACGAGTTTTTTCATTACCGCTCGCGGCGAGCACTGCATTTTTTTTTCTTGTCTATCGATGGTTTTTGAATATTGTGTCAGCTACATTCCAGGCAGCAAAAGCTCATGATCCATTCGGATTGTTTCGTTTCTCTTTATTATCTTAGGGTACGTACACGTTGGAGCGACGATAAACGATAAAAGAAGCAGCGATGCTATATCAGAGAGAATTGAAGCACAGTCTACTATATACAGTCGCGAAGCTTGAGGTGTTTTTTTTTGCAAATTTCGTGATAAATCGCTCCAAGCGGTTAGCAACTAGAAACAATCGACTGTCCATGGTCGACTTTGGACTGTGTCGTATTTCTATCGAGTGCTAGCTCGTTGCGTATTTCACATTGATGCTTGTGAAATGTTCGTTATTGGTAGTAATGAAAATGTTAATGGCTAAAATATAATAATTGAAATAATAATATGGGACAAGGAGGAGACGTTTGTAGTGCTATAAATTGTAGCAACAGTAAGAGAAAGAGGCCAGAGTTATCCTTTTTCCGATTTCCAATTTCCGAAAGATTCAGAAAGGTTCCTGGGTTTCCACAAGAATGCTGTGCAGAAACAAAACTCTTAATTTTGAAATTCTTTGTGACTGTTAGAATACATTATATCCTTAAATTTCGCAATGAAATGTTTCAGTCTAACCGAAAGAACATTAGATACCGGTTAAAGTTCTGTCACTTAGGCTGCTAAATTTCCAGAGAAATAAAGGTTAGGTCTACTTTTTTTTTCAGAGGATATATTTTTAATTGTAGCTATTAATTTTGTTATTATTTTTATGTGTTATTTTACTAAGACGTAGAAAAATTAAGTTTGTTTTAATGAAATTTATTGATCACGTTTTATTTTCAATTCTGGTGGGATTATTATTGCTTAGACCTACTTTTTTTTTCAAAGAATATGTTTTTAATTATAGCTGTTAATTTTGTTGTTATTTTTATTTGTTACTTTACTAGAGACGTAGAAAAAGTCTGTTACAATAAAATTTATTGATCACGTTTTATTTCCAATTCTGGTGTGATTATTATTGCTTAACCTCATCCCACTTTGTTAACTACGTAAGCCTACACTACAAGTACCGCCGGTACACGTAAGTTACTCCATTAATTCATATTTCCATTATTATTGTTGTAAAGGGAAATGCAAATTAATATTTATTGGTTTCATAGTTAATTATCACTATAATCTTGAATGAGTGAAGATATTATAGTAAATTTCAGTTCGTTTTGCACAAACAAAAATTATATTAACTTATTTCTTGCAGGTATCTTCGAGTTTATGATGGAATTTAATATACTTCATTAAAATAATAAATTAACTTCATGCATTTAATATTTCAATAATGGAAGGAAGGTGTTAATTTTTCCAAAAGAACACAACGAAAGTATAACGTATTTTGTCATCTGCTAGGAGAGAGATCTGTGATGATGAGGAGTTAGTAGCGATCCTAGTGGTGGGCAACTATCCATGTTTGCATTTTTACTACATATTGAGCTTCGCGACTGTATATAGTAGACTGTGATTGAAGCATGCATTGTCATTGAGGTGTGCATATTGGAGTAACGATAAAAGCGAAGATACACGATAAAAGCGACGAAAAAGTAAAGTTCCATTTTCTTGGCTCTTGTCGTTCATATGATCTCTGATTAAGATAATGTTAACCTGTATAATTACCGGTGGTTATAAATATATCCGAATATAAATCGATTTATTATTATTTCGGCATATTAAATTAATTATTGTAGATATTGGCAAATTGATCAATTGTGTATTTATTCGTCATATGTTATGTGATCAAAAGAACCAATCACAACACAACGAATTTATACTATCTTTGGGATGAGAAACGGGTTTAATTTTGTACGTATTTAAGTTATATTAATCTTGAACTTAGCAGCTGATATTTCTATATATCTTCTTTCATTAAGTGGATGTATAGAACATCATCTACTGATAAATCAAAATGTTCGCTTCCCGCGTCCTCGTTGCTCCGATATGAACACTTGATTCTTTGATAATACCAAAGCGTCGCTAGATCGTTTCTTTTATCGTTTATCGTTGCTCTAACGTGTACGTACCCTTAGTTATAACGGACATGGGAAACTGTCTGCAAAAATATTCCTTTGAATTCACGATCATTAGCAGGAAGATGAATAAATTTTAATTGAGATATAATTATCATTGGTTACAGTTACACAATTAATTGATCCCTGCCTAGCTTACCAACCAGCGTTGCCAAACTATGTGAAATTCCACAATATAATTATGTGGAATTTTTATTGCTATGTGGAACGTTATGCATAATGATTTTGTGGATTTTATGTAGAATTCTCACAGCTAGGCCCATTAAATTTTTGAGTTAATTAAAAAATAAATGTGTATATAAAAATATCGATATGGTTGAGTCTCGAGTAGCCGTGGGTGGCTTAATATATAGGAGTAGCTTGGGTTTTATCATTGTGTTTGAAGGTTTTTTTTTTTTAACCCTTTCTTATAGACTTTCTAATAAGCTCAGACAGTTGTCTGGGTTTTCCTGATTGTCTAATCACCTCCATGTACGACCAGTAACAAATGTATTTTCTATTATCTAAGATTAAATTTCTTAATATACACATATTTAAACAAATAATACTGAATATAAATAAACTGACTTACTTACAAATGGATTTTAAGGAACCCGCAGGTTCATTGCCTCCCTCACATAAGCTTAAGCCCGCCATCGATCCCTATCCTGTGCAAGATTAATCCAGTCTCTATCATCATATCCCATCTCAAATCCATTTCAATATTATCCTCCCATCTACGTCTCGGCCTCCCCCAAAGGTTTTTTCCGTCCGGCCTCCCAACTAACATTCTATATGGATTTCTGCATTCGCCCATACGTGCCCATCTCAAACGTCTGGATTTAATGTTCCTAATTATGTCAGGTGAAGAATACAATGCGTGGAGTTTTGCATTGTGTAACTTTCTCCATTCTCCTTTAGCGTCATCTCTTTTAGCCCCAAATATCTTCCTAAGAACCTTATTCTCAAATACCCTTAATCTCTGTTCTTCTCTCAAAGTGAGAGTCCAAGTTTCACAACCATACAGAACAACCGGTAATATAACTGTTTTATAAATTCTAACTTTCAGATTTTTTGACAATAGACTAAGATGACAAAAGTTTCTCAACTGAATAATAACAATCACTTCCCATATTTATTCTGCGTTTAATTTCTTCCCGAGTATCATTTATATTTGTTAGTGTTGCTCCAAGATATTTGAATTTTTCCACCTCTTCGAAGGATAATTCGACAATTTTTATATTTCGATTTTGTAGAATATTCTGGTCACGAGACATAATCATATACTTTGTCTTTTCGGGATTTACTTCCAAACCTATCACTTTACTTGCTTCAAATAAAATTTCCTTGTTTTCCCTAATCGTTTGTAGATTTTCTCCTAACATATTGACATCATCCGCATAGAATAGATAAATAATATATGCATAATACATTCATAAATTTAAACGCTATAAAAACAACTTTTATACAACGGATAATAGGATGATAGTGTGAATACTGGAGAGACACTATTCACTAAACCAGCATTGGATGCAGAAAGCTATGCAAGTACAGTACATTAATTAAAATATAATTATAGCGCACAAAAATGTAGGCTATTCTAAAGTCATGTATGAAATTGTGTGAACTTTCGGTTGTTACTTGGGTGGATTATATTATCACTAGTCTGACAACACTGACCAACACATACCTCTGCTCTTACAGAGAATTCCGACCAAAGAGAATTAAATAGAAAACCTTCCCAAAGATTTACTATCGCTAATTTATAACTCGCTAATCAAAAGAAGTATGGTAATTAACTAAGTCAAATCTAAATTCTTGTGTGATATGTAATAAAGTGCATCTTACCAGCTAATCATTATATTTAATTAAATGCAGTATTGGGAAAAGTACACATGAAAGACAGCGAACGAAGTCACCTGAGTTCGTGTAAATAAAAACTGCTAAGTTTTATGCAGAGAAATTGAGGAATAGCAAGTTCGAATGTCGTCCAGAAAGAGAATAGTTCGTTCCATGACATGAAAGCATTTTCTATAATTCCTAGCTAACGTCTATTGACATAACGACAACCTCTCGTTTTCCTTGCCAATGTTTCCAAGTTTTAGTTTTGCGCTTCAAATATTATGTATAAAATATGAGATCGAATAAATCTGAGCGGAAACATTTTAAAATATCACAATGTTAAATATTCCTGTATCATTATACTATGGAGGTACACTGGAATATATATACACACAGAACCGTACAGAATAGAGCATAAGTGCAACATACTGTAGTTCTTTAAGAGGAGAGGATGGTGAAATGTCTAATTTATTTGTTAAATAGTCTAATATTTAATTTTTTGGCAAGTCACAGTTAAGTAAGTGAAATCTCAAATCCATTGACAAAGTGATTGAAAAAAAAAATTAAAAATAAAAAAAAAAAAAGAACTCTTATAGATATTTACTAAAATTCATATAACTCAAAAAATTTTTAAGATATTTACAAAATTCTTTCACAATTTTACTCACATAGAACCAAGATACAAATTGTCTAGATTAGGTTTTTAATATATTTTACCTGGGTACAATAATACAAGCTTATGAACATGATTAATTATTATTTTATGGTCAGTGATTTGCACACTGGAAATTATAACACCAACAAATGAAATTACAGACCCAATGGATGGGCTCTGCTTTAATAGTTTCTGAGTTACATCCATTTTTGTAAGTACCGCGGAAAATCAACAAGCAACAGCGTGCCATTTAAAACCTCAACGCGCAGGCCATTTAAAAATGCCAACTAGTAATCTCCAATCGTGCAAGATGGCCAATGAAATAAAATATGCTGTGTTATACAAATCAAAGAATAGTTTTAGGAAATTTTTTTTTTTTTTTTTTGAAAAAAAATCAACTTTTTTTTTGCCAAGTTTCACAATACTTTCCCCTTAAATAACATACATAAAGATCCCTTGAATCAACATTCGAGAAATGCAGGAAAATTTGTTATTGTAAGCGATAAACTATAAAACGTCGATAAAAAGGAGACTATTTATTTATTTATTTATTTATTTATTTATTTATTTATTTATCTATTTATTTATTTATGTCTATAACAGGGCAAAGCCTCAATTACAATAGGCAAAACAGATTTGTTAAAAAAACACAGAATTGCATATAACATGAAAAAAGAGATAAAACAGAAACAAATGCAAGATACAAGTGTAATTACAAATTAAAATTTAGAAATAAAAAAACAAATAGATACTACCTAAATAAAAGACACAGATATAGATATAAATTAAAAATACAAAATAAAAATAAATTAAAAAGAGTTAAGTATAGATATCATAGCCAAAAATGTAAAATGTAGCCATAATTGGCAAATTACAGATTAAATATAACACTATGTTAATAAATTCAGTATAGGCCTACAGTATTATATAGTAGGACTAATAGGCTTAATTTATTTATTTAAGAAATTCACCACTACAGAACACGTGTTCCAACCAGCATGATACCTGACTACAACTACAACCAGCATGCAACTAGAATCTAACATATCATGAAACCATTGCTGTATATAACTTTTTCTTGTACATATTGTACGATAACGAGAAATCTAAATCCTGTTTATTGATAGATGATTGTAAGTTCGAAGCATTAATAAAAGTGGAGACATTTTATGAGATTGTGTTTTTGATGTCTGTAAATAAATGAGAGATCGCTTTCTCAAATTTGATTTACAATATACAATAAAACGAAGGCTTCATTGTTAGGGAATGATATAGTGCAGGTGAATTTCAGCTTCTATCATGATATGCATATCGTGATGGCGCCATATTAACAGTATTATTATTATTATTATCATTATTAACATTTCGTACAACAACTTACTTGCTGAATTTAATTTAATGTCTTTTGCCAGTCGTAGATTACATGCCGAGCAACTTTTATTGCATAAAATACTCAACGGTCTACTGGATAATAGCGAAATATTATCACAAATCCAGCTTAACGCTAGAACATTATATGTAAGAAATCGTCAATTGTTATATTATAAAAAAAAAAACCAAACACTTCAGCATATAAAAATTCACCAGTGTTAAAAATGTGTTCAAAATTCAATGAAATATGTAAAATATGGAATCTAGATTTCAGCATTTCTCACATGAAATATAAACATTTTCTTATTAATATACTAAAGGTAGTCGATTTTAAATAGTATTATTATCTATTTATTACTCTGTAATTTGCCATTGATAGCTACGTTTTACATCTTTTGGTTATTATATTTATATTTATCTATTCTTTATTCTTTTTTACTTTGTATTTTTCATTTATATCTATATCCATGTCTTTTATTTACGTAGTATGTATTTGTATTTTTTTTTTCATTTTGCATTTGTATTTACACTTGTACCTTGCATTCGTATCTGTGTTTGTCTTTTTTTTCATGTTATCTTCAATTTTATGTTCTAAGGAAATATTTGTACTGTCTATGTAGATTGCTGGTTCACAATAAACCGGAAACGAAAATCGGAACGAGAACGAAAACGGTAAAATTGTTAAACTGTACACATTTAAATGTGAGCATTCACAATTAACGAAAAGCTTGGGCTTTGACCTGTTATAGACATAAATAAATAAATAAAAATTATTTATTATTATTATTATTATTATTATTATTATTATTATTATTATTAATGCCCCATAAAAACATTGGGACATGACTCTATCGTAGACTAAGTTCGATTTGAAATCGGTGAATTTGAACTTGCACATTCAGAATGAAAATCCACTACACATTCCATTAATGGGAAAGATGTTAGATAACGAAAGAGAATGAAACACTACACTGGGTAAAGTTCACTTCTCCCGAAGTTATTGAGATTCGTCTTCAAGTTCCAGAATGCCTCCATCGGATGACATTATTCCCAGATCCACTACATTAAAATGTACGAAGCGAAAACGGAAACTGTAACCTTCTTCTCACCCAAATACAGGTCGCGTCCTTGAAGCACGAACCCCGGACATGCCGATGTCGGGTGAACGTCCTGTCCACGTGGCGCCGTTACGCGAACATCCGGCCGCCATTGGCAAGGTCGCAGAGGAAACGGTGGCTCGCGACCCACCTCACGCCACACACAGCAAAGAGTATAGTACAGTACCCTTCTTTACCACAGAATCATTAAAGTTACGTAGTCTGTCTTTGTTGGTCGTCTTAAAACTGGCAGGAACTGAATTATTTATTGCACGGTAACTTCACAACAATATAAACTACCTTTTCTTAGGTCTTCTGCAGAAGAAGAGCTTACACATGAATAATAGGTACAATGTATAATTTTATTATAGTAAAAGAAAACTGTAAATAATCTCATCCTCTCACCCTTTTTGACATACATCTCATCTAAATAAATTATTCTGAAATCTAATTCTTAGACATCAAGTCTGGTTAAGTGCAGTTTCCACCGGAAATTTAAGAACACCCCTTCGAAAGAAATGTTTCACTCTTGTTGATGTCTATAGAGAGATCAAATGCCTGTGAAAAATGAAGTTTTTTTTTTTTTTTACTGTAAACCCTGTCTTCCTATCTTTCATATAACAATTTCTCTGTTATGAAAACAGTCTGAATACATTTTTTTTGGTAGGAAAAAAATAATTACTTCAGAATGGATGTATTTAGGTACACAGTTTTTTCTTTTTCGTTCTATAGCATCTATTAGATGCTTTATGGTTATGCTAACAGATGGAGTTACTTGTCAACAATGTAACGCTGAAATGTGTGTTCAGGTTACTGCCCAGCGACAGTCCTGATGTATTTTTATATTTGTGATGATTGGTTAATTAATATCAACCCGGCACACTCACAATCGCACAAATTTCCAGACTCTAGACACCCAGGGAATTCTTCTTCTTCTTCTTCTTCTTCTTCTTCTTCTTCTTCTTCTTCTTCTTCTTCTTCTTCAAGAATAATTCATCGAGAGCCGAGCCCGGGAATCGAACCCGGGATCCCCTGATCTGGAAGCCAACATGCTGACCAACAGACCACGGAGGCAGTGAAAGGTACAGAGTTAAAGATTATCTCAAGTCATTCTTTCACACCCCAATAATCTGCCAATTTCACGCCCCTGAATTTCGACAATTTTCACTTTTTTTTTTTTTCAAGGACGAAATCTAAGCTTTTCACACGCGTAGCGAACTCCACAACTGTTTACTAAAATGGCGGGAAAAAGCTGATTGACCAATATTAACAACTCCCAATGATATGATGTAAATGGCAGTGGCGGTCCCGGGTAAATTTGCTGTGAATTTCAAACTCAAGACAATTGTAGAACATGGCAATTTTTCCTAAAGAAAAATGAAGAAAAGATCCGGATTTTAAAGTGTGAGCGAAGTGTCACAATTTGTTTAAACAAAAATTGATATTTGCACAAGAAGCCGTTTAAGGTATTTCTAACTCTATCCCAAAATCCACTGATCTAAGTACATTCATTCTGGAATAATTAATTTTTCTCCTACAAAAATGTAATTTTTCAATAAGTTTTCATACCAGAAAAACTACTTTTTTTTTTCATGGACATTAGATCCCTATATGGTCATCAGGAAGTTTCATATAAGTATTAAGACAGAGTGAAACATCACATTTGAAGGAGTGTCCTTAAGATTTTGGTAGAACTAGTATGACTATCTTTCTATCACAATTTTTTATTTTTGCAGTCTACAATTACCCTCATTTTGTTGAAACTACGGAACCGAAATCAAAGATCATATAATAATAATAATAATAATAATAATAATAATAATAATAATAATAATAAGAGTAAGATTTTCTTATTCCTGTAGTGGCTGAGTGAACGGACCTTCGGCCTGTCAAACAGGTGATCTGGGTTCGAGTCCCGGTCTGGGAAGTTAAAAATCCATAGTGACACTTGCGGCGGACAAGGTCGCAGTTGCGTTTTTTCTCGTGCTTAAAATGTACTGTATTTATTTTCCTGAAACTGATGAACTTAGCAGTTTGCTCTGAGCCACCGACCTAGCTCAGGCGGTAGAACTTTTGCCTACTGATGTGCTGCTGCGCTCGGGCGTGTGTTCAAGTCTCGCTCGAATTAATTACCTGTTTTTTTTTTGCAAGGTTTTCCCCAGCTGTACAGCAAACGTATGGTGATCATTAGGGACCAGATTTTTATGTAATTACATATTATATTCCTTTCAACCTAACCGTATATAAATAACAAATCTTTGCGAATCTTGTAATTATCATTAATATATTAAAATTTGATACCACATATTTTTACATGTTTACCCTACATTACATATTATGGTTTGATATTATATAAATATACATATTTTGGGATTTTATTCATTTTTACTTCTTTAAAAGGAAAAAGAAAAAACTTCTGCTGGGGAAGTTTACAATTTGAAATACACAGATTTAAAAAGCCTTTTTACCTACCCGAGAAAGGATATATTTCTTAGTTCCAGGAAGTAATAGAGGCACTCACCCCTTACCGTCCACTGTCAATATGAGTGAACAAAAGGCAACCTTTCTCATAAAATTACTTTTTATTGTAAAAATCGGGAAGGGAATAATCTCATACGCATAAGCGGACGACATAGTAGTAGTGTCTAAAGACCTTACAAAGTTACAAGAAACAATAAACATCATGGTAAAATGGTGCAATAAAAACAAATTTGATATAAATGTGGACAAGACAGAAATGATGTTACTCAGAAACGGCGGAAGAGCACCAGAAACAGCAGAAATCGGCATGAAGAACAGAAAATTAAAAATTGTACCAGACTACAAATATCTAGGCCTAACAATACTAACCAGCGCAGATATTGATATTAAATATTTTCATGGTTTTACATATTTTGGTACATATTCAGCTTATTTTTCTTACATAAATATGTACATATTTCACACCTTGATATTACATAAAAATCCGGTCCCTAGTGAACATATGACGAATTCTCGGTCTCATCTCGCCAAATACCATCTCGCTATCACCAATTGCATAGATCTAAATGGACTAAAAATGTTTGCTTTGAGAACTCATTCTTCGAGCGATCGACGGCAAGCAGAGGAGAGATAGGCCAACTGACAAATGGGCACAGACAATTCGAAGCCTGTGTTACAGCCCGGTTGCACAACTGGAGAGTTGCATCCAGTTCGTAGCACAGCACACACTCTTCATTGAGCCAAATGAATGGTTGCATGTCGGCGCACTCTCGTGTCATCCCGTGCTTCTCTCACTCATGCAATCATTTAGTTGTGCAACCAAAAATTGCATGTGGACGCGTAGCCTGCCAGTTTCAAGGTCCACGTTTACTTCCGTTGCACAGCCAAATCTCAACTGTCACTTGTAAGAATTCGAGCATAGTTCGATGGTGTTGAAGTAAAAGAGGTTGTCATTTTTGTGCAAATGGAGATTTCTTCCCAGATGAATATATAAGTTAAATTCTACAAGTGGGTATGCAAAAAACAAAATAATACTAGCATTTAATGTGTTTTATTTGTGTAGAAAATTATTTGCAACAAGGGTTCGAAGTTTAGTTTTCATATCTCAAAATTCATTTTTATGATTTATCTTCCTTTACCCCAAGTACTATTAATTGGACTACAGTAGAATTCCTCGTATCCGGCAACTGTGGTACAAAGCCAGTGCCGGATAACTGACTTTGCCGGATAATTGGAAAATACGTTTATAGGTTATGTAAAGACACACTATACTGCATAAATATTTTTTCCATGTTCAAATTCAGTAATTTTCATATGGATATTTAAAAATAAAGTTTTGAAATACGTACAATGTTTATTTTTAGTACTGAATACGGTAATGAACATTCATCAGTTCATAATTTACTGTAATACATAATATCATCTCGCTATCACCAATTGCATAGACGCTAAATAATCTAGTAGTTGATACCAATGTGAAACTTATGTAGGGTCTATACATATGTAGGTTGTTTTGTAAAATCAGGTTCACTTATTAATTAGGTTATTTTATGTATTATTATTAATTGTAATTATTATGTATTCTTATTTTATTGTATAATTGTATTTGTATTGTATAATTGTATTGTGTATTGTAATTTTATTGTGTATTGTTTATATTGTGTATACCACTGCCACCGGGTGCTTGCCCACTTGCAGTGTAAATAAATACATACATAATAGCGTAAAAAATACTAAACGCTTTCGTAACCTTTTAACAATTTTAAATAGCGGCCATGTAAAGTGAAGAGCAGTGTAGCCAACGTCGCAACTATGAAGATCAAGTAGCGATCGATGATTTGAACCTCTTTAACATATCTCTAATGCCTTCTTGTTTATATATACTATCTATTACTCGAATGAAACTTTTACGCGCTGTAGGAACAGAGAATTTCACACTTTCCTATTTTGACTCGTCCAACACCCCTTCGAACGGGCGAGTTCAAGTGGTAAATTTAAAGATATCGTCTCTGCGAATTGTTTGCAAGGCCCAAGTGACAGCTTACCGATCTTCAGGGACATAACGGGATTTTCTGTCTATGTTTTCACGCGTGAACAATGTAAAGCGTAAATAATATGCGGCATGTATTTTGTTTAAATATGTATTATAATATTATATTCGTTATTTTTATATATCATTTTGTAGTTCATTCATTTATATGATTCCATCCTTTTATTTTCAATTACAATTAGGCTACTTTTAATTGTCATTATTGTCGTTAATTGTAATTATTGTCTTTATGTGTAATAATTATTTTATGCACTTTATTGTGATTTTGTCATTATTAATTTTGTCTTATTGTAATTATGCTTTGTGCTGAACTATTATTGGCCTCTGGCTGTTACACAGCGCAATAGAGAATAGTACATAAATAAATGAATAAATAAATAAATAAATAATAATTATTATTAACAGTAATATTATTTAATATATTGACGTACTGGAGATGTAATGTCAGGTGCGTCGATGAGTTCTCGAGGTAGGAAATAGTCCATATTTTAGCCTATAGGTGTCAGCATTTCTCACTGCGGTAGCTTTTATTTTGTATGGGTGTGTGTACACAGTTCTGCTACGGGAGTGCAGTTTGTGAATTGAATTATATACTTCAGAGTACTTTAGTTAGTTATATGTGCTATGCTATAATGATGTATCCTACAAATCAAACATGGTAGGCAAACAAATAAAATAATTGGGGTTTCATTATTATTATTATTATTATTATTATTATTATTATTATTATTATTGTTATTATTTTTTTGAACTTATACATGGTCTTTTTTTCGATAATGAGACGTCAGAATCATGACATTTATATTAAACCTACGTATTTTGAGTAATCATCAAGTTCTCTTCGGTTATGGAACACAAAATTGTGAATACCCGCAATATATTATCACGAGCCGCCACTGTACCTAACGATGGAAGTAGACTACCAGTTATGGAAATAAAATTAAACACGAAATATAATTTATTCACTCAATCACCAAAACATGCTCAACGTACTGAATCACCAGACCAACAACCGGCAATAATGAACTGAATCACCAAGCCACTCACGTAACAGCCACATCCTTAATCACCGAGTAGTGAATCACCGCACATTCCTGCACAGTGGTCACGTCTGGGGGGGTCGTCAATCCGACCAATCTGAAGGCGATAATCCGCGACTTCCGCTCAGACGACAGACCAGACTCTCATGTCAGCTGCGTCCAGCACTGAATCTCTCACGAGATGGGTTCGCCCATTCATTTCACTTCAAATATCACGGTATGGAACATGAAACACTTCCTATCTTCAATTTTCTTGTCGCTATAATTTAGTTTATGCATACAACGAATATATTTAAGAGAAAACATGGTGTGTTTCTTCTGATATCTTTTTTTAGACCTATATTCGTAAAAACCTATAGAAGAATAAAGAAGTGTAGGCTATATAGTATTTGTGGACCTAGAAAAGCCTTTTGACAGAGTGGATTGGGGTAAACTGATGGGAATTCTAAAGAAAACTGGCGTGGATTGGAAAGAGAGGAGGCTCTTCAGTAACCTTTATATGAAACGAGTCAAAGTCAGGCTAGAAGAAGAAATGTCAGAAGGAAGTGAAATAGGAAGAGGAGTGCGACAAGGATGTCCTTTATCGTCTACCCTGTTCAACATCTACTTGGAGGATTTAGTGAAGAACTGTTTTCAGAACACGGGAGGAGTGATAGTAGAAGGAAGAAGAATAAAGTGTATAAGATTTGCTGATGATATGGCGTTGTTAGCAGAAGAGGAGATGATACTAAGGGATATGCTACTGGAGCTAAATGACAGCTGTGAGCAGTATGGAATAAAGACAAATGGCAACAAGACGAAGACAATGGTTATAAGAAGAAAAATAAAGAAGGTAAACTTGCTAATTCTAAATGAGGCAGTAGAACAAGTGACAGCTTCAAATACTTGGGGTGTACTATAAGCAGTAACATGAGCTGCTGCCAAGACGTCAAAAGGAGAAAAGCAATGACAAAGGAAGCTTTTAATACAAAAAGGAGCATCTTCTGCGGACCTCTGGAGAAAGAACTAAGGAAGAGACTAGAGAAGTGCTTTGTGTGGAGTGTGGCATTGTATGGGGCAGAAACATGGACTTTATGACAAAGTGAAAAAGAAGCGACTAGAAGTATTTCAAATGTGGATATGGAGAAGGATGAAGCGTGTGAAATGGACAGACAGAGTAAGAAACGAAGCTGTGTTGGAAAGAGTGGATGAAGAAAGAATGATACTGAAACTGACCTGAAAGAGGAAAAGGAATTGGCTGTGTCACTGATTGAAAAGAAACTGCCTTCTGAAGGATACACTGGAAGAAATGGTGAACGGGAGAAGAGTTCGGGGCAGTAGAAGATATCAGATGATAGACGACATTAAGATATATGGATCATATGAGGAGACAAAGAGGAAGACAGAAAACAGAAAAGATTGGAGAATGCTGGGTTTGCAGTGAAAAACCTGCCCTTGGGCAGGACACTATGAATGAATTCATAAAACTGTAATTTCCATTAAATACGAAGACTTTTAGATTCAAACTTTACAGGACAATGTAGATTCCTGAGACCGATAAAATCCTCAGCATGATTTCCTTCAAAAGGGAAAATAATAATTACGATAGGTCAAAGTATCCATTTCCTTCCCCAGGCGTTACGCTGATACACAGGATGTCTCAGGAGCAATGTAAAATATTTCAGGATAATGTAGTTTTGGTTAAATTACATCGATTTAACCTGATATACCTATATCCGAAGTCTAACGATTGGGGAGAAATTAAGGAAGAAAATACTATACTTGACTTGTTACACCAGATCTCTTTTTACACGGCAGCATCTGACCACCGCAACGCCAGTGCAACACATTTAACTGAATACACGTTCACTTGACATTTAATTCATGTATTCTCATAGTGAATATGCTGACATGCTTTTTGTTTATGAATTCTGTGATGGCAATGCATTGGCTGCTGTTCAGGAATAGAGACAACGTTTTCCCAATCGAAAGGTTCCATCTAGCTGTGTGTTTTCCCGTGTTTACCGGATGTTATCTGAAACTGGCAAGCTACCATGCATTTCACTGAGATCTAAAAGAGAACCCATACCGGTTAATGATATGTGTCATACCTGTGGAGTAACGGTTAGCGTGTCTGGCCGCGAAACCAGGTTCGATTCCCGGTCGGGGCAAGTTATCTGGTTGAGGATTTTTCCGGGGTTTTCCCCTCAACCCAACATGAGCAAGTGCTGGGTAACTTTCGGGGCTGGATCCCGAACTCATTTCACTGGCATTATCACCTTCATCTCATTCAGACGCTAAATAACCTAATATGTTGATAAAGCGTCGTAAAATAACCTACTTAAAAATATGAATTTACAATTCATGGAATTCATAAGGACAAGCTTAGTAATTTGTCTTGTGTAATTATTTCATTTTCTTACTGAGTTTGTATTTAATTATGAAATAAACTTATTGGAACTAAACAAGACGCAGCATTTTCAATATTGTAGATATATCACAAGGTTGTAAAAACGTAGAAATACGTCTATAATGTCTCTATCCATTTAAAAGTTCGCCCATCAGTAATTTCCCAAATTTTCCTAGAGTCCTGATCTGATATCTTTCATAACTTGCCTTTAAGAGAAAGCTAATGGGACCACAGTATTACTATTTTCACAACACACGTAAGTACCGCTAATTTTTGTCAATAGTGATGTTCATGATTACGTTTAGAGATTTAAAAATTAACGGCAGAGTAAACGTTAAAGCCCGAGGTAAACAAATTTACGGTTCTGCTTAAGAGTAAATATATGGTTACTGCCAGATTCGAACTCAGATGCATTCACAAACTGATATCCAGGAAGAAGAAATGGGAGAAGACAAGTTTAGAGACCGGGAACAAGAATTTGCTACTAACAGATGTGAAGAAAAAAGAAGGCGAGATCATATGCCTTCTATGTTGGACCAGAATTGACCACACTGCATTTCCAACAAGATTATTAAAAGAACGCAAAAATTACTGAAAATATTAAGTATAGTAAATAAAAAAAAATTAAGTACGAGGCTTGAACAGAACCGCAACACTGGCTCTGCCAAAATCCACCGACAGTTACAATGACGAACTCTGATTTGAATTCAAGCCAGCCAACCAACCGACGTTTTCGTAATTTCCTCTTTAAACTTTGCAGTATTAGGTCACAAACGCATCCTTCCACATCCTGCTGTACCCAGAATCACCCCACTAATCTACAGTCCATGCTACATAACCAACTGCAGTTAATATACTATGAATAGCAAAATTACAGCACAAGGGAGAGGCAATTGTTTAACCACACTTTTAAACTACACATAGGCTAGGCCCTAGTCAGTCTGTGAGATGGTGTGACGACCACAGAGCTACGGTTGAATGAGAATGGTAGGGGAAACAAGTAAGTATCTAGACAAATGTGATCTTGCGTACAAGAGCTTCCTTCACCATGTTCCAGGTTCTATCTCGGACTTCACTACATTTCCAGTTTTATCTTGATAGTTTTTGGCCTGTCCAGACAAGAGGAAAGACTTCATGCTCTTGAAATTAGTGAAACCATCTTAAAGTAATGTAGCAATGGTGTCTTAATAATTAGGTAACCGACATATATTTATTTATACATGAATATGAGAGTCGTTCCGAAATTAATGCCTTCCATTTTTTGTGCTGACCTATAATGTCTGAGATAACAACAGAGCAAGGAGAAAACCTTTACAAGACGTTTTGGGTTATGGAGGACGAAACACAGGAGGCGGGACTTTATAGCTAATCACATGACTTCAATAGTTTCTAAATATAGATTTCAAAAAGTAGATAGATGTTAGTGGTGTTGCAGAGGCTGAACCTTCACGCTAATGTCCTGCTAGTTTTTGGTTGTCGTCACGGAAATTTTACTTGAAGCAAGTAAGGAGATAGGTTTGGAAGTAAATTCCGAAAAGACAAGTACACTATCTACCAAAAAGTAATTGGTCACTATTTCTGCCCTTTAGAACCTCGTGGTACTACCTCTTGTTGCTGTTACAGCAGCCACCCTGTCAGGCATGCTCTCCACTAGTTTGTATAGGATATCCACTGGAATGCGTCGCCATTCCTTTTGCAACATGGCACTCAGTTGGACAATGGAAGTTGGCCGCATCTCCCGATATCTCAATCGCCGGTCCAATTCGTCCCAAAGGTGCTCAATGGGATTGAGATCAGGACTCTGTGCAGGCCAGTCCAACCGGTGAACATTATTGTCTGCATACCACTGCATAGTAGCCGCCGAAACATGGGGCCAACTTCCATTGTCCAACTGAGTGCCATGTTGCAAGAGGAATGGAGACGCATTCCTGTGGATATCCTACACAAACTAATGGAGAGCATGCCTGACAGGGTGGCTGCTGTTATAGCAACAAGAGGTGGTGCCACGAGGTTCTAAAGGGGCAACACAGTGCCCAATTACTTTTTGGTAGATAGTGTACATAATTATGTCTCGTGACCAAAACATAGTACGAAATGGAAGTATAAAAACTGGAAATTTGTCCTTTGAAGATGTGGAAAAATTCAACACTTTCCACTCGAGAGGAAATTAAACGCAGAATAAATATAAGAAATGCCTGATAGGCTATTATTCGGTTGGGAAGCTTTTCACATCTAATCTGCTTTTAAAAAAAGGTGAAAGTTAGGATTTATAAAACAGTTATATTATCGGTTGTTCTGTATGGTTGTGAAACTTGCACTCTCACTTTGAAAGAGAAACAGAGATTAAGGGTGTTCGAGAATAAGTTGCTTAGGAAAATATTTGGAGCTAAAATGGATGAAATTAGAAGAGAATGTAGATAGTTACACAACGCAGAACTGCACGCATTGTATTCTTCACCTAACATAATTAGGAACATTAAATCCAGACGTTTGAGATGGGTAGGACATGTAACACGTACAAGTAAATCCAAAAACGCATATAGAGAATTAGTTGGAAGACCTGAGGGGGAAAAAAAGCGTATATGGGAAAATAATATTAAAATGAATTTGAGGGGAGAGAGATGCGTAAGAAACAGAGATAAGTTATTCAATTCCTCACTGGCGAACAAACTACACCCATTGACATCCATCGACGCTGCTAGAAGTATAAGGAGACCATACAGTGGATGTGAACACAGTGAAGTGATAGTAGTACGTTTCAACAGTGGCGAAAAGACAGTCTTTTGGGATTTGCGGGGTGTGATTCTTCTGGAGCCTGGGGAAACTGTCATTTCTGAACGCTACAAGAAGACGTTGGCTAAGCTGAAAGCCCAGATTTCCAGAGTCAGGTCAGACAAGAAGAAAACCTTTCGCTTGCAACACGATAGGGTCAGGCCCCATACCAGTTTCGCGTCCACAGAGCACGTCGCAAAATTTGGTTGGACTGTCCTACACATCCACCGTACAGTCCGGATTTAGAGCCTTTATACTTCCATCTCTTTGAGCCTTGAAAGACGTACTACGTGGACAACATTTTCGAGACAAGGATGCTGTCATCGCAGCTGTAAGAAAGTGGCTT
The DNA here is from genome assembly GCA_025594305.2 of Periplaneta americana. Taxonomy (NCBI): domain Eukaryota; kingdom Metazoa; phylum Arthropoda; class Insecta; order Blattodea; family Blattidae; genus Periplaneta; species Periplaneta americana. The sequence continues at coordinate 27,711,212 of JAJSOF020000038.1, forward strand.
GTCAATGCTGGCTCAGATTTTTACGAAAGCTGCATACAGACTCTGGAAAAATTGCGTACCAAATGGTGGTGACTATGTGGAAAAATAACTGAATGCAGCTGAAACCTTGCTCTATTTAAAAGCTTATTATGCTCTCTGTATATATTGTAGTTTCTATGGAAATAAATAGGCAATACTTTCGGAACGAGCCTCGTATTTATCAGAACTGTATAAAACAGGAAGAGCTGAAAAGGAAACTGACAAATTCTTCTTGCCACATTAATATACTTAACATATAAAGGCACAATATAATCTGAAAATAATTGGAAGCTAACCTATTTATTCTCCTCCACGATTTAAAAAAATCATAGAAAATATTAATATAGCTTACTTAAATATACTAATATATCAATATACTTAACAAATAAAGGCCCAACAACATAATCTGAAAATACTTGGAAGTTAATCTACTTATTCTCCTCCATGATTTGAAAAAAAATCATCATCATCATCATCCAATTCAAGCACTAGACGTAGTGGTCTGTTACGGACTCAATGGTTTCATGTCATCTTTTTAATGGTCTTCCAACAGATGGTAGTCTAGAAGGGCGGTAAAAAGGTAGTAATGCGTCTCAAATAGCCTCTCCTACTCAATTCCCGTCCTCACCTGCTCATGGCACAATCTGCTTTAACAAACAAGGCTCTGGGGATCGAATTACAGCGGTATAGCTGTTCCAACGACATGGAGGAAATGCCATGTAATGCCTGTCCAGACGCTACATAAGGTGGCAGCCCCACCATTGGACTTACCTGACGATAGTCTTGCAAACTATTCTGGGAAATTCAATTACAGTGAAGTCTCAAATGGTAGATAGCCAGATAGATAAAACATCATAGAACATATTATTTTATTGAAGAAATTATGAATTTCCATAGAACCAAAAAAAGTTAATACCAATGTAAAGACCTCACCCATTTGTACAGTGCAATAAGTGCAATCTATATCTCTTCTCGTCACTGAGTCATCCGCCCATACCTCTTTAGTCTTCAAATATCTATGCCAGCCGTTGTATCCAAGATTCGCAGGCACGTAAAACAATCTTATTCCTATTACAGGGCTCCAGACAAAATATATGTAGGTCATTTCTCAACCATGTTGATTTTCGACGCTGAAAAATCTACGCAGTTGAAAACATCGTTAAATAAAATACTAGGCTACTACCACAACAGAACTCAACTAACGAAGCTGCCGAAATCACATCGGTAAATGTTAAATGTTATGTTTTATTTAACGACGCTCGCAACTGCAGAGGTTATATCAGCGTCGCCGGATGTGCCGTAATTTTATCCCGCAGGAGTTCTTTTACATGCCAGTAAATCTACTGACATGAGCCTGTCGCATTTAAGCACACTTAAATGCCATCGACTTGGCCCGGAATCGAACCCGCAACCTTAGGCATAGAAGGCCAGCGCTATACCAACTCGCCAACCAGGTCGACGACATCGGTAAAAACGAAACTTTTACGAATAAAATGAGAAATAAAATTGTTCTGTTTAGGAAAGTCTGAAATATTTTAAAGCGTCATAATATTCAGAAGAAACGTCAGTACTGAAGGTTGTATAGGCTATGGAACTAATCGGTACAGTCTGTGTCACCGTTTCTGGCATGTGAAATAAGTAATAGGAACGTTGAGAGCGAGTACTTTATCTTTGCCACAAAATATGGGCGAGAAAGCTGACAACTGTGATTGGCAGATTGCTGACATCACATCTGTTTAGGAGGTGGTACTACTCTCAGCCGAAGTGGCAACAGATGCCGCTGACTGGAGAGTCTACTCAAGGACACACCCGAGAAACGCGAAGGGCGAGTGTCTTGCCTTTGATGCAATTGGCAGATTGCTGACGTGACGTGTTGGTTGGTACCGTTCTCAGCTGCACTGACTGGCTTTTTACTCAAGCACACGCGCCAAAATCTCTTGCACTGGCTATAGGACTGTACTGTTCGAAAAAAGCAAAAACTCCTTAAGGATTGCAGGTCCCAACTGCGGGACAATCACAAGTGAACATTCACTAGGTATAATTCTGACTCTGAAATTCTCAACAGTTTCCTGAACATGACATAACACTTCCAAAAAATAGTTAGATCCTTAGTAGACGAAATTTCCCACAAAGCAAGGACATTTTATGTAAATAAAGTAACTTACAGCTCGAACTGAATACGTTGCAACAAACTGATCAGATCCAGAAATTGAGATTAGAGATGGGGAAAAAATAACGTAACAGTTATCTTGGAACTGTTTCAAAAAGTAACAGAACCTCGGAATATTACGTTCCAAAATAACAGTTGTTCCGAGTTAGTACAAAATATTTGTTGTTACAAAATACTCCATGTTAGTTTCAATTTGAAACTACATTATTATGACAACACCTATTCTACAGAACAGAGCATCTTTGACACTACTGGCAACATAAGTGGGAATACTTTCGTCACACTGAAACAAAGATTGCTAGAAACTAAAGCATCAATAACAATACTAAGAACTTCTTTGAAATATTGACAAATTATTTTGAAATTGAATAACTTTCAGGACTCTATCAAACAATTATTGCACATAACGACTGTATTAGAGTATACGATAGTGACTGCATTATAAATTTTATCAAGGGAGATGAAAATATGTAGGTTAAGTTTTATTAGAAAGATTTTCTAATGTTAGTTTCATTAGTATCAATTCTTGAAAAAATTTAAATTATCGTGTATTTAACGACGTTCGCAACTGCAGAGGTTATATCAGCGTCGCCGGAGTGCCGGAATTTTTGTCCCGCAGGAGTTCTTTTACAGGCCAATAAATCTACTGACATGAGCCTGTCGCATTTAAACATACTTAAATGCCATCGACCTCGGCCGGGATCGAACCCGCAACCTCGAGCATAGAAGGCCAGCGCTACGCTACCGAGGGCGACCCAATTCTTGAAATTAAACTAAATTCTATTCAAACATGACTGAATTTTAAACATTAGTGAGACAACAGAGAATGTTGAAGGTTTTTATTTACAAAGGTTGTTAATTTTCCTATTTCATTACAACGAGTTTATTACTTTTCATGACAGTATTAAGAACTTATAGCACGGCCGAAATGATAATAGCTTTTTATTTAGAAGTGTCAATGTTTTTATTACCAATTTTTGGAAAAATTAAACACCATTGTGAACTTGAGCTCGGCAAAAGAATGATCAATTTGCAAATAATTTGAAATTATATTAAATAAATTTTCTCCTTCGAACAAACCTGATCTACGAATAAAAATTGGTATTAGAAAACATTTCTTTTAAACGAACTCAAATCTCAGCTCATTATGACGTCGTACTGGATGACATGGCATACGGTGAAGTTTGTGGTCATTTAATGTTCAAAATACCATTGTGCACTCTACGTATATGTTCCAAAATACCACTGTGCACCTGTGTAGTATGTAGTTATATATGGTGCTGTTATTTCGGAACTGTTATTTGGAACCTAGTATTTTCAAGGAACTGCTACACTTGGAACTGTTACGAAAAATAACTTTTCCCATCTCTAATTGAGATCCATCAGATCTCAGAACTGATTTCGTACAAGTGATGATAATGCTGATGAGTGCGTGAATTACGACCAACTACATCAACGATCAACGTCCAGTTAACATCAAGGTCTAAATAGTAGAGAAAATGTCAGCTTTAAAACATTACCGCATCTATGAAGAATCTTGACGGCACTAAAATATTCTATCAATAGCCGAAAAATCTTGAGGGTTTTTTGATCGTAAGACACAACGGTTGCTCTTGAGATAGCAGTGTAGTAAATAATTAAACACTTCAGATATATTCCATAGCACAGACGAGTACAGGACAAGACCTAAACACAAGAAAAGATAAAACTTAAAAAAATTCTTGGCATTAAAAAAAAAAAGCCTTTCTTTGCTGCAAAATAATGGGACGTTTTAACACATTTATGACATGATTTTCTATCAGTTGTTGATATTTAAAAATTACAGAGCCCTTTGATAGCACATTCAGCTAGCACAATACAAGATTTTGAACAGACACAACACAAAATGAGATAAGTAACAGAAGTCTGTCTTAAAGGAAACGAATGTAATAATCACTTTCTTCATAGTGAATAGATCACAGGACCGTTGCATACAATATCGTCGTTGTTCCTGCAATAACTCCTATGTGCAAAATATAAAATTGTTCAGTAGGAGGGAAAACACATATATTCATTCCATGGCAGTAGTATATAGGAGACTGTGAATTCTCACATTTTCGAAAGAAAGAAATATAATTACATATAGGAGATTTATTTATTTATTTATTTATTTATTTATTTTATTGCTAGTAAGTCTGAGATGAATACAAGTTAATAAATACAATGAAAGATAAACTAGCCCACTCCTGAATGAGTAAGACTCGTGCTCAGGAGGGGATTCCAATACAGGCAAAAACAAAATTAAAATTGAGAGTGAATACAGATTTAAAAAGTGTTTAATGTGTTTAAACCCAAAGTATAAATCCAATATAATTTTTTTATTTTTTTTTATTAATTTGGAGAGGATTCGTGGTTGAAATAATATTGGAATAAAATTTGTTTAATAATCTGGGACCTTGACTCATGCTATGATAAAAAAACTGCATTGGTTTTACATTTTGGTTCACACAAACGCAGAGAATTCATATTTTTAGTTCTATATTTATGTATATACCTTTCAAAGTTATTAAAATTTCTATGAAAATATTTTAATAAAATAAAAATATACATTTGTTTAATATTGAACACTTTGAAGTGTTTAAATAACAATTCAGTTGGGTAATCTTTCTGCTATTTTAAACAAATTTTAAATATTTTTTTCTGTAGTAAAATTAACGGATAAAGGTTGGATTTATAAGTTCCACTTCAACCTATGATACCATTATCATTTGCTGTATTACTATTTAAGTTATTTAATAGAGAAAAAATCAGAAAATCGATAAATATGTCATATAGACGTTATTGCAGAAACAACGACGATATGCGGTGACAATGCATCACACAGGTGAACACATGCCAACATTTAAACAAATCAGCATTTTCATTAAAAACAATGGGATGTTTTGACTCGTTCCTGACGACATTACGATTTTATATCAGTTGTAAACATTCAGAAATTTTAGATTTTTTTTTAATAATGCACTCAGCACGATGCAAGAATGTGTAAATGCGTGACCACTGTATTAATTGGACAAACTGAATTATTAATATATGTCTAAACGAAAATTCACTCGTAATTAAAATTAATAAGACTCATCCAGGCACAATATGCACACAAATCGGCTGATTAATGTGAAGTAACACACGCACCCGTTGGATCGTCGTATCCAGAGCTTGCAATGCACACGAAACACCAATGTTGCAAGACTTCCGATGAATGTTCCAGTCAGCAGCAAGTATCGTATCACTGATCGTCACTCGCGATCTCCACGGCTGATCGTTATTTACCACTCGGAGTGGCGAATAATCTGCGAGTGTCTCCAGCGCTGCAAAAAATGTGGGATTTATCGTAGCGTTCACTCGCCCGCGTGGGCCATGTTCGCTCGAAGGCCGAGTGAACATACGTCACACCGTGGCGCGCCGTGGATGTTGGGTGTTCAAACAGTACCGACGCAGAGAGCACTGAGGTCGCTGTGGTCGTCACTCTCGTATATATACATAGGTATGTATGTCCCATCCTGCTGTCAAGCGCTTTGTGTGACCATATTTATTTAATGTAGAGGTACCGGCGTACAATTACATTTTTTAATCAGGATCTCATAAGATGTAAAATTACATTCTTGTATCAGGATCACATATGATGTAAAATTAGATCTTTTTTCAAGATTCTGTACAGTGGTACCAACTCGAGCCCACCCAATAATTTGCCGTATTATTATTACTTACTTACAAATGGCTTTTAAGGAACCCGAAGGTTCATTGCCGCCCTCACATAAGGCCGCCATCGGTCCCTATCCTGTCTCTATCATCATATCCTACCTCCCCAAATCCATTTTAATATTATCTTCCCATTTACGTCTCAGCCTCCCTAAAGGTCTTTTTCCCTCCGGCCTCCCAGCTAACACTCTATATGCATTTATGGATTCGCCCATACGTCCTACATGCCCTGCCCATCTCAAACGTCTGGATTTAATGTTCCTAATTATGTCAGGTGAAGAATACAATGCGTGCAGTTCTGTGTTGTGTAACTTTCTCCATTCTCCTGTAACTTCATCCCTCTTAGCCCCAAATATTTCCTAAGCACTTTATTCTCAAACACCCTTAATCTCTGTTCCTCTCTCAAAGTAAGAGTCCAAGTTTCACAACCATACAGAACAACCGGTAATATAACTGTTTTATAAATTCTAACTTTCAGATTTTTCGTCAGCAGACTGGATGATAAAAGTTTCTCAACCGAATAATAACAGGCATTTCCCATATTTATTCTGTGTTTAATTTCCTCCCGAGTATCATTTATATTTGTTACTGTTGCTCCCAGATATTTGAACGTCTCCACCTCTTCAAAAGATAAATTTCCAATTTTTATATTTCCATTTCGTACAATATTCTGGTCACGAGACATAATCATATACTTTGCCTTTTCGGGATTTATTTCCAAACCAATCTCTTTACTTGCTTTCAGTAAAATTTCCGTGTTTTCCCTAATCGTTTGTGGATTTTCTCCTAACATATTCACGTCATCCGCATAGACAAGCAGCTGATGTACCCCGCTCAATTCCAAACCCTCTCTGTTATTCTGGACTTTCCTAATGGCATACTCTAGAGCAAAGTTAAAAAGTAAAGGTGATAGTGCATCTCCTTGCTTTAGCCCACAGTGAATTGGAAACGCATCTGACAGAAACTGACCTATACGAACTCTGCTGTACGTTTCATTATTATTATTATTATTATTATTATTATTATTATTATTATTATTATTATTATTATTATCATCATCATTAGCCTATTGTTTATGAGCTTTATTTATTTTAACTTACATTTCTACTTCTAGCGTTTGACCCCATCCAATGTTTCCCAAAAGTTGACGCTACTGATCCTGCAAGATATGAGCCGTTGAGAGCAAAAGTGGTGTAAGTCAAAAATGGGTAATGAGATTTAAAGTTAACATTCTGTAAAATACAGCGCAAAGTAACAATTAATATTCAATTTATTTGAACTATTAGTAGTCAGTGGATAGCACGAAGGATATATTAATTGCTACTTTGCGCTGTATTTTACAAAATGTTTACTTTAAACCCCATTATCCAATTTTGACTTGCACCACTTTTGCTCTGAACGGCTCATATAAAACTGCACTATTCAGGATCCTGTAAAATGTAAAATTACATTCTTGTGTCAGGATCCCATAAGATGTAAAATTACGTTCTTGTAGCAGGATCCCGTAACATGTAAACTTGTAAATTTAAAAGTCAATTAAGATTCAGATAAGTTCGTAAATTATAATATCAAATAGTTCGTTGCTTGTTTTAATTCAATACTATGTTTGACGCCATGATTTATAACCATTTTTAAAATGAGCAAGTAAGGTTAAATTTCACATGTGTTTTATATGTGTGTTTTTATCATTCACCTATGTTCAATTGTATTTGTCAGCAAATCACATCACCTGAAGATGATTTACTTGAAAAGTCGAAAATATTCGTGATGCATAATTTAATATATTGTAATTGATGTAACAGAATTCATTTCTGCTTCCATACCTTGATAAGTGATATACTGAAAATTAAACTATTTGATATTATATATGTAAACTTGTATTCTTGTAGCAGGATCCTGTAAAAAGTAAAATTACTTTCTTGTATCAGGATCTCACATTCTTGTATCATGATCCTTTTTTATATTTTAGTAGATTATTTTACAACGCTTTATCAATATCTTAGGTTATTTAGCGTCAGAATGAGATGAACGTGATAATGCCGATGAAATGAGTCCGGTGTCTAACACCGAAAGTTACCCAGCATTTGCTCGCATTGGGTTCAGGGAAAACCCTGGAAAAAACTTCACCAGGTAATTTGCCCCGACCGGGAATCGAACCCGGGCCACCTGGTTTCGCAGCCAGACGCGCTAATCGTTACTCCACAGGTGTGAACATCATGATCCTGTAAGGTGTAAAATTACATTCATCTATGAAATTCTGTAAAATGTAATATTACGTTATTATATCAGAATCTTGTAAGACGTGAAATTACGTCCTTATATCAGGATCTCGTACGATGTTGAGTTTCATTCTTGTATCAGGATTCTGTAAAATGTAAAATTATAGTCTTGTATCAGAGATCAGAAGTTATGCAAAAAAGTATTGCACGAAATATGCACGCAATATGCAATCAAAACGTTAATAAATATGCATAAAATTAAGCAAGTATGCAACGCTTAATGGAAATTATGAAAATTATAGACCTATGTGTAATTAATAATGAATTAATTAACTTGTCATTATTGTTCTTAAAGTTTTGTAAACCCAATGCACACAATAAAGAGACTATATAAGCCTATTGTTCAAATTGCAGTAGGTAACAAGGATTTTTTTTACAAGTTTTCGGGATGAGCATCAGTTTGTAAGAAGAAAACATATGTTCAACATCGCTTGGATGTCAATGATACATATTTAAAATTATGTAGGCCTACTTGCATAAACTTCCGATGTCTGATAATAAAATTATACAATACTTCACCTTACATGCAGCATCTCTTAGGGAGTAACGTTCAAGACCTCATCTGAATGATTGCATTGTCGACAGCGAAGTGAAGGTTTACATTCTTTCATAGACAATGGATACGAATCCCACATTCTCTCTCGTCTTAAGTGATGCTCTTGCATCACATTAATATATAAACTGTTCTGCCCATGGGCAGGTCTTTCACTGCAAACCCAGCATTCTCCAAACTTTCCTACTTAACGCCTATATTAATGTCGTCTATCATCCGATATCTTCTTTCCCCGAACTCTTCTCCCGTTCATCATTTCTTCCAGTGCATCCTTTCAGTAGGCAGTTTCTTGTCAGCCCGTGACCCAACCAATTCCTTTTTCTCTTTCTGATCAGTTTCAGCATCATTCTTTCTTCATCCATTCTTTCCAACAGCTTCATTTCTTATTCTGTCTGTCCATTTCACACGCTCCATTCTTCTCCGTATCCACATTTCGTCGTAATGTCCATGTTTCTGCCCCATACAATGCCACACTCCACACAAAGCAATTCACTAGTCTCTTCTTTAGTTCTTTTTCCAGAGGTCCGCAAAAGATGCTCCTTTTTCTATTAAAAGCTTTCTTTGCCATTGCTATTCTCCGTTTGACTTCCTGGCTGCAGCTCATGTTACTGTTTATAGTACATCCCAAGTATTTGAAGCTGTTCACTTGCGTTATTGCTTCATTTAGAATTCGCAAGTTTACCTTCTTTATTTTTCTTGCGACAACATGGTCTTCGTCTTGTTTGCATTCATCTTCATTCCATACTGCTCACAGCTGTCATTTAGTTCCAGTAGCATATCCCTTAGTATCATCTACTCTTCTGCTAACAACGCCATATCATCAGCAAATCTTATGCACTTTATTCTTCTTCCTCCTACTTTTATCCCGCCCATGTTCTGAAAACAGTTCTTCACCAAATCCTCCAAGTAGATGTTGAAGAGGGTAGGTGATAAAGGGCATCCTTGTCCTACTCCTCTCGCTATTTCACTTCCTTCAGATACTTTTTCTCCTATCGTGACTTTGATTCGTTTCATATATAGGTTACTGAACAGCAGGTTTCATATATAGGTTACTGAACAACTTTTCCCAATCCACACTTATTTTCTTCAGAATGTCCATCAGTT